>CM050529.1:6489023-6879023 GCA_027563665.1 Antrozous pallidus | reverse complement strand
CCCCCGCCAGGGCTACACGGTGGCCTCTGAGAGGTGGGATTGTGGACGACCGCTTCCTCCCTATGAATTTCTATGAATTCCTTCCACCACAGAACCGCACACTCAACAGAGCTCTGCAGAGAGCATTCAAACCCCGCGCTGCCTTTCCCGAGCGACCCACAGCCAGCACCACGTCCTCTCCCCCTTCTCGAGGCACCCGGCTTTTGCCCAGTGCCTGCGCTCGGCGTGTTCAACCCTAGACCTTTCAACTCCTCATCACTGTTCTTTGTTTCCTTAAAGAAGGATTTCATGGCTGGGCAATTTCCTCCCACTACCGGTGGCCACTTTCCTCCTCTGAGAACAGAGGCCGACAGTCTCACCGCCCTGCCCCGGGCTGTTGTGCAACGGAACGAATGAAAACGTGCGGAGGCAGGTGGCTCCACACGCAGACACTGGTAATGGCCTCAGCCTCCGGGCGGGGAGGGGAGACCGCCGGGCCTGCAGACACACGGACTGCTCTGCACACGCCGACCCACCCCCACCCCCGCAGAGGTTCTGGGGCCCCTACCACAGGTGGAGCCGGTGACAGGTGCAATGCAGGGACGCCCTGCCCTGGAGGGGTTTCCCACACGGTGAGGACAGATGCGGCCTTGTAGGCACACCCACCTGGCCTGTGACTAGGATGGAACATGCATGAGGGAGCTGCCATCAATTAGGGAGAGGCTGACCAGGTGTCATTATTTTTTCTTTTATCCTCACCTGAGTATATATTTTTACAGATTTCAGAGAGCAAGGGAGAGAGGGAGAGGGAGAGAGAGAGAGAAACATCAATGATGAGACTCATTGATTGGCTGCCTCTTGCACGCCCCGCTCTGGGGATCCAGCCCGCCACCGGGCCTGTGCCCTGACCGGGAATCGAACCGTGACCTCCTGGTTCCCAGTTCGATGCTCACCCCCTGAGCCCCGCCAGCCAGGCTGGGGATATGTTTTTATTGTTTTGGTGTTTGTTTTCTCGGAGAGAGAGGAAGGGACATAGAGGAACTGGGATGTGGGAGAGAAGCATCGATCGGCTGCCTCCCGTGTGCGCCCTGACGGGGACCACACCCCGCCTTTCTGAGTCCGGGTGTCGCCCCAACAGAGCCACCTAGCCAGGGCGGTGCCATTACTTGTCCTGTGGTTCTGATGAAGACGCTGGAAGAACGTTCAGGGACAGCGGCAGGCCTGGAGGGTACATCCCTGTTTTCCTCCTTGGACTGATGGGCATTGAAGGTATGTAGCCCACAGGGGTCAGAGTCAGGAGCCACTGGAGGGGGGCAGCCACGTGCCCGTTACCCTACACCCTGACCTTGGAGATGGTGCAGAAGTCCCGCCACAGGGGTCACTCTCACTTCCCTCCTGACCAGTCCATGGAAATAATCCCCGACCCACAGCCCCACACAAGCGGCCCTCACCACTTGCAGGGTGACGTGTGTGTCTACATGAGCATACATGTTTGTGGATTCATGGCCTCTGGGTCCCTCCCGCCCAGCCCCAGCAAGGGCCCGAGCTGCTTGGCTCCCAAGCTGTACTTCTGGCAACAAGCGCGGAGCCGGCTTACAGGTGCCAGGTGATAAACATTTGCTGAAGGGAATACTGAACTCCCTCCTCCCACTTCCATTACTGCCCTTCAGACTCTAAGTGGACTGCCAATTACCATATCTATTGTGCCCTTGGCGCCAATGCAAAAATCATTAGTCTTGCCCTGGCCGGTTTGGCTGTGGGCAGGGCGTCAGCCTGCGGACTAAAGGGTCCCAGGTTCAATGACAGCCAAGGGCACGCATGCACATTGCAGGTTGGATCTCTCGCCCACTCCCCGGTAGGGGGTGTGTAGGAGGTAGCCACCCAATGATTCTCTCTCAGCATTGATGTTTCTCTCTATATCTCTCTCCCTTCCTCTCTCAAATCGATGAAAAAAATATTTCAAAAAAAATGCCATTAGCCTCATCTACCACAGCACTTGGCTTGATTTTAATCTGCCACGTAAACCTGTTACAGGCCCCAAGTCGAGTCCTTCAAGGTTTGAAACCTAAAGTGATTCTAGTTTCCCCCTCAGCTGTTACATGCTAGTGGTAAGCAGTGGTAAGAAGGGCTCCCGGCTCTTGTCCCTCATCACCTTTGCTGCTAATCACACGGATGTCCTCGCCTAGGCCAATCAGTACTGCCTTTCAACTTTAAAATGCCTCTGTCCAGCTCAGAAGAAGGTAAAAAAAAAAAAAAAAATGCAGGAGCAGATTAGGAAAAAAAACCCAGACCCTGCAAAGTTCTGTTGGAGTAAATTTTAACTTTAATGTGTGAGCTCAGAAACTGCCAACTGATTAGAAAAATAAGGAGCCCTAGCCAGTTTGGCTCTGGGTAGAGCGTCGGCCCTGTAGACTGACTCTAAAGGATCCTGGGATCAATTCCGGTCAAGGGCATCTACCTTGGCTGCAGGCTCCGCCCCAGCCCGGGCCTGGTCTGGGCAAGTGCAGGAGACAACCAACCGATGTGTCTCCCTCACATCAATTCTCTGTCTCTTCCCCTCCCTTCCAGTCTCTCTAAAAATCAATGGAAGAATATCCTTGGCTGGGGATTAACAACAACAACAACAACAACAACAAAAAAGGAGGGAGGAAGGCTGTGGAGACAAACGGCAATGATTTGTTTTTTATCTGAAACAGCTCTCAGCAGATTTCGTCCTGGGCACCGACGTGACTACACACCTTGCCGGGGGCGGGCTCCCCAGTGAGTCAGATGTGAGGCCAAAGCTCACACACAGTCACAGCTCCGGCTCTTGCCTTGTGCCTGTCCGCCGTCACAGACAGGTATCTCGATGAGTTGCAGCCCAACTACTCCTACCTCAGCCCATTATCTCAGCCGAAAGGCGTTTTCCCCAAAAGGAACCCTCAACTCTAAAAACGTTTTTATCGCGAAATATGTTAGAAATACAGGCAGGGGTGTAGAATGTCTGTGTACAGTGGAAGACTCATAATAGAAACAGAAAAGGGAGGTACTGGTCAAGGGTACAAAGCCTGTGGTCACCAAGACTGTGACCTTGAGCAACGAGGGGGGCCAGGGGCACCGACTCTCTGCGTATCTGAAAACCCACATACAACTTCCGACTCTGAAAACATAACCACTAAACGCCTACTGCTGACCGAAAGCCTTACCAATAACACAAACTGTCTATTTACACATTTGTTATATGATTACATACTGTATTCTTTTTTTTATGGGGACATTTTCTCTTTTCCTCCGCTCATCCAAACACACGCGCGCGCGCGCGCACACACACACACACACACACACACACGTATTCTTCTACACACTGTATTCTTACAGTAAAGTAAGCTAGAGAAGAGAAAATGTTAAGAAAATCAGAAGGGCCGAAACTGGTTTAACTCAATGGATAGAGCGTCGGCCTGCAGACTGAAAGGTCCCAGGTTCGATTCCGGTCAAGGGCATGTACCTTGGCTGCAGGCACATGCCCAGTGGGGGGTGCAGGAGGCAGCTGGTTGATGTTTCTCTCTCACCGATGTTTCTGACTTTCTATCCCTCTCCCTTCCTCTCTGTGAAAAATCAATGAAAATATATTTTTTTAAAAATCACAAGGAAGAGTATTTGCAGTATTGACTGAACAAACCCACGAATAAGTGGAGCTGTGTGGTTCAAACCCGTGTTGTTCAAGGGTCAGCGGCAGTTAGAAATTAGCTAAGAGGATAGATCTTAGGTCAAGTCTCTTATCATAAATAAAAACTCTAATTAAGAGGGCAGCAGGAGACTTATCTTCAAACTCACCGAGTTGTATGCATGAAGTATGTACAGCTTTTTGTATGTCAATCAAATCTCAACAAAGGGGCAGCCCCATCTCAATGCCGGCTGCTCAGAGGTGACCATTACCCTGAGAGGAGAACAAGAAGGACAATTGAAAAAAGCCCACACGAAGTAGGGGCTCAAAGGTGTCTGCAGAGTCAATTAGCTTTTGACCCCCTTTCCCGGCAGGGCTTTTTCTTGATTTTTTACAGAGAGAAAGGGAAAGGGAAAGTCAGAAATATCTGTCAGCTGCCTCTTGCACACTCCCTAATGCGGACCCACCCACAACCAAGGTACATGCCCTTGACCGGAACTGAACCTGGGATCCCTCAGTCCGTAGGCCGAGGCTCTATCCACTGAGCCAAACCGGTTTCAGCTGCACCCTTCTCTTCATACCCTTCTTGGGCCCGTGATACTGTTTAGGTGTCTGTCTCCTTCTGTGAACTCCTTGGGGGAAAAAAAAAAGGCTGTCTTAGTTACCTGCTTTACTTTTATGTATTAGTGCTTTCCCCATTTTATCAATCACACTCTTAAAAGTAGCATAATTGGGGGCAGTGAACATACAATACAGAGTACAGATAATGCATTTCATAATTGTTATCAACCAGTGTCATCCCTATACATTCAATAAAAAAGGGAAAACAATATTCTGATGGAAAGAAAATGTAGCTTGACAATTTGTGTCAAGGAAGGTGGAGTAAAAACTTGGGCCAACAGACCCAGGTATCGAAACGCACCTACCCAGCCTCAGAATACATGAGGCATGAGGAATGAGATTAGACACGACAAATTAAACCCTTTAGAAAGTATCAGCAAGGGGCTGAAAGGGCTCCCACATTGCCACATCTGGGGCAACCTGAACATCACGTAATGTCAGCAATGAGAAACTACTCATTGAGAACATGGTTATATCCGAGTGTGATGAGAAATGGACTACTTACAGCTCCCCACACCTCCCTAAGGAAAAAGTAACCTTATGCCCTGGCTTGTTTGGATCAGTGGATAGAGCACTGGCCTGCGGACTCAGGGGTCCGGGGTTCGATTCCAGTCAGGGGCACTTGCCCTGGTTGCGGGCTCGATCCCCACTGGGGGGCATGCAGGAGGCAATGATTCTCTCTCATCATTGATGTTTCTCTCCCCATCTCCCTTCTCTGAAATCAATAAAAATATATTTTAAAAAAGCAAGTACAGCCGAAACCGGTTTGGCTCAGTGGATAGAGCGTCGGCCTGCAGACTGAAAGGTCCCAGGTTCGATTCCAGTTAAGGGCATGTATCTTGGCTGCGGGCATATCCCCAGTGGGGGGTGTGCAAGAGGCAGCTGATCGATGTTTCTCTCTCATCGGTGTTTCTGACTTTCTATCCCTCTCCCTTCCTCTCTGTAAAAAATCAATAAAATTTATTAAAAAAAAAATAAAGCAAGTACAGCAAGCTTGGTAGGGCCACTCTGACCAGGTGATGGAAGTGGACATCCTCAGAAAGGGGCAACTTGAAATCACGTGCCTTTGACGGGGACGCAATGGGGCCTCGGCATCGCTTCATCACATTCCTCCCAAAGGTGCACAACTTGGGGCTCACCGAGAGAGGGACCCCCAGACTGACCCACACCGAGCGCATTCCAGAGGCGCTGCCTCTTAACCTGCGAGTGTCGGAAGCCAAGACAAGGGAGCCGCTCCAGCCTCTAAGGAAGCAACAGCTCATTGTGACTGGACCCTGACTGTGATGGGGCTCCTGGGGGCGCCGGAGACACGGGTACAGCCGAGATGAGATGGGAGCGGGCACCGCCGCCACCCCCTGGCTGCGATGGGGGTCACGCAGGGGAGTATCTTGGCGCGTGGGAAATACACACGGGAGTCTTTGGGGGTGACGGGCCATCAGGTTGGCAACTTCCGTTCAGATGGTTCAGAGGCAGAAAGTTCTTTTTACTGTAAACGCAACCTTTCCGTAGTACAGCTGAGATAGTTTCAATATAAAAATTTTATTTTAAAAAGTACCAGTTATTTATTTTGGCAGGTTCATTTTTTTAAAAGGGGAGGTAGGCTGTTTCCAAGCAAGGCTGACCGGATGGGAAGAAATCTTCAGCTCCGACTTGGCCTCACTCACGAATCTGAGAATCGAAGCTCACATGCGGCCACGTCTGCCGAGCTGCAAGCGCCCGCCGGAGCGTGGGCTCCTCCCCAGGCCGCGCCCTGGACTCCTCCGGCCGCTGCTGGGGTCACTGGCCAAGGGACTGCCTCAGAGCCTCATACATCAGCCGGTCCTGGGAGGGGGAGAAGGCAGAACACAGAGCTGATCACTGATTTGGGATGAACTACGTCCCCCCAGAATGTACATGCTGAGGTCCCAGGACTTCAGAGTGACCTTACTAAGTGACAGGGTCTTTAAAGAGGTAATTAACTACGTGAAAATAGTCATGAGGGTGAGCTCTACTGCCAACAGAACCGGCATCTTCAGAAGGAGACTAAGACGCTGACACACGCACGAAGAGGTCCCTGTGCAGAGACGGAAAGAGGACGGTCATCGGTAAGGGGCGGGGCCTCAGGAGAAACCGACGCTGCCAACACCTTGATCTCGGACTCCATCTCCAGAACTGTGAGACACAAACTGCTGCTGGGAAGCCCCCCAGTCTGTGGTACTCCGTTATGTCAGCCCGAGCCAACCGATACACAGAGCGGACCTCCCTCCCCGCATCTACGTCCACACACACTCCCTTCTCCCGGGGGGACCCAGACTCTCATAATTGCTGACATAAAAAGTTTGTCCCCAAAATCAGCGTAAAAGATACTCATGCCTCTATCTAATTAGTAAAGCAAAATCCTAAACCATTCTGAGTCCGGATTGGAACGAGAGGCAAAGCGGAGGCTGTGTGAGCAATACGATCGGTCGGGAATTGCCGGAGTACTTTTCAACGGGGTGGATCCGTCCACGTTTCAACAACGAAGTGTGAGAGAGAGTTCTAGCTGCTTCACATTTTTGCTACCCTTTGGTGTTTGTCGTCAGCCTTTCACATTTAAGCCATTCCACTTCTGTAGGTTTATCCCAAAGAAATGCAGCATGTTTAAAATATATACTTTTTAAATCAAAACTCTGTTACATTCTTCTTCTGGATGGGCAAAAGGACCACAGGGCTCTGGAGCCCTGGCCGGTGGGCTCAGTGGGTGGAGTGCTGTCCGCACTGAGATTCACTGGTTTAAATCCCAGTCAGGGCACATGCCTGGGTTTGGGCTCAATACCCACTGTGGGGTGTGCAGGAGTCAGCCGATGGGTGCCTGTTTATCGCATCGTTATTTCTCTTTCTCTTCCCCTCTCCCTTAAAAATCAAAACATATTTTAAAATATGAACATTAACAGTTATGAAGGGAAAAAAAGGTTCTCTACCCAGCCCTCCATCAATATGTTCTTTTAGACATACGTGCAAACACACTAGAATCAAGTAGTATCACTAAGGCATACATGCATCCTTCCTAAAAGGGTAAGAAGACACCTCCAATGTCTGGAATTACAGGTTCAGATATGCTTTTAAGAGAATCCACTGGACTGAATCGGTCATGTGGTCAATACCTTCTAATCAGCAAAAGCTACTGGCAATGTAACGTTAATGGAGTTGAGTGACCAGATTAGCAGGTATCTATGTACACATTTGTGGCAATGCTCACCATACAACTAAGTGTTCATAAAGATTAGGAACTATGTCTATATGATTTTATATAAGTCCAGCACGGTGTCTGGCCTACGTATAAATGTTTATGTACAGATGGAAGAAGGAGATCTTAGGCAATCCATTAACACACTAGGCAAAGGGGGAGGTTTTTCCTCTCATAAATAAATGTCAATGTGACAGAAATAATTGGGCAAATACATGACCCATCTTATCGTGAGTGTGAAGAAAAGAATCAAAATGCTCTAGCCAGTGGGTGTGAAAACCACTAAACCAATAAGTTAACAAAACAGTAGGGTTTTGCCGAAACTGGTTTGGCTCAGTGGATGGAGCGTCAGCCTCCGGACTGAAGGGTCCCGGGTTCGATTCTGGTCAAGGGCATGTGCCTTGGCTGTGGACACATCCCTGGTGGGAGGTGTGCAGGAGGCAGCTGATCGATGTTTCTCTCTCATCGATGTTTCTAACTTTCTGTCCCTCTCCCTTCCTCTCTGTAAAAAATCAGTAAAATGTATCTTAAAAAACAACAACAACAAAACCCAGTAGGGTTTCTAAAAACAAACAAACAAACAAAAAACAACAGTAGGGCCCAAACCGGTTTGGCTCAGTGGATAGAGCATCGGTCTGTGGACTGCGATTCCAGTCAAGTTCATGTGCCTTGGCTGCGGGCACATCCCCAGTGGGAGGGTGTGCAGGAGGCAGCTGATCCCTGTTTCTAACTCTCTATCCCTCTCTCTTCCTCTCTGTAAAAAATCGGTAAAATGTATTAAAAACAAAAGGAAACGGGTTTCTATGGTGTGGCTTTTATAGAAAAAAGGTTAATTGTGTCTGAGTGAGACCGGCCTCCTCACAGCGGAACAGGCCACAGCAGGCGGAGTGAAAGACTGTAATTTGAGGTAATAAATAGGAGGGAAATAATCTCAAGGTCTCAACACTGATTAACAGTTAACCCTGCCCCAGGTCACGGGTGAGCCGCTAAGACTGAGCAACAAGCCGGCAGAGCAAGCTGTGCTCCGCTGGTCTGAGAGGTGACACATTGGGACGCGAGGGCTTGGCTTCGCCGAGCAGAGAAAATAAAGGACGACACGGCCGAAATGAACGTTCTGGATTCAAAAAGCAACTGGCAAAAAGAGCCCCATCTTAGTTGCTGGGATACCTGTCATAACAAATTGCCAGCCGATTGGGTCTTCTTGGGACCACGACACACACAGCCTCTCACAGAAAGAAAGGAGGGCGGGGCGGGATCTCCAGATGGAGCCTGGCGGATGGTACAGGCGGTGGGAGAGCCTGGCGGTTGGTACAGGCGGTGGGAGAGCCTGGCGGTTGGTACAGGCGGCGGGAGAGCCTGGCGGTTGGTACAGGCGGTGGGAGAGCCTGGCGGTTGGTACAGGCGGTGGGAGAGCCTGGCGGTTGGTACAGGCGGTGGGAGCCTGGCGGTTGGTACAGGCGGTGGGAGCCTGGCGGTTGGTACAGGCGGTGGGAGCCTGGCGGTTGGTACAGGCAGTGGGAGAGGCTGGCGGTTGGTACAGGCGGTGGGAGAGCCTGGCGGTTGGTACAGGCGGTGGGAGAGCCTGGCGGTTGGTACAGGCAGTGGGAGAGCCTGGTGGTTGGTACAGGCGGTGGGAGCCTGGCAGTTGGTACAGGCAGTGGGAGAGCCTGGCGGTTGGTACAGGCGGTGGGAGAGGCTGGCGGTTGGCACAGGCGGCGGGAGAGGCTGGCGGATGGTACAGGCGGTGGGAGCCTGGCGGTTGGTACAGGCAGTGGGAGAGCCTGGCGGATGGTACAGGCGGTGGGAGCCTGGCGGTTGGTACAGGCGGTGGGAGAGCCTGGCGGTTGGTATAGGCGGTGGGAGAGGCTGGCAGTTGGTACAGGCGGCGGGAGAGGCTGGCGGTTGGTACAGGCTGGCGGTTGGTACAGGCTGGCGGTTGGTACAGGCAGTGGGAGAGCCTGGCGGTTGGTACAGGCGGTGGGAGAGGCTGGCGGTTGGCACAGGCGGCGGGAGAGGCTGGCGGTTGGCACAGGCGGTGGGAGAGCCTGGCGGTTGGTATAGGCGGTGGGAGAGGCTGGCAGTTGGTACAGGCGGCGGGAGAGGCTGGCAGTTGGTACAGGCTGGCGGTTGGTACAGGCAGTGGGAGAGCCTGGCGGTTGGTACAGGCGGTGGGAGAGGCTGGCGGTTGGTACAGGCGGCGGGAGAGGCTGGCGGTTGGTACAGGCGGTGGGAGAGGCTGACGGTTGGTACAGGTGGTCAGAGAACCTGGCGGATGGTACAGGCGACGGGAGAGCCTGGCAGTTGGTACAGGCGGCGGGAGAGGCTGGTGGATGGTACAGGCGGTGGGAGAGGCTGGTGGATGGTACAGGCGGCGGGAGAGGCTGGCGGTTGGTACAGGCGGCGGGAGAGGCTGGTGGATGGTACAGGCGGCGGGAGAGGCTGGTGGATGGTACAGGAGGTGGGAGAGGCTGGCGGATGGTACAGGCGGTGGGAGAGCCTGGCGGATGGTACAGGCGGTGGGAGAGCCTGGCGGATGGTACAGGCGGCGGGAGAGGCTGGCGGATGGTACAGGCAGCGGGAGAGCCTGGCGGATGGTACAGGCGGTGGGAGAGGCTGGCGGTTGGTACAGGCGGCGGGAGAGGCTGGCGGATGGTACAGGCGGAGGGAGAGGCTGGCGCTTGGTACAGGCGGAGGGAGAGGATGAGGCAAACAGGCAGAGCTCAGAAGAAACGCTGCTCACTGGCCTCACTTCCCACCAGTCAGTGAGCGTTTACTGGGGCAGGTGACAGACAATGCCTGCATCTGGCCTCTAAACCAGGCCCCAGAGTTACACCAGCTAGCTGCGGGACACCAAGCCCCCTTCACCTGCGGTTACTATGGGACCCCCCACATTCAGCACCATGAGGACCCGGGGAAGCAGCTGCTCCCAGGAGAGAGGGAGCAGCCAGATTCGACGGCTCGAGAACATGCCTAACATTCCGAACGACAGACCGGCTCTGCCGGCCCTGGGAGAGCCCCCACACGCCTCTCCCCTCCCTTTTCTCTGTCAGACCTCTCCTGACCACCCGGTTCACGTTAACTCACTCCAAAGCCGATCGCTGTTTGTCTGTCCGAAAGGCTGAAAAATACAGCGATGTTCCTTTCACATTTACCAACCCCCGCAAATAAGGCAGATGACCAAGCTGACTGTCATATGTCATTAACCTGAGGACCTCTGTTGTTTATTCTGCTTTTCATTCCAGGGCTTGAGGTCACGTGGCCCGTGGACTCAGCCAGCCGGAGTGAATTCTCAGCTGGCCAGTAAGTGGACTTGGCATGAAGTGAGGACCTGAGCTGGACCAATCACAGGCTTCCCCGAGACTCTCCTGCTAGAGCCATCAGGGAATTCTCTCGCGATGGGGGCGAATAACCGAGTAACCTGGTGCCTGCAGGCAGCCATCTTCCCTCCAGATGAGGTTTCTGGATCCAGCCTGCCCACTGCCAGCTACCCCCCACAGTCTTATCCTCCTGGAGCCGGGCTACTCCAACAGTGCGCTGGGGACTTAATCATAAGTTTCAGGAAAGTAAACACATCTTCACCACAACGTCAGGAAAAGGCTTTTTCTGACATGAAATGCCAGTTTTCCGTGGTGTGTCTTCCTGGGCCGAGGTGCTGTGTGTAGTAAGTTAAAGTGGGTGTTACGCAGCGAAGGCTGGCCGCGGTGACACCTGCAGAGAGAGCCGGCAGGGCAGCGCCAGCCCTGGGCACTGTCTGGGTTCGATGCTGTCGGGATCGGTTGTGTTCAGTGGATGCCTTTTGTTTCGGGCTCCTAGAGCTGTCATGTCGTGGCCTTAGCCACGAGGACCCGCGCGTGGACTCCACCACAACCACCTGTAAATCGTTACCTTTATTCCCCAGGCTCAGTGTTGCTCATTATGACTACTGATTGGAAACCGGAAGTCAAAGTCCACACAGCTACAGGAGCGGATGGCTGTACGGCCCATTATGACGGCTGATGGGAAACTCCAAGTCAGCCCTGGCCGAGGCTGAAGGGTCAGTCTCCATCAGGGCACATGCAAGAGTCGGCCAACGAGTGCGGAAGTGGAACAGCACACTGCTCGCTCTCTCAAGGACACGCACACAGGCAATCATTCTGTTTCCACGAGGCCCTATCTACCGGTCTAAAGTCTAGTCTCTTTTCGCTCTACATTTAAGAACATTTCTTACTTAAAAAATATACATATATATATATATTGATTTTAGAGAAGACGGAAGGAGAGAGACAGAAACATCAATGATGAGAGAGAATCACTGATGGGCTGCCTCCTACAGGAGGGAGCCCACAACCCAGGGATGTGCTCTTGGCCAGAATCGAACCTGGGACCCTTCAGTCCACAGGCTGATGCTCTATCCACTGAGCCACACCAGCCGGGGCAAATTTCTTACCTTTTTTTGATATAGACGATTTCACTTTCTTGAAAGCTTCTTCAAAGTGCTTCTGACTCACCTTGAGATCACCTGCGGAGCAAAAGCACGAACATACTCAACTGGGCACAGCACGCGGGCTGTGGTTTATAACCCAGCGTCTCTCCCGGCTTCCACCCGTTCCTGGGGAACGGCGAGGACAGCAGTGATGACAATGGGCAGTGATGACAGGATGAAGGACCCTGGTTCCTTTCAGCTTCATTTACATATTCCTGACCATAGTTAACTTTACATAAATGGTTAAGTTTCAAATAATGTATTTTAGTGCAATCTGCCCCCGACCCAAGCAATCAATTTATTTGGGAACAAATTATGTTAAAAAAGTACTTTGTCTTTAATTAGAGATTTTTGCCCCTTTAAAAACAAAAAACGGTCCCTGTGTTTATTAGTTTACTTCCTCCCGGCTTTATGGAGATATTGTAGACTAATGAAAGTTATGGTGTGCAACATGATCCCAACATATATGCATACACTGCAAAATGATGACCACAGTAAAGAGTGTTAACACCTGTAGCAAAGCAGGGATGTCAGAAGGTGTTCTGTGTTCACAAGACAACACCCAAACAGACTCGGTAGCAGCCAATGTGTGTACGGCGGCCTGTAAATTTTTAATTATAAAACAACCCCCAAGCTAGTCATCAGATCCAGCTCTCAGACAGCCTACTACCACAGATGATGTCTTTTACAAGAGATGCCAATTTTGCTCATTATATCCCACCTACTTCCAAAAGGAACTTAAAATAGATGACAGTAAAAGAAGTTCAGATAGCTGAATCTTAATATTAACCAAAAACCTCGGGGACTTCGTGACTAAGATATGTGAGCTGACGAGTCTACGCTGAGCACATGGTCTGGAACTGGAAATAAATTTAACTCTAAGATTCCTGGAGGCCTAAGAAAAGTAAAGTGGTGGGGGGATGGGGAGGAAATGAGCACAAATAAAGACATCTTTTGGAAATCGACTGAGCAAAAAGAAAATCAACACAGACTTGAATTTAGATAAAGGCCAGGTTTAGAGGGAAAGGCAGGTCTTCTGAAGAAGGTGTTTACAAGGACTGTCAAGCAGAGCCAAAAACTGGTCCCACAACTAACTGGCACAGGAATTGAGCCAAGGAAAGGCTATGGTGGGAATGCAGGTAGGAAATGAGTCTTTTTGGCCACACACACCCCAATCACATGAAGGCACAGCAAGTGTGAAGAACAGCCCCGAACTGTTGAGATGGCCCCAAATCATCACGTAACAACACGTACTGATTTTGTCTTGTGAAAGGAGAGTCTAACTATATGGAAAGTTACTTCAATTTTCATTTATCATGTGTGTTTTCTACTTAATATTAATCTTTCCTACTTAAAATTTACATCGTATCCTGGAAGGTTTCTAAAGGTCTTATCAGACAAAATACCAGCTTTCATATCAGATGAGGTCACGGTCCCGACCGACAGCGGTGTTAGGTGTCCAGTGATGACGGGTTAGAACCGAGAGGCTCCGGGGGGAACCGTACCTTTTTCATTTCCCCTTTCCTGTCTTGCCATTTCCTGTCGCAGGGCCCAGACGGAAGCTTCCCGCACCAGAGCAGAGAGATCTGCGCCCCTGGAATCAAAGGAGTCGTCTTACTTAGTTATGATTACCGTTTAGGCCAGAAAGAAACCCAAGAGCCATTTTCTTTTAAGTCGCAGAGTAAACAGCCAGAAAAGAAACTGACCATCAATGTGGGCTAAACTAATTACAGTCGGTAGAAAAGAGGTTTAGCTTTCACCTCAGATTATTTCTAACCTTCAGAAGAAAGGAAATCGTAGAGGAAACAACACGATGCATCAGAAGTAGTCCAACGGTAACAGCTACAGACACCCACATTCATACAAAAAGCTTCGGACATTGCCCAACTGGCGTGGTTATGGCTGAGCATCGACCTATATAAGCCAGGTCACAGTCCGATTCCCAGTCAGGGCACCTGCTCAATAGGGGAGCGTGCAGGACGCACCAATCAATGACTCTCCCCCTCTCTGAAATCAATAAAAATATACTAAAAAGAAAGAAAAAAAAGCTTAGAACATCATCAGTAAAAAGAAACGAACACAGCATTTGCTGTAAATTCTTTCACATGGCCTGTGCTAAGTGCTGATGGCCCATTCCTAAATTACCTCCTGTCTGAAACAAGCTTATATAGAAAAAGTCATTTATGGCTCCCTGTTCAAAAGGGGAAAATACAAAGGCTATAAAATCTTTGATGTATTTGATTCAAGCTCAAGCTAAGTGGACTTGTAAGTCATTTAAAATATGACAAGAACTAACAAGCCTTCATTTAATTATTCCACGTAATAACAGGCTGAGTGCATTGGCGTTCAACAGAAGACAAGGTGCCGACTGCTGTTTCGCTGCATTAACATCCCGACCAGGTCTTGGCGATCCTTTGCGAAAGAGCTTGAATTTGGGACGAAAACCTTATTCCCAGACATTAACCTACTTTAATATACAATGTTGATGACTCATGTAATATAGTAAATGAAAGATCCACAGAGTTTAAATTACTAAGCGAATCCAATGTTTCCACTGTAAAGTGTGAGGGTTGGGACGTTAGCTAATCATCACATACATGCTGGGCTCACGGAGACAATCCTAAATGAGCCAAGTTTACCGACCAGAGCGCATCTCTCTCAGGGGTGTGGGGGTGGCAGAATAAAGATCGACACTCAGAGCCTAGATGCCCATCCATTAAAAAACTGGAGATAAAATGTACTCTCTGACCACACTCCCTGAAAATGATCAGCATGGTTTCGAGTGAAGGCATATTGATGAGAGGTGGTGATGGGACGTTCCTCAACTGGGACTGAGCGAGCGGAGGCTGGGTTACGCCAGTGGATGTGTTCTTCGGCTTTAAGTTTAAGTTGCTGAATGACAGACTCCTGAAGTTCTCAATGATGAAAACCCCGCCTCCCTCCCTCCACATTATCTGGCCTTGACCTAGAGGGACATCATGAACCCCAAGTGTCATGTGGACAGGCAACAGAGCCAGAGTCATCGTCCCCTGATAAGCTTGTTTCATTTCTTCTTGTTTACTCAAACAGGAAAGTGAACCAATTTCCTTAAAAAGATATGGAAAAAAAAGTCACCAAAAACGACAGCACATATGAGTGCTGAAGGCAGAAATGTTTCACTTCCTGGTTTACTACGGGCCGTGCGGATGCTCATGGGTGGATGTGCTGCAAAGTAAGTTCTGAGCCGCTGCTTATTCTCTTCGAAATGCTTGAAGCACCTGGATAATTTGGCAATTGGCTGGCAGGCAGACAGTTTGTGAAGGGCAGCCGTGGTGGTCAGGGCAGCCGAGTAACAAGTGTCAACACGTGCCGAAACCGGTTTGGCTCAGTGGACAGAGCATCAGCCTGCGGACTGAAAGATCCCGGGTTCGATTCCGGTCAAGGGCATGTACCGTGGCTGTGGGCACATCCCCAGTGGGGGGTGTGCAAAAGGCAGCTGATCGGTGTTTCTTTCTTTCCCTTTCCCTTCTTCTCTGTAAAAAATCAGTAAAATATACTTAAAAAAAAAAAAAAAAGAGTCAATACGTGAGAGGACGCCCCCACTTCCGGAATTCCTCCTCGTGGGAGCTGCTTCTCTAAGGAAAGGGCAGAAAAGAGCCAGACCCCACACCAAGGGCTCCATATGACACCTGACTCAATCCTCACATCATCATCCTTCTCCCTCTGTGACACCCGAGGACACTGGGACTCGGAAAGAGAACAAACTTGGGACTGAGATCCTTACGAATAGCAATCACAGCGATGGTCAGCGGCAATCGCTTCCAGGCTGACATCTGTGTCCAGTGGGGGTCTGGTGCCATTCTGAGTGAGAGAGAACAAACGGTTTTTCATTGAGAGTTCAATGACTGATACCTCTCCACATGAAAGGTTCTTAATACATAGCACTGGCTACGTGACTAAATGAACGTAACTGACTCCCACAGCAGTGTTACAAGATTTTTACCAATTTCCATTTTGAGAAATGAGGTTAAGAAGCAGGCTCCAAACCTGGGCAAACTAAAGGCAGCTTATGCTTATGAAGTTTCAAGAATCTGTCTGCAGCCCTGACCGGTGTGGCTCAATGGATAGAGCGTCAGGTTCAACTCCGGTCAAGGGCATGTACCTTGGTTGCGGGCACATCCCCAGTGGGAGGTGTGCAGGAGGCAGCTGATCGGTATTTCTCTCTCACTGATATTTTTAACTCTTTATTCCTCTCTGTAAAAAAATCAATAATAATAATATATATATATAAAAGAATCTGTCTGCAGTTGCAACAAAAACAAAACATCACCAAGAACGAAATCACCAGCTCAATCTTCCCGTTTCCGTTGCTGATCACATGTGGCACAGACGTAAGCAGAGCTTGCTCTTGATGTGCGTATGAGCATGGTCTCTGGCTGGCAGGAAGGGAGAAATTACTCTGCCGCTGGCCCAGTGAGAACAGCAGGAAACGGCTCTGCAGGAACAGCCCAAAGCCATCGCTAATGTGTTCTTCCTCAACCCTGACCTGGGGGCCAATTCCCCTTGGGCTGATACCAAGAAATGCAGAAAGGACAAGTGTCAGAACAGCCTCGGAATTCCAGCAGCACTAACACAGTGTCGTGAGTGCATATTATTCAGTGACGTTTCTAGCACCTCTCAGAGGCAAAAAACAAACAAACAGTTTTTAGTGATTTAAAATGACATAAATGATAGGTCGTGAGTATTTGCTTTATTATTCTGATTCATAACGTACATATACACTGCCTATAGCCTTTGTAGCAATTACCTCATTAGAAAATGAATAGCTTAGGAGGAAATACACACAAAGAGAGTGAGTATTTGCCATTAAGCTTCAAGGTAAGTGTAAATATTAGCACAGCGGCGCTGCTCCAAGCAGGATGTGGTGCAGTTCCAGCACCTCAAGCCACCCGTCCCCTGCCTCTGGGCCCACACTCAGTGTCCCCTCCTCTCTCCCAGCTGGGCACACTTACCAATTTCATCAACTGTACAGCTGCTAGCTGCTAACCTATATAATAAAGAGCTAATATGCTAATTAGACCAAACAGCAGAACGACCATCCAGACAATCTCTGGATGAAGCCAGGGCTGTGAGGGCGGAGGCAGAGCCCCCTGCACAAATGTCATGCATCGGGCCTCTAGTTATTTAATAAAACACAAATGTTCCTCTAACACAGGTTCAGGAAACAGCTGTTTCTCATTCTCGTCCTTGATCCAGGGAATAATCATGGCAAAA
This sequence comes from Antrozous pallidus, assembly GCA_027563665.1. Lineage (NCBI taxonomy): Eukaryota > Metazoa > Chordata > Mammalia > Chiroptera > Vespertilionidae > Antrozous > Antrozous pallidus. Next base: position 6,861,860 of record CM050529.1, on the reverse strand, counting down.
ATTCTCTCCCGGTGACCTGAGGCAAGCAGCCTTTGTGCCTTTTTTTTTGGGGGGGGGGGGGGGGGGAGGGGGGGAGGGGGTTCATCCTCACCTGAGGATATTTTCCCATTGACTTTGGAGAGAGTGGAAGAGAGGAGGAGAGACAGAGAGAGACATGTCGATTGGCTGCCTCCCACACACTCCCTGCCAGGGATCGAGCCTGCAACCAAGGTACATGCCATTGACCAGAATCGAACCCGAGACCTGTCAGTCCTCTCTAACCGCTGAACCTGAACCAAATAGACTAGGGCTGTGCTTTCTCTCCTTCCCCTCACCCCCGCCCCTCCCCAGCCATGTGTATGAAACTAGATGGCCAGACTGCATGACCCCTAAGATTCCCTTTGAATGTAAATGTTTTCAATTTAGCCAACTAACTCCCGGCTGGGCGGGTGGCATGGAACTGGTTTATGAAAGCTCGTGGAGTTGGACATTGAATGATAGCATGGAACTCGTTTATGAAAGCTCGTGGAGTTGGACATTGAATGATAGGTCCACTTGTTTTGTGCCTGTATCATTACATTTTATTTATTTATTTATTTATTTATTTGTTTATTTATTTGAGTATGTATATTCTATTGATTTTTCACAGACAGGAAGGGAAAGGGATAGAGAGTTAGAAACTTCGATGAGAGAGAAACATCTATAAGCTACCCCCTGCACGCCTCCTACTGGGGATGTGCCTGCAACCAAGCTACATGTCCCTGACCGGAACCAAACCCAGGACCCTTCAGTCCGCAGGCCGACGCTCTGTCCACTGAGCCAAACCGGTCAGGGCCCTGTATTACATTTTAATAAAAAGGTCAAAGAAGTGGAAACAACATTGGGCCAGGAATTAGAAAACCTGAGTTTGGGGATGAACAGCAGTGAGGGCTGGACAGCAGTGAGAATGTAGAAAGGCCGACGAACTAAACATTTAAAGATGATTAAACCGTAAGTTTAAGTGGGAGTTTAGCACTACTTTAAAGACTAGTATCTCAAAGCATCTGGTAGACATCAAATAACCTTTCCGGCTTTCTGAGGTAAAGGAAGTGTTCCTGACATTTATAGGGGAAAATGAAAGATAGATTAGGGAGACAGGCTGGGAAAATATTTAAAGCTGCAGAGCAGAAGGTGATTGGGCATCCTAATTGCTACTTGTCTGTCTGTAAAACGAGAGAAACAGACCCAGAGATACACCATCTCCTTCACTCACCCTCGTGATGGTTTTTAAGATGGCCAGCCGGTCTGCGGGGGGCGGCAAACCCACGAAGAGGGTTTTGTCCAGGCGGCCTGGGCGCAGGATGGCGGGGTCAATGATATCTGGGGAAGGGAGACCAGAGTCTTAAATACGTGGGACAGAGCCTTTCAAAAATATGTAATTAACATGAGAGATGGGGAGAGTCTATTTTTTAACAGAAAAAACTGATTAGACTTCATGAAAATGAAAGTTTCTTCTTAACAAAAGAGGCTCTTAAGAAAAGGAAATGCCCACTCCCACTTCCTGCCCAAACCTGCGTTCCTCCCGGATTCCCCGTCTCAGATAACGACCCCTGCCCGCCCCCAAATAGGAGGCAGGTTTCTCATTCCCTCCAGTGGGAGACGCATGCTATCGAGTCTGCCTCCCATGACCTCGACCCTCAGTCAAGGCCAAATGCAATGTCCTCCATGAGTATACCTTCCCCTCTCTGGAACCCCTTACAGTGCTGCCAGGATTACTTCGTAAAATACACGTCCAGTTCTCTCGACTCCTGCTCCCCACTGCAGACCAAGGCCTAACATGGCAGCATCACGCTAGAGCATACCTGACAAGCATGTCTACGGGTCATCTGAGTCTGCAAACATTTTGGTCTCAGGAAACCTCTGCACTTTAAAAAATTATGGAGGATTCCTTTGTAACCTTCCTACCTTGCCCTTCCCTCTGACCCCCCCGCCCTTGTCCCTAGACAGCCACCGCTCTAGAATTTTCTATAAGTGGTATGTATCATACAGTATGCATTGTCTGCTTTCTTTTACCCAACATAATTATTTGAGATTTAGCTAAATTGCTATGTGCATTTGTACCTAATTCTTTTTTATTGCTGGGCACTATTCCACTGTATGTATACACCCCAATTTGCTTTTTCATTCTTCTGCTGATAAACATTTGGCTCAAGTCCACTTTGGGTCTTTGTGCTATGAATACTCATGAACAGGTGTCTGTATAGGCGTTTGTGGGATGCAAAGCAGTATGACTCTATCACACTGTAGGTGTACACTTAACTTTTCAAAACCGGGATCAGGCCTAAGCCAGCAGGTGGACATCCCCCGAGGGCTCCTGCACTGTGAGAGGGTGCAGGCTATGCAGAGGGACCTCCCCAGTGCACGAATGATAAGAGAGAATAACTGATCAGCTGCCTCCTGCACACTCCACACTGGGGATCAAGCCTGGAAACCCAGCATGTGCCCTTGACCAGAATCAAATGAGGAGGGACCTGGAGTCAATCTTGATTCCACCCTCCAACGTCCATATCCAATCCACTAGCAAAGCCTGTCAGCTCTGTGACACAGCAATCCCGGTTATTTCTACATCCCCGGGCATGACCTGGTACAACAAACAACATTGTGGAGTTGGATTATTGCTATATTTCCTAACTGAATTCCTTCATAATTGTGTCAGCAACAGAATTTCAGGCCAGAGTCAAGATATCAATTCTTACATTTGCAATGAAAAATAATATATATTTTATTGACTTTTTTACAGAGAGGAAGGGAGAGGGATAGAGAGTTAGAAACATCGATGAGAGAGAAACATCAATCAGCTGCCTCCTGCATACTCCCCACTGGGTATGTGCCTGCAACCAAGGTACATACCCTTGACCAGAATCGAACCTGGGACCTTTCAATCTGCAGGCCACCGCTCTATCCACTGAATCAAACGAGTTTCGGCCAGTTTTCTTTTTAGGGTGATGGAAATGTTCTGAAATTAGATTGCTGGGATGGCTGCACAACTCTACGTATACTCGGAACCACCGAATCGCACACTTAAAATGGGTAAAATTTATGGAATTCTGCCTATGCCACTAAAGCTGATTTTTACAGAAACCAGAGCTTCAGCCTGATGAGACTCTCACTGTGTCAGTGACCAGTGTCACCAGATCAGACAGCCTGCATGAAATAAAAGCCTCTCTCCTGTCATTCATTAAACAAACAGCTACTGCGTGCTACTATGCACCCGGGGACCCATAAGTCAGCAGAGGTGATGAGGTTAATTTTAAAGGGCAGCACTGTGCCAAAGGGTAAGATATACAGGCTTGACTATGGCATCCAGTCATTGGTCAATCGCCTTAAGGAACAGTCAACCATGATCCAAGGCCATTCAGATTAGATAGGTGAGGAGACACTATCTAAAACCCGGAACTCAAGTGGCTAAATAATGAAATAAACCTTTTCTTTGTAAGACATCCATACTTTCTTTTCTTTTTAAAAAAATATATTTTATTGATTTTTCACAGAGAGAAAGGGAGAGGGATAGAAAGTCAGAAACATCGATGGGAGAGAAACATCGATCAGCTGCCTCCTGCACACCCCCTACTGGGGATGTGCCTGCAACCAAGGTACATGCCCTTGACCGGAATCGAACCCGGGACCTTTCAATCTGCAGGCAGACGCTCTATCCACTGAGCCAAACCGATTCGGCCATCCATACTTTCATCTGACAAATACATAATTGTGGCAACCTTTTTAAAATTGATTTGAGAGAGAGAGAGGAAGGGAGAGGATAAGAGAGTTTATAAAACATCAATGATGAGAATCACTGACTGGCTGCTTCCTACCTGCCTCACACTGGGGATGGAGCCTGCAACCCCAGCATGTGCCCTAAGCGGGAACAGAACACTGACCTCCTAGTTCACGGTCAACCCTCCGCCATTAAGCTGCACCAGCTGGGCTGGATAAAGACCTTGAACGAGGGCTATCTCTCCAATATAAGAGTGCAAACCTACTCCTGGCCTAGAAGAAGCTTGGATATAACTTATTATTACTTTTTTCAACTGAGCCATACATAGAAGGCGCAAACTCTCTCTAGATGCCGAAATGCTGCTGAAAGAGATGCCTTCTGAGTAGAAGAAAAAGTAGTAAGCTGGTGCAGCTATCTGGGTTTCATAAACTCTGTTATGTTGTGCAGGAGTGTTTTTAACCAGTTAGACAGGATGTGAAGAGGGAAAAGATAGTTCCTCAACTGAGAACATCTTTTATGGGAGGTGGTATTCAAGGAAGGGAATGCAAAGCTGTGTGTAGGAGAGGTTAAAACGGGGCACCTGTGGCCTAGAGGTGACTTGTACCCGGAGCTTCATGCCCTCGGGCTGAGCGCAGAGCAGTGGTTTATTCCCAGAACAGGCGGTCACAGTTCTTCAGAACAACCCGAGGTAGAATGGGGAGAAGACAGTCTTTCCATTTACTTTGTAAAAATCAGAACCTCAAAAATTAGGGAGAAAAATGAAGATGGAGCTAGAAATAGGAGAAAAGAAGAAATCAAGAAGATCAATTCAGGACATTTAAGATCCACCATGTACTAAGCATATACATAAAACAAATGAACAAAAAGTCACATAAAAAGGACCAGAATGGCATAGACCTTTAAAGAAAAAAAGAAAAAAGAAAAAAAAAAAAAAGCAATACCTACAAATTACGGGAAAAAATTTTCAATTCAAATTCTATACCCTGCCAGGCTGCCAATCTATAATGAGACCAGAATAAAGATAATTTCAAATATATAAGAAGTCAAAAAATCATCTCCTACATGACGTATCTTAGAAAAGCCACTGAAAAATAAGCTCTAGCAAAATGAGAGAGTAAATCAAGAGAGAGATAAGATCAGAAACAAAGGCAAAGCGAAGGAGCGCAGGAAAGGTGAGTCCTGAAATAACCCTGCCTTGGAGGGTGGCCAGTCCAGACGGAGCAGGAGGGTGGAAGGCTCTAGAAACAAACAATCAAAGGAACACATCGGATGAAGAATAGGAACAGAGAAAGAAAGCAAAAAAAAAATATTAGGGTTATTAAATTTAAGAATAACAAGGTCAAATGAAAAAGGAAACTCAATCATAGAATTATTCTTAGCGAGCAGAGAGAAATAGTCATCAGTAATGTAAACACTGACTAGAAACTTAACCAAAGTTGTGATCAAACTATCTTCTATCTATATCATCTATATCATAAAATGCCGTTACTGCAGCATCTTGACCAAAGGAGCAGTGGCTCTCTCGATGGAAGGTGGGGTGCGAGCTACAAGCGGTGATGGGTGGGGTGGCCAGTGGAGGCAAGTGGAAGCGAGCTACTTGCTCTCGTGCGCACTGGGGCTCTAGTGCATATATATATAAGGCTAATATGCAAAATGTACCCTTGGGAGTTCGACCGGGAGACTGATCGCTTGCTATGATGTGTGCTGACCACCAGGGGGTGGCGTGGAACAAAGGCAGGCCCTGGCAGGCAGCGGGAAGGGCTCAATCAGCCCTGATTACCAGCCAGGCCTAAGGATCTACCAATGCACGAATTTCGTGCCCTGGGCCTCTAGTATTAAAATATTAGGAGGACAGAGTGAAGAGAACAGAGATATGACGGTGAAGATGAGGGGACAGAGAAAGAGTGAACACAGATAATGAGCTTCATCTACCTTAAAAAGAAGCTAATGGGCAGTGTGTAAAACTGGTAAGAAAGAACCGTTTGAACATATTGGAAAATATGGAGGAAATACAGAAGGAACAGCTCAAGTTTACAAGTGGTTGCCTCTGGGCAGGGGATGGGCAGGGGATGGGCAGGAGTGGGACAGAGAACAGTTTGTAACAGGCTTTGCAGGGTGATCTGATTTCCCTGAGTGGGTTTACCTCTTTCACGCCCTTCACTAATTGGATCTAAAACCACAAAGACTTGTGATGGCCGTTCTCTTAGGGAGTTAGTCAATTCACAGGAACTGAGTCATACAGAATATACAATGTTGAAACCTGCTCAGAATCCTCCCGTGCCTTCCCATCATGGCAGGCTAAATCCACACCCTTCATCGGGACATAAAAGGCCCGTGCCCCTCTCCATCCTGTCCCCACCCCTCATTCCACTCCAGACACACTGGCCCTCATGCTGGTCTCCAAAAAGGCCAAATCTGTTCTCGCCTCGGGGCGTTCGTCTTGTTCGCGCTCTCCCTGGAATGCTCTGCTCCCCGATTTTTGTATGGCTTACTCCTTCACATCATTTGCATCCATGAAATAATCACCGTCACTTCTGTCGAAGCCTCGCAGGCCCAACAAGTCTAAATTAGCATTCTTCTCCCCAGTCACCAGTCATTTGGTATCCTCCTACCCTGTTTTATTTTATTTCTGTGTCTATTATTTCTCCTGTGTTCCCAGCCCCAAATGAGAATATATGGAGGCAGAGACTTTTTCTGAATTAACCTCTGAAGTATTAACCTTTGCATTCCCAAAGCTCAGCAGGAATCAGGCATATACTCAAAAGCAAATACCTGATGAAGGAGTGTGTCAAGTTTTCTCAGAGGTAATTCCTACTTCCTCTTCTTTTGAATCTGGGCTTTCCCTCACTGTCCTGACCAATAGTTTGCCCATCCTGGGCCTTGCCTTTAGGAGGAATGGCAGCCCCACCTTAGTCTCCCGGGACCCAGCAGTCACGTAAGAAGCTGGAGAACTCAGAGAACCATGCTCATGGAAGCCGGGGCCACATGGGGAAGTCTTAGAAGATGACAATGAGTGTGGGGGAGAGACATGCCAAGCAACACCAAGGCACCAGACCTGGGCAAAGAAGCCCCCTGGCAGGGGATTCTCGGGCCCGGCCACTCTGGCTAATGGCACATGGGTCAGAGTTGAGCCATCTGGAAAAGCCCTTCCTGGATTCCCAACCCACAAACTGTGAGCAAAATAAAGGTGATTTTAAGGCACTAAGTACCGCAGGAGTCTGTCAATTAGCAATAGCTGACCAGAACATCAGGCAAGAAGGGATTTCTTAAAGCCAAGCAGAAAACAAGTTAGAAACCACCCGACCAGAATGGCACAGCACAGTGTACAACAGAACAGAATGGCCAATAAGCATAAATGCGAGTGAAGAAGATCTAGCGTATCTGTTTGTAAATATGAGCAGGCCTTCAATGCCATGGGGTTTGTCAGATTCGGGGAACAGGGATGAGTAAGGTGCAATGGACAGGAAGACAATACTCAAGGTCACTGGAAAGGACAAAACACATGATGGTTCCACATGCTTCAGCTGTCATTCGTATCGCTGGTCAAACTCAACAGACCGTTCTATTCAGTTCTGGGTTTTACAACTAAGGTGAATAGGGAGCACTGTAAAGAATTCCAAGATGAATAAAAAGATCCCGGGGAAAACCCACGAGGAAAGGCACTGTACCTAGATGGCTTTGAAGGCCAGGATTTAAGTAAAACTTAAAGTGACGCTGAAGGACCTATTATTTTCTAACCCACAGAGATTACACTAAGTTTTTACATTAAGCAAACATGACCAATCATGAGCGCCAGTACATAGACTGCGTTATGCTGGACAGCAGACCAAAGACTACCTGAAATCTGCTACAAAGCTGTGTATCTACTTTGGAAATGTAGGAGGTGATTCTGTCCAAATGTGAGGGACTTTCAAGCCTTCTTCTAGAAAGGCTGTGATTTTATGACCTGATGACTGTTCCGACTGCTATTACCACAAGTGCTGGCGACAATGACAATAATTACTGACTAGCGACTTGCCACACACTGGCAGATTGCTAATGTCACTTCCCCTGACAATTAGGTATTATTATCTGCACCTCAGAGATGAAGCAATGATGGTTAGCAAGATGAAGTAATATATGCACAAGATTAATGTGGTACAATAAAAGATAATTTGATCTTTGCCCCTGGTTCTTGGCATACACCTTCAAAAATCCTTGTAATTTCAGGAGTCGGGAGTCTTTTGTTATGCTAATGAGATGACTGGGCTGGCCCCAAGAAAACCTCAGGATGGGGAGAGTTATCAGAAAGAACAACAAGTGATCAGAGGGTTGGACCTTGGACCAAGACTTCTGTGGAGAGAAGGGGAAGCTGAAGACTGACTTCTATCACGTAGCCAACGATTCAGTCAACCATGGCTACATTGTTCAGCCCTCATAGAAGCACTGCATCCAAGCTCAAGGGTGCTGCCCGGTCACGAACACACTGATTCGCCCCATGATGATGGATCCTGACTCCATGGAGAGAGGGCGTTGAAACTCTTTACACCTTCCAAGACCTCGCTGTACGGGTGGGAATCCCTTCTAATAAACTGAAACTGCAAACACAGTGCTTTCCTGAATTCTGGTTGAGTTACTGAACTCGAGGGGGGTCTCGGGAATTCTCAGATTTGTCGCAGGCTGATCAGACGTGTGAGTGCTCTGGAGCTACCACTGCGGCTGGCAGCTGAGGAGGGCAGGCTTGTACAGGACTGACTCCTTAACTTGCAGGACGTGACACTATCTCCAGGTGGTTCGTCAGAACTGACTTATAATCTGCTTCTCTGGTGTTAGACCAGTTTGGCTGAAGCAGAGCAGTTACTAGGATATGAAGTGCTATGGCCAGGACTCAACCTTGTTCTGTCTGATTCCAAAGAGAGCATTTCATCATTACAAGAGTCAGAGTATAAACCGTAACAACTTTCAACTTTTCATTTTGTAATAAAATGGCATACAATTCATGGAGCTGAGTTTCAACTGATCAAGTCCATTTAAGGAATTGATTACACTATCACTGCTATCAGAGTTAACACAAACATCGATGTAGGGGCAGCTATGACACAGTGGCTCATAGGGATGGCAAGGAATTAAACAATGTGAAGAAAATTTAGGACCCAGAGTAAGAGCCACCTCGAGCACTTTTGAGGTTCTGAGCCTTTTTCTAAATGCTTCATTGAGTGCTAAAGCTTGTAAACAATTTTAAATGATAGCTAAACACGGGGACATGGTTCCAGTATAAAATCTTAAAAGCCTATTTTCAACCTTCAGATACGAAGAAGAGAGTCTCATTGCTGTTTCCGATCAGCTTGAGAGAAACCATAGGACATAAATTCCGATTCCTGTTTCTGTGGTTGAAGGTGTATGTTACCCCAAAAAAGAAAAGTGTATGTTACCCTAAAAACAGAAAAGTGTATGTTACACGTGTTCTTTGCCAACAAGAGAACTTCCTGAGCAGCAACACAGAAAAATCAAAAACTTATGAAATCCAGCAATGCTGTTTTCTCTGTAGCTCACATGAAAGCTTTCTAAGGTCTCAACTGATGAACCCTCTTAGTTGCTCCTCGGCCAGGGCGTCTGTAAGCGTCACTGGTTTCGAATGCCGAGTCTTCAGGCTCATCAGCTCTGTACGCTGTCTTACCTGGCCTGTTCGTGGCTGCCATGATGAAAACCTGCTGACGTGCTTCCAGACCGTCCATCTCCGTGAGCAGCTGATTCACCACCCGGACGCTTGCCCCCGTCTAAAGAGAAACAAACGTATCTCCATCAGCCCCCAATAAAAAGAAAAACACATCACCCATTTTATTTTGCCACACAAAATAATATACTTAACTCATTTAAATGGATGTTTTTATTTTTGAATTTTAAAAAATGTATTTTATTGATTTTTTACAGAGATGTAGGGAGAGGAAGAGAGAGTTAGAAACATCAATGAGAGAGAGATATCAATTAGCTGTCTCTTGCACACCTCCTACTGGGATGTGCCTGCAACCAAGGTACATGCCCTTGACTGGATTCGAATCTGAGACCTCTCAGTCCGCAGGCCAATGCTCTATGCACTGAGCCAAACCGGTTAGGGCTTGAATCAATGTTTTGTCAAGAGATGACAATGATCATTTTTTTGACTAGTTACTATACAAGCACTATACAAAACATGTTTTCATTCCCATGTTTCCCCAGCAAAACTTTTTAAAAGAAGATATATTTTTATTGATTGCAGAGAGGAAGGGAGAGAGAAATATTGATGACGAGACTCATCACTGATCGGCTGCCTTCGGCATGACCCTACCAAGGATCGAGCCTGCAACCCGGCGCGCGCCCTGATGAGGAAGCGAACTATGACCTCCTGCTTCCTGTGTTGACGCTCAACCACTGAGCCACACCAGCTGGGCAATTCTCTGATTTTATCCACCGTTTCGATAGGAAACTGGGCCAGAGAGAGGATGTTGAGTTATTTTTCCATGGTCTCACAGCAAGATAAGGGCAGAAATGAGACTCAAACTCAGATTTTTCTGACTCCAAAATCTATGCCTTTTAGTTATTCAAGGATCTAAGAGCCACAACCAATTTTCTTTTGGACAAATCTAGACTGAACTTTTGAATGCCAGACCAGAGTCCCTGGGAGCTCAGATGCCTCTCTTTTCCTTGAATATCCAGCGCAAGTGCAGCTACCTCAGGGCAACACCCGAGAGAAAAGTTCTGGGAGTTGGTAAACAAGGGGACAAATCACTTAGAGACATTTTCAGCTGCACAATGGAGGAAATGAGAAAAGTGATGTTGTGTTTCCTTTTGTCGTTAATTGCCTTTCTTCAACATAAATTTTATGTACAGAGGTAGTAGTAAGTTTAATCTACTGATTTCTCAAAAAAATAAAATAATGGTACACCTTACTACCACTGTTCGGAGAGACAATACTAATAGGAGATTAACAGAATTATAATCTGGACCCAAAAAAATATGGAATTACTGGGTAAAATAAAAACAAAACTGTCCTATCTAAGCAAGATAAAAACCTCAGAATCAAAACAGGAAAAGGCAGACAAATTTACTATATTAAAAGTATAATATTGTGTATAATAAAAAAAATTAAAGATAGATGGTAAGGCTGGGGAAAATAGTATTACATACATAGCTGGACAATGAATAAATTTTTACCACACATAAAAAGCTCCTATTAAAAAACAAAAAAACCCAAAAACATTTCAGTAGTGAAAGGATCAAAGAATCTGATCAGGCAACAGAAGATGAAATACAGAAAATCACTTCAGACCTCACTGATCATTAGGGACATGAATACAGAAATTTATTACCATGTTTAGCCAATAAAGTTGACAAAAATTGAAAGATGGGTATTATCCACTGCTGACAAAGTTGTAGGAAATGATTTTTACACACTGTTGGAGGTATATAACTGGTAGTTTATATGAGGAATGATTTATATTAACTTTCAAAACATAATATATATACAACTCCTACTCTGAAATTCTACCTCAAAAACTCTCACAGATTCCCACATGTGCACAATATTTTATAAAAAAAGAATGTTTACTACTGTTCTGTTTGTAAGAGAAATAACTGGAAACAATGTAAGTGTTCAAAACAGAGGAATTATTAAATAAATTCTTCTGTATCCGGACTGGAACATTTATGCAAGGCAGAAAAATAAAGTTAGTAAGTGCATGGGAAAATCATCAAGACAGAATAACCACAATATAAAAAGCCTAACAATTTCACGTTTTCCAGTTTATGGCAAAAGTCTAGAATGACAAATACTAAACACAAAACTGTGAGCAGAAGTAACCCCTCCAAGAAGAATTATAGGAAAGAGAGGAGAAAGACTTCCACTCTCCTTATGCTTGTATCCATTTGTATTTTCACAAGTATACATTCAATTATAACTTGTATAATAAAAAAAAGAATCCACTCAAAGCTCAAATGTTTTCAGAATCCCTCGGTGAAAATGTTAAAAATCAAAATATGTGTGTTAGAAAGCAAAAAATGTGTTGGCAGATATTCCAGAGGGAGACAACCTAAGCTAGGGAAGTTGTTCGTATGGCTGCAAACTTCTCTGAGGGCAAGTGGTTGACTGGCTATATCTCAATGCACCCCCATACCTGAATCACTACAGGAGCTTAGCCAGCGGGGCCCAGTGGTTGACTGGCTATATCTCAATGCACCCCCATACCTAAATCACTACATGAGCTCAGCCAGCGGGGCCCAGTGGTTGACTGGCTATATCTCAATGCACCCCCATACCTGAATCACTACAGGAGCTCAGCCAGCGGGGCCCAGTGGTTGACTGGCTATATCTCAATGCACCCCCATACCTGAATCACTGCATGAGCTCAGCCAGCGGGGCCCAGTGGTTGACTGGCTATATCTCAATGCACCCCCATACCTGAATCACTACAGGAGCGCAGCCAGCGGGGCTCAGTGGTTGACTGGCTATATCTCCATGCACCCCCATACCTAAATCACTACAGGAGCTCAGCCAGCGGGGCCCAGTGGTTGACTGGCTATATCTCCATGCACCCCCATACCTGAATCACTACAGGAGCGCAGCCAGCGGGGCCCAGTGGTTGACTGGCTATATCTCAATGCACCCCCATACCTGAATCACTACAGGAGCTCAGCCAGCGGGGCCCAGTGGTTGACTGGCTATATCTCAATGCACCCCCATACCTGAATCACTACAGGAGCGCAGCCAGCGGGGCCCAGTGGTTGACTGGCTATATCTCAATGCACCCCCATACCTGAATCACTGCATGAGCTCAGCCAGCGGGGCCCAGTGGTTGACTGGCTATATCTCAATGCACCCCCATACCTGAATCACTACAGGAGCGCAGCCAGCGGGGCTCAGTGGTTGACTGGCTATATCTCCATGCACCCCCATACCTAAATCACTACAGGAGCTCAGCCAGCGGGGCCCAGTGGTTGACTGGCTATATCTCAATGCACCCCCATACCTGAATCACTACAGGAGCGCAGCCAGCGGGGCCCAGTGGTTGACTGGCTATATCTCCATGCACCCCCATACCTAAATCACTACAGGAGCTCAGCCAGCGGGGCCCAGTGGTTGAGCATCAACCTATGAAACAGGTCACAGCTCTGTCCCCGGCCAGGGCATATGCACGTGTTGTGGGCTCGATCCCCAGTCGGGGGTGCACAGGAGGCAGCCAATCAATGATGCTCTCTCAATACTGATGTTTCTGTCTCTCTCCCTTCCTCTCTGAAATCAACGAAAATACATTTTAGAAAAATTACTAGGCGATAACACAGAGCTGCAAACCAGTGATAGCGGCTGCCGAACCAGAGTAAAATCCAGAGCACACCATGTCCCAGTCGGTGGGACAGAAGTGTCGTGTTGGGCTCTGCATTCCACACGAGACTCTGGGATCTGACAGCCGGCAGGGGAACCGGAAGGACCTCTGCCCTGGCCGCTGACATCACTGTTGGACGAGACTGTGCTAAGGAGATGCTGTGATGCCACTGCTGATTTCTGGCTGAGGAAACAAAACTGCTTTGCTATGAATCGCATTTATATTAGTCACGTTTTATTTTTTCAACTATTTAATGTTTCTAGGGATCCTTGAGTGGAATGAGCCACTGAACAAGTGTTTCATTATCCACGAGAACATATACAGAATAACTACGCAAAGCACACCACAAAAAACATATGCTCTCTATGCTTCCAACTCTTACATAGCAACCTTCCTGATAACAGCTGTTTCTGGGCACCCTCTGTACTGAAATTTCTAAGAACTATGACTCAGCGCAGTAATGCAAGTGGCAGTCAATGCAGACCAAAGTTTATCTTCCCCAGAGTTAATGGCTCTGATTCAGTGCACGTTACCTGGCCCTATTGTGAGGGCGAGTCTTAAGTTACATTTTCTCCTGCCTCAAGAACTCATTTAAGTGGAGGATCTTAAGATTACAAGGCAGACTATTCAAAATCAGTATCACTTCCGGTCCCAGCTACTCGTTTTTGTGAATCTGATATGTGTAACCAAACTAATATACTAAAAAAAAAAAAAGGACACAGAGGTTAATAAAAATGCAACTGTTATTCCTCAGTCCTGATTTCAAATTACGAGGCTACTTCACAAAGAGTCTCAATGTTCTCAAGGAATGACTTTACAAGGACTCCCTGAACTTTATAGAGACTTCATAAAAACTTGTTTGAAAAGGTTTGTGGTGCTAAGACAGAAATCTGTAAAAGATGCCGAAACTGGTTTGGCTCAGTGGATAGAGCGTAGGCCTGCGGACTGAAAGGTCCCGGGTTCGATTCCGGGCAAGGGCATGTACCTTGGTTGCATTCCCAGTAAGGGGTGTGCAAGAGGCAGCTGACTGATGTTTCTGATTTTCTATCCCTCTCCCTTCCTCTCTGTAAAAAAATCAATTAAATATTTAAAAAAAGAGAGAGAGAAATCTGTAAAAGACCCTCCATGACAGTTACCTCCCGGTCTGATCTTCGAGGGCATAAGGCATCCACTTCATCGAAGAAGATGACACAGGGCGCCGAGTTCTTGGCCCGCTGGAACACCTGCCGCACAGCGCGCTCGCTTTCACCGACGTACTGAACACGCACACACGGGAGACAGAGTGCAGACACAGTTCAACTTTGGGGGTCAAGCCCAATTATAGTAAAACTAGTTTTAAGTGGCATTTGTACGTCAGAGTCCAAAAAAGTATTAGATTGAGCCATATGCAATTACTGGTATTTTGCCCATTTCTGACCTATAAGAATAGCCAGTTGTATGTGGTTCAATTTAATAAAATTAGCTATTATTTAAGCTTACAAATTTCCTCATTTATAAAATGAAGACTAAATGTAATGTAAGGTCTTCACTAGGTTAAAAAAACCCTCACAATTCTATTTTAGAAGTGACCTTCTAAGTTTTATGCATATAAAATACTCAGCAATAATTCTCATTAATTCAAACAGTAATTTAAATGCAAACAAGACAGTTCACTGTTCTACTGTCATTTGTACATCATCCTGCTAAAGGAAGAGCTATTTTATTAAGATATATATTTTATTGATTTTTTACAGAGAGGAAGGGAGAGGGATAGAGAGTTAGAAACATCGATGAGAGAGAAACATCCATCAGCTGCCTCCTGCACACCTCCCACTGGGGATGTGCCCACAACCAAGGAACATGCCCTTGATCGGAATTGAACCTGGGACCTTTCAGTCTGCAGGCCAATGCTCTAACCACTGAGCCAAACAGGGCAGGGAAGAGCTATTTTGTCATAGAGCCAGCTGGGAATCTAACAGCTATAATATGGCATAATGTATATTAAATACATATCAAAATCAAACTATAAAATATTACGATCAGTCAAAAAATTAAATCAGTCCTATATATAACATTAGGACAATTAAAATAAGTTACATGTAAGAATATGGTTTCATCTTTAGGTAGGCGTTAAGAAATTGTTCTTATAAAATTTCAAACTAGTTTAAGAAAAGCAGTTCTGTCGTAATAAAACTGCTAAGTAAAACAGAATCTTATGCTAACGATCTCATATCATAGGCATCCTGATGTTATTTTATGACTATATGGTCATAATAAAGTAATTAAGGAATAGTGATGACAGTGATTCAAGTATTTGTTTTCTCATTTGAATAGAGCTGTCCTTCCCTCACATGTAACCTGTACCTTTCTTTGTACTTTAGCTCACTTCGCTTCTCTTACTTGAACTGCTTTCCCAACCTATTCCAAATAGTTGTTGCATTTGAAAAGATCCCCATTAGTCTTTCTTCCCATTACTGTCTTCTTTGCTCTTGGAGCATTTTATACTATTGTAACTGCGAGCTCTTCCACGTTCACTGTACTCCATGGTAAAGTACTTGGAAAGTAGAAGTCATGACGGTTTCAAATTTTTCTCTGATCATCATATCCTATGCAGAACAATTCAGTTCCCTGAAAAATCTAATTTGGCAAAAATTATATTTGGGTAACTAAACCACAATATTTAGCAGGTATTTTTAAATGAAAGGTATTGGGTCCCAGCTGATTTGGCTCAGTGGATAGAGCCTGTGGACTGAAGGGTCCCAGGTTCAATTCTGGTCAAGGGCACACATCTAGGTGATGGGCTCGATCTCCAGTAGGGGGCATAGAGGAGGCAACCAATCAATGATTCTCATCGATGTTTCTATCACCTTCTCCCTTCCTTTCTGAAATCAATAATAAGGTATATTTAATATATGAATATTTTAAAATAAAACATATCAGTGGGTTGGGAGAGATAAAGTTCAATAAAGTTTCAAATGGGGATGGAAAAGAATAATCAATATAGCGGGCAAAGGGACTTCAGATATAGAAAACCAAAATGCTATGTAAAAGGAAATTTAATTTAGGGGAAGGTAAACCTAGTTTAAAGGCCAGATTAAAATCAATCTTAACAAACACAACACTGATTAGAAATAAGCAAACAAAAGAAAAACTCCTACCTGGGCCTTTAAGAAATACTTCAAACAAGGATCCTATACTTATCTCTAATTCCTTATTTGCCATTCAGTTTTCAATCATAACCTGGCTTTTAAAAACATAATTACTGAAAATATTACCCCCAAAGTTAATAATGACATTGTAAGTGCTAAATCCAAAGTTTTACTGTCAGTTCTTTTATACTGTTTGGTTACACTGACAAGGTTGAAGAATCGATATGAGAAACATCAATATAAGAAACATCAATCTGCTGCTTCTTGCATGCCCCCTCCTAGGGATCGAGCCAGCAACCAAGGCACGTGACCTGACCAGGAATTGAACTGGTGACGTCTGGTGCATGGGACAACACTCAACCAACAGAGCCACACCTGCGAGGGCTAAAAAGCCTTTTAAAACAAATGATATCCTTTCTCATTTTGTCTTTAAATGTTACAGAATGGACAGGAAATAAATTCAGTCTCTTAATGACACTGGCTAATAAAATCATATAGGCTTCAGGTATACAATTCTACAGTACATCATTTGTATATTGTGTGTTGACCACCCCAAGTCAAGTCTCCTTCCCTCACCGTTTATCCTCCCATTTTTTTCCTTTTCTACCCCCTAAACTTAACCTGCCTCATCAGTGAGCCACTGAATAAGTGTTTCATTATATAATGTCAGAGGAAACAATAATTTGTATCTCACAGGGTTGTTGAAGAACAATGTATGTCAAGTGCTTTACAAATTCATGGTACAGAGTAAATACTTTAAAATGTTAATTATTACAATTATTTCCATTTTGCAGATGAGAAAACTGAGGCTCAGAAGTTACCAGACTTAATTAAGAAAGTACCTAAGCTAATTTCCATTTCTTCATTCCTACAGGGGTGATTTCATTAAAATTTGACAATTGTTTAAAAAAAATCTGAAGGCATGTTACACTGAAATTTGAAAGATCATTACCTTCCTTATCTAAACAATGACTCATGCCACAACTCACCATATTTAGTAATTCTGGGCCCTTGACAGATATAAAATTTAGTCCAGACTCATTTGCAACAGCCTAGTAAAAGGAAACAAAGGGATAAAAATAAGACAAATATGCAATAGAATAGTAACAATCATTTGTGATAACATGGGTTTTTGTGTGTGGCTTATACTCTATTTTCCCACTTTTTAGCTGCCTCTTTCCAATTAGAAGAAGGGGAGGCTATGGGAAAAAGAGAAATGAATAGAAAGAAATGTCAAACTAAAACTTTCTAAGAATCATGAAGACTAGAAATCAGATGAAAGGGAGACAAAATATTATGTAAACGTTATACACATTTAGCCTAGCGTGGAATTCTAGTGAAAGATGGTCATCTCTGTATCAAGAAATACCTTGCCCAATGAAAGCAATCATTCATTTACTCATTAACCAAAATGTAAAAACATCAATTTAAGTCTCTATCAAGGGTCAGTACTAACAAACTATTTTTTAAAATACATATTTTTAATTGATTTCAGAGAGAAAGGGAGAGGGAGAGGTTGAAACATCAATGATAAGAATCATTGATTGGCTGCCTCCATCATGTTTCCCCCCTGGGGATTGAGCCCGCAACCCAGGCACATGCCCCTGATCAGCATCGAACCCGGGACCCTTGAGTCCATAGGTTGACGGTCTATCCACTGAGCCAAAACAGCTAGGGCAACAGATTATTTTTAATACATAAAGATCCAGCTGCAATTAAGAATAACGGTTCAAAGCCACAGAGCAACACATGGCTATCTGTGTAGAAGAATCCGAGAATCATAACCTGAATGCAGAGATGAAACCTGAACACAATGCCTCAGAACTCCAACACGGTCAGGGAAGAGCGTTCTTTCCTGTCCTCAGAACCTGGTCCACGTACTCCTGGGCATTTCCATTTGGACCTTACGGTGTATCCCAAACCTATCGCTTTTTGTGTTTTCATTTTTAACTATATTTTTACTGATTTCAGAGAGGAAGAGGGAGAGGGAAAGAGAGATAGAAACATCAATGATGAGAGAGAATCATTGATGGGCTGTCTCTTGCTCACCC
Source organism: Antrozous pallidus (assembly GCA_027563665.1). Classification (NCBI taxonomy): domain Eukaryota; kingdom Metazoa; phylum Chordata; class Mammalia; order Chiroptera; family Vespertilionidae; genus Antrozous; species Antrozous pallidus. The sequence goes on along the minus strand of CM050529.1, from coordinate 6,843,613 downwards.
CTACTGGGGATCAAGTCCGCAACCCAGCACATGCCTTAAATGGGAATCAAACCTGGGATGCTTCAGTCCAAACGCCAATGCTCTATCCACTGAGTCAAACCAATTAGGCTTCTTCAGGACTCTTAAATATCACCATCCCTTGCCCTGGCTGGTTTGGCTCAGTGGATAGGGCGTTGGCCTGTGGACTGAAGGGCACTGGGTTCGATTCTGGTCAAGGGCACGATCCCCAGTGGGGGGTGTGCAGGAGGCAGCAGATCAATGATTCTCATCATTGATGTTTCTGTCTCCCTCTCCTTTCTTCTCTGAAATCAATAAAAAAAAAAAGCATATATATAAAATATCACCATCTCTTGAACACCATACCTATAATAGCCATCTCCCAATCAATCATAACAATGTTTATCTTCTTTAGAACTTAGCTAAATCTGTAATTGTTTTTGATTACTGCCTGCCCCTTCCAGACAGACAATAAATTCTATTAGCACACGTTCACTAGTTGATCCCTAGGACACGGAACAATTTCTGGCAAAGCAAGTAGGTCAATAAATACCTTCTAAACCATGAATGCCTGCATGCCCCGCCACCAAAAACTGCTCAACAGGAAGATTATCATCCTCTCTCTCAATCTTTGTCTTTCCTGCTGCCAATTTCATAAGCTTACTACTTGTCACTCTTTAAGGAAGGGAGAGTCAGGATACATATCTAATCAAGTCTGACTAATTCACATTAGGTTTTCAACATCTAAATGCTAGGTACCCAAAGTTTAACCCATCAAAACCGCCAACAGTTCCTGAAATGATCAGAAATCTTTGGCTTCCAAATAAAATAGAGTGGACACAATTGACTTTTTTATGGGCAGCATCACGAATCTTGCACTGTCAGGCAAGATTAAACAAACGTTACAAGGCCCCCAGGCGAGGGGATGCAGAACCCCCTCATCCGCCTGGAGAATTCAATGAAGCACGCAGAGGCTTCTTTCTGGCCACGCTTCCTTAACGCTGTTGTACAAAGTGTGATGTCATCTCCTTCCTCTGCTCTCCAACTAATTTATGGCACTTCTAATGTGCCCGCAGCCAAGGGACATGCCCTTGACCAGAATCGAACCTGGGACCCTTCAGTCCGCAGGCCGACACTCTATCCATTGAGCCAAACTGGTTTCGGACACACACACACACACACACACACAGGAAGATGTTTAAGAAATATTGCTAAGTGAGAAAAGCATATTCATAAACCTTACATTTGTAAAAATGTGTATAAGTTATACACACCTTGATATGTATGGACAGAAAAACATTTGGAAGGATTGACAAAAAAATGAAACAGTGGTGCCTTTACCTGTTTATATTTTCTACTGTAAAGAAAACAATTTTTAAAAAGTAAGTTAAATAACACTCATTAAAAGTTTAATGTTAACTACCGGGATATTAGCAGAAAATACAATGGCAGTGTTAAAACTGATGGGTTTACAGTTAAAATTTTTTTCTTCTTTCCCAAATTTTCAATGATGTAGTCTTTGTAATTAAAATAAAAGCAGGGGGCAGAAGAACTAAATAGATATTTTTCCGAAGAGGACATCAAAATGGCCAACGGCCACATAAAAAGATGCCCAACGTCACTACTGGTGAGAAAGTAACTGAGCCAACCAGTATGGCGAACAATATGAAATTTCCTCAAAAAATTAAAAGTAGATCTACTGTACAAGCCTGCATCCTACTTCCTGGTCTGTACCCAAAGGAAATCAAAACAGGATTCTGATGAGATATGCACACTCCATGCTCACTGCAGCATTGTTCCCAAGAGCCAGCGTGTGAAAACAACTCCAACACCCTTCAACAGATGAAGGGCGATAAAGACGTGGCCCGTAACCACAAAGAAATATTATTCAGCCACAAAAAGGGAGGATTTCCTCCCACTTGTGACAACATGGATGGACCTGCTAAACTAGCAGGTCACGAAGTCATAGTGCTTACATGTGAAATCTAAAATAGTTAAGCCCTTCCTGGTATACCCAGTGGTTAGAGCATCAGCCTACGCACTGAAGGGTCACAGGTTCGATTCCCAGTCAACAGCAGATACCTGGGTTGCAGGTTGATCCCCGGCCCCTGTCAGGGATCCACCAGGAGCCAACCAATTGAGATGTCTCTCCCACACAGATGTCTCTCTCTCTTCCACCCCAATCCTTCCACTCTTTCTAAAAATCAGTGGAAAAAAACATCTTCAGGTGAGGATTAACAACAACAAAAATTAAATGTATAAAAATCAGAGAGTAAAATGACAGTTACCATGGAATGGGTGGAAGGCGCCAGGAGAAGTAAAAAAAAAAGGAAATAAATAAAAGTGGAAACTTTTCTGAAGAAAACTACCAGTCTTATTTTAAATGCACTTCTAATAGAAATTATACAAAAATCTCTCAGTGTACTATCAGAGTGATATCCATCTAACCCTCCCTGCTAATGAGAAATGAAACACAGGCGCTGAACGTATGCCATACCTTCGCCAGCAGCGTCTTCCCACAGCCGGGAGGACCCGCGAGGAGGACTCCGGCCGGAGTCACCAATCCCAGAGCTTGGAACTGCTCCGGGCTGCGGACGGGAGCCTGGAAGGAGAGACCCAGCGATCCGTTACAAGCGTCCTTCCCCACTGCGCGTCCAATGGCTGCTGGGGCCCGCGTTCAGCACTGACCGCGGGGCCCAAAACACACCTTACCTGCTCCGGGCGTGAGGTATATGGTGGGGAACCAAAGTCCCTGCTCTGAGAAATCTATACTTAAATGTAAGTTCTGGAAACATTTAAACATAAAGGTTTCTAAAAAAATCACCTAAATTTCCAGGCCATAAAAATAGACAACATCCTCTCCTCCTTTAAGAAACCAGAGCGACAGTGCTCTCTAGTCAAAAGCCAGAGACACCTGTTCCCTGTAACCGCCGTGCATTTTCCCTCGATGGCTCTGCAGAGATCACACTTCATTAATGAACCCCAAAATGATCAGTATAAATAAATATAAATCCCAAGTTTCATGGGCATTAAACTACTTTGACCCTCATGAGCTTGACTAAGTTCAGAGTCTTTCTCCAATAATTTGGTCTTGGTTGAAACCTAAACTTTCATTTTTACTTACTCAGAGAATTCATGCACGACCAAAAGAGTAAGTCTAAAAAAGATATCAGAGCCGAACCAGTTTGGCTCAGTGGATAGAGCGTCGGCCTGAGGACTGAAAGGTCCCAGGTTCGGTTCCGGTCAAGGGCATGTACCTTGGCTGCGGGCACATCCCCAGTTGGAGGTGTGCAAGAGGCAGCTGATCGATGTTTCTCTCCCATCGATGTTTCTGACTTTCTATTCCTCTCCCTCCCTCTCTGTGAAAAATCAATAAAATATATTTTTAAAAAATAAATAAATATCAGAAAAATGAAAAACCATCATTGGGGGCTTAATGTTATTACCACAGAACATATACACTCTAGTACACATGTAGGGTCATTTACCCATCACACGTGCCAACGGCATTCTGCTCCAGACACACCTACCAAGATTGCCATGGTGAGCTCCTCTCTAATGTCTTCCAGGGCACCAATATCTGCCCATGTCACGTTAGGGACAGTGACAAAGCCTTCCCTTTTGGCAGAGGGCTGGACGGAGGACAGAGCAACAATGAAATCATTCAACTCAATGCATAGTCCCTGCAGCTGCTCCTCTGAGAGGGGATCCTGGTTTCTTAGCAACCTCAGCAGACTCTGCAATTCATCCTTAACGGGAGCAATTGAGAAAAAAAGAAAAAATCAGTTTGTTGAAACATTACTTTTTGTACTCTAAAAATTATTTTGCAATATTTCTGTAAGCTATAGTAAACTTTGAAGTATTTTAATAATTATCTCCACTGACACAAGAAGTTAATTTTACTCTGAATAGATAACTCGGCAAGGAAAGGAACATCAATTATTCTCAAATACAGAATGATTTTTGCATCCTGTATGATGACTAGCTACAGAAAATATAAGCAGTTGGCACAGATTCATTTCAGTAACATGTTTAAGAGTAGCTGAATTTTGGTGAAATTAAAACAAAGATACTCTGATGGCAGTAAGATTTGTCTTGACCTTCAAAGGCAGATTTCTTCCCTTGTGAAGAATATGAAAGGACAAGTATAAAGAGTAACTCTGAATAATTCAATTTATAAAACCTAACTTATATGCAACATTATAAAAAGGATAAGTTTATATTTTTAACAGATAAAATTGCGGTTCCAAATGAGTAAGAAAAAAATAATTTGAAAACCAAAGACCTAGATCTAAGTTCCTGCTCTGGAGAGCAGAGGCAGTAGGGCCTTATGCAAGTCACAATCCATCAATCTCTCTCTCTCTCTCTTTTAAATATATTTTATTGATTTTCTTACAGAGAGGAATGAAGAGGTCTAGAGAGTTAGAAACATCGATGAGAGAGAAACATCGATCCGCTGCCTCCTGCACACCCCCTCCTGAGGATGTACAACATGCCCTTCACCATAACTGAACCTGGGACCCTTGAGTCTGCAGGCCGACACCCCATCCAGTGAGCCAAACCAGTTAGGGCAAGTCACAATCTCTTAATCTTAGATTCTCTGATTATAAAATGAGGAAAGTAATGATGTTTACTTGGCAAAGTTATATGGACCAAATTATATAATATTTATTCACCCCCTGTACAAACCTTCAAATGCTGTAAAAATGTTATTTTGAGGTTTCGTGATTTACAAAACTCAAAATGTTAACAGTGATCTAGACTGACCACGTCCCTCTCACATGCACAGGACTGTCATCCAGAACCACCTGCAGCTAGAGAGAAGGTGGTCGTGTCAGCACGTCCCTAGTCCGCCTAATCAAAGGTGACCAGGAAACAGAACTGAGAGCCCACTGCTCTAAGAGGAGTCAGCACACTTGCATAAGGGGCTAGCGAGCAAATGCGGAGGCTTTCTGGGCCTCGTGTCTCTGCTGTAGGACTCCTGGGTAGAGTCTGCTGTGAAAGGTGAAAGCAGAAATAGACAATATGTAAATAAATGACAGCTGTGTACTATACAACTTTCATTTACAAGAACAGCTGGTAGGCTGAAGGCCCATAGTTTGCCAGCCCCTGCTCCAGAATTTCATAATCATTATTGTAAAATGAATTTATTCAGGATAAACAAAAAAACCACCACCACCAACTTGTAATTTTGAAATTATAGACATTCCGGGCATAAGTTATAATTATTCTAAAGATAAAATGCTGCCAAAAGAGGTTTGGGTTAGTGGATAGAACATCAGCCTGCGGACTGAAAGGTCCCAAGTTCGATTCCGGTCAAGGGCATGTACCTTGGTTGCGGGCGCATCCCCAATGGGAGGTATGCAGGAGGCAGCTGATGTTTCTCTCTCATCGATGTTCCTAACTCTCTATCCCTCTCCTTTCTTCTCTGTAAAAAATTAATGAAATATATTATAAAAGGAAGATAAAATGCCAACAGAAAATCATAAACCTCAACTACGACGACGCTTGCTTGTAAGGTAGCACAAGGGAAGAGCACCGGGAAGCCAAGGTAGGCACCTGTCCAGGAAGCAGCTGTGCGGCGGGCGTGGGCTCCGTTCCCACCCTGCCTCCTGCACGTGGAAAGCCTTCCGTCTCTGGCTCTTTCTTCTGCGCCTCCTGCAGCTGCGCTAAGACCCTGCTGACGGCACACACGGCTGCCTCTCGGCACAGTGCCATCAGGTCTGCACCAACAAAGCCTGGCGTGAGGTGTGCCAAGTGACGAAAAGGGAACGTGCCAGGAAGTCTTAGTTTTCTGCACAACGTCTGCAGTATCCTGTAGAAAAGACAGACGGAAAAGTCAGAGTCCTAACCTGCAGGTGAAAACAAGTCACTGGATATATTTACTTGAAATACAGTATTTCAAAATGCTTTTTTTTAAAAAATATATTTTATTGATTTTTTTAAAGAGAGGAAGGGAGAAGGATAGAGAGTTAAAAACATCGATGAGAGAGAAACATCGATCAGCTGTCTCCTGCACGCTCCCCACTGGGTACATGCCCACAACCAAGGTACATGCCCTTGACCGGAATTGAACCTGGGACCCTTTAGTCCACAGGCCGACGCTCTATCTACCGAGCCAAACTGGTTAGGGCTCAAAATACTTCTTTACTAGATATCTACTGCTAAAGAGAGCCTCCTGAGATATTGTTAATTATTCACTGGATATGTCTTTGCTCTGCTGACATCCAATGACTAGGAAAGGCTGGTGCTATAGCAAAACCCAGGTTTCAACTCTCTGGCAGCCATTCAACTATTTTTCCCAGAACCTCCGGTCTTCTTCGGCAGGTTAGTGCAACAGGTTAAGGTGCGGTACTCAGACCGAACCCGCACGCGGACCAGTGGACACTGCTCCATCCCACCCCTTAGACACTGCCCTAAGCTGACCAAAGCAAACATGGAAGCCACTTTTAATAACGGACAAGTGAGCCGAGACCGGTGTGGCTCAGTGGATAGAGCGTCGGACTGCGGACTGAAAGGTCCCGGGTTCGATTCCGGCAAGGGCATGGACCTTGGCTGCGGGCACATCCCCAGTAGGGGGCGTGCAAGAGGCAGCTGATCGATGTCTCTCTCTCATCGATGTTTCTGACTTTCTATCCCTCTCCCTTCCGCTCTGTAAAAAATCAATAAAAATATATTTAAATAAATGAATAAATAAAAATAATAAAAAAAATGTTTTTAAAAAAATAATGGACAAGTGAGTATAGGTATGTAAGTCCATTATTACTGCTGAAAAAGTCTGAAACAATTACCCTATTGATGAGCAAATTATTTTCTTAAGGCATTCATTTAATGTGGGCTTCTCCCCTTTCCAAATCAATTTAACCGGTGTGTGTGTGTGTGTGTGTGTGTGTGTGTGTAGAGAGAGAGAGGGAGGGAAGGAGGGAGAGAGAGAGAGAGGGGAAGACAAGGCGACGTGCTTCTCACCCCCCAATTTCAAACCATTCAGTTCAGAGGACCGAGTGGCACACCAGCTTCACGCCCTAAGAGCATACCTTTCCCTGGATGCTTCATCGGGGATCCCGAGGCATATCTCCTGGTCGAACCTTCCTGCGCGTCTCAAAGCGGGGTCCAACGAGTCCGGCCGGTTAGTTGCTCCGATGACCAGGACCTGAGCTGTAGCAGCCACATTGTTCAGATCTAGTAGGAAGCAGACAGAGGATGACTGCTGAATAAGACACTTGGCAATGAGAACAATAATGCTTGCACAAGTCATTTAAGTGGTTAGAGAGTTTTACACATTTTTAAAAATATATATATTTTACTGATTTTTTTACAAAGAGGAAGAAAGAGGGATAGAGAGTTAGAAACATCAATCAGCTGCCTCCTGCACCCTCTTCACTGGGTATGTGCCTGCAATCAAGGTATATGTCCTTGACCGGAATTGAACCTGGGACCCTGAATCTGCAGGCCAACGCTCTATCCACTGAGCCAAACCAGTTAGGATAGTATTACACATTTTAACAGCAATATACATATATAAAACTAACATTTACTAAAAGCCTGATAGGTGAGGAAGAGAAATATAAATGGTCCTCAAGCAGCTCATAATCTATTGAGAAACACAAAAGACAGACTTTGTGTATAAACAAAGCACCACAGCCCTAGTTGGTTTGGCTCAGTGGATAGAGCGTTGGACTGCAGACTGAAGGGTCCCAGGTTCGATTCCGGTCAAGGGCACATGCCAGGGTTGCAGGCTTGATCCCCAGTGGGGGGCATGTAGGAAGTAGCCGATCAATGGTTCTCATCATCGATGTTTGTATCTCTCTCCCCCTCTCCCTTTTTCTCCGAAATCAGTAACAAATGTATTTTTTAAAAAAGGACCACAGTAACTTGATGACTGACGGATAATGGCGAGAGGATGGACGAGGGAACATTCCATTCTCAAAGGGCAGGATATTGGTACGCAGTGTCACAGTAATGAAATCCTACAGGGGAGGAAAGGCGTGATGGGAAGCACAAGGTGAGCAGTCCAACAACAGGGAGCCTGAGCAAGACAGAGGAGTACATGTCTCCAAACAGACTCTGAGACGGGGGCTACAATTCAGTCTTCAGCTGCTCTGGCTTAATCCACAGCTTAACGGTTCAGCACAGACAGAATACAACAGGGCCCCGTGTGTCTTTCGTAAGGACTATTTCTCTCAAATGATTTTTACCAATAAAAGCATACCTTCGGGTGAGGATAAAAAAATAAAAAAAGAATATAATTGCATTGAAATGGCAACATTTCCAAGACATGTTTAAGATACAAATAGCAAATTATAGAACAATGTGTATGGTGCAATCATAATATTGTGAAAAGCAAAACAATATGTGAGTGTATTTATACATTTGTATAAACTCATTAAAAATAGGTTACACTCCCAAAATTAAAATATTGACGTAATTTATGGAAAAATATGTTTTTTACTGATTTTACTCTATTTAAATGTTTTATATCCTCACACGTTACTTACACTATTAAACACAAAGACAATTTATCCTCTCAAAGCGAATTCATTACTTTAAACTGACCATCCATGCAGGTTAGGAGCTGGGCTACGATTCTTCGTTCCATATCTTTTGAAGCAACTTCTCTTTTGGGGGTAATGGCATCAATTTCATCAATGAAGAGGATACAGGGAGCATTTGACTAGAAATAACAATATCACAAAAGATAACCATAAATGTACTTCCTGTATATCAACTATATTTTTTAAAATCTTCACGTTCAAGTTTCATTCACCAAAACAGTAACTCTAAAGAAGGCAGTCACAGTGTATGACTTATCTGACTTAAGATGCTTAAAAGAGACTCCATGTAAGAGAATACATCCATGTTTTGTGATGATAAACTGACCACAATCCTTTTGTGAATTAGGCATATTTGCTATGCTATAATATATAAATTTTAACTTTATAAACTTTAAATAAGAAAACCCAAGCTTACTACAAAGGTTATGTGTGTTCCTACCGATGTAAAAATATCTAAGCTTGACCCTAGAATTTGCAAACAGTAGTATTTAAGAAGACTAGAGGCTTTCTTTTTAATTTAGTTTTATGTGGCAAAATATCCATAAAATTACTATCTTAACCATTTTAAGGGTACAGTTTAACGGCATTGGATATGTTCACACTCTGTGCAACCACCCATCCATCTCCAGAGCTTAAACATCATCCCTCACGGGTCTGCAGGTGGCTGACCTGGACAACTACACTGAATCAGGAAGCGTGGCCGAGTTCCCAGGCATCTGTGTGTGGAGAGTGAGCATCTTTAGTCTTTTAAAAAAGATACACCAGATAAGAGTTAAGGCAGAGTAAGTTAGGACACAATGTAAGCGACTGGAGTAGTCAAACTGGTAGAGGCAGAATTGAATGGCAGCTGTCGGGTGCTGGAAGGAGGGGGAAATGGGGAGTTAGAGTGTTCAATGGGTAGAGCTTCGGTTTGGAAAGATGAAAACTTCTGAAGATGGAGGAGGGTGATGGTTACAGAGCAGTATGAGTGTACTTAATGCCACACTCCCAAATGTTTACCAATAAACACTGTGTTTATTGGTAAACACTCCCAAATGTTTAAAATGGTAAGGTAAACGTATTTACCCCAATAAAAACAGAGACAAACAGATAAGACATCAGTTAAAATAAAAACTTCAGATAAAAATACCTGTATACACAAGCTAAAATGCAACTCATTCTGAGTTACTCCGTGGCTAGAGGAGGGACATTATGTTGAGTCAGCTCTGAGCCCGGCTAAGACTCAGCACCACGCGATTTAAAAGGAAAGAGGTGGCCCCTCACCAGCTGGTTCTCCTGCCAGCCCCACTGATGACAGTGTTTGCAGAGAGGCACTTCGCTACTGGACACGTGAGCCCGTTCCATGACGCGCTCCTGAGATCGAAGGCGTCAGACACCACGTGAAAGGATTTAGAAGAATCCTCTCATTCAATGCTTTCAACAACCCCGTGAGATCTGAGTTGTACAATTAACCTAGTTCACCAGCAAGAAAGCTCAAGGTTAGAGTAAACATCTTGTCAGATTCCACAATTACTAAAGGGTGGCATAGGTCTGAACCTCTGCTTCAGACCCGAAAGTAGACTTAACGAGGACTCTGTATGGACGTGGAAACTTTCACTGGGCCCAAATGTCATCTTTCTCGGTTCTTAAGCATACAAATTTAATGACATGGTCCAAACCGGTGTGGCTCAGTGGGTAGAGCATCGGCCTGCAGACTGAAGGGTCCCGAGTTTGATTCCGGTCAAGGGCATGTACCTTGGCTGCAGGCACATCCCCAGTAAGGGGTGTGCAAGAGGCAGCTGATTGATGTTTCTCTCTCATCGATGTTTCTGACTTTCTATCCCTCCCCCTTCCTCTCTGTAAAAAATCAATATATATTTAAAAAACAACACTAATTTAATGACATGAATCCCTACTAGGATAAAGTCCAAGCTGTAATTTCTCCCGTGACAGAACTTTCCTTTCACAGTTTCAATTATGCAAACACAGAAGAGTTTATGCTGGTGTTTCCATGATTGCTTTTATAATGTGATAATTCTAATGCTAAAATTTTTCACATTGCTTAAAAGATGTTTGGCAATCCTAAATTGTGAAAAGCGAAAGTGAAAGAAATTATCACAAGGATCATCTCTTTTCAACATAACACTACTGAGTATGACAGCCCACAACTTCTCACCAATTTCTCCTGGGTTTCAGACTCAACAGATTATTTTATCCAATGGTCCGTATCAGTAAATCTACTTTAAGTATTTAGCCATCCTCATTTCTCAGCCTCTAGGCTAAGATCAAGTGTAAATATTCTGCCATCACGGGCAGCAACAATTACCCTGTTTACAAAAGAATGGCCAGTGAATGGGTAACAGTAATATCTGAGGAAACAGGGTCTTCAATGTAAGTTATGCAGTGTGACAATCTGACATTTCCCGTCAGCTAACTCACCAGAGCTTGTTCAAAGAGTTCTCTCAGCTTCTGTTCAGATTCTCCAGACACTCCAGACACAATCTCTGTAGCGGCTACTTTGAGAATGGGAAGGTCAAGTTCCTGCGCACAAATGTATAAAAGAATGACCAAATTTTTGAATTTTCACTTCCCTACTTGGTTCCTAGTCAGTCCCTCTCTCATAATTACATTTTTAAAACGACGAATTTCCTGAGAAATAGTTTTGTATTGATCCGACAGAAAACTTTATTTAAAAATCTGAGATTTAATTCACACACATTGACAAGATAACTTTATAGATGCCACTATAAAACTGTTATACACCTCCTCTGAATAAAGAGCCTGGAATCTCAAGAGATGTCCCCCCCAACCCCCTTAGAAATGAACCAAAACAAACTGATCTTTCGAAGAGGAACCAGCAGGGGCTGTGGTACAGTTGTCCCCCACACGGCCAAGAGCACTGCTCTCTCCTGAATCCAGACAACAGCCCGTTACTAGTCAGAGCGGGCAGGCTCTGGAAACAGAGGAAGAGAAACTACCACCTGCCACGCCACAAATGGTGATAAGGCTGCCTAACTCCTCCTCATTCTTACGGCCATCTTGAAATGCCACTTCTGCAGCCGTATTTTCTTTGACCCCAACTCGTAACTTGGGTATCCCAAAACAATCATATGCAACTTTTCTGTGGCTCACTTATCACCACTGTAACTATTGTAGACATTTATTTGCATGAATGATTGTTTCATGTCTGTCTCGCCTGTTAGACTGAAAAACTCCTTAAAGCTAAAAACTGGCCCTAGATGGTTTGGCTCTGTGAATAGAACATTGGTCTGCAGAAAAGGGTCCTGGGTTCAATTCTGGTCCAGGGCAGATGCCCGGGTTTTTGGCGCAATCCCAAGTAGGGGGTGTGCAGGAGGCAGCTGATCAATGTTTCTCTAATCATTGATGTTTCTGTCTTTCCCTCTCTCTTCCTCTCCGAAATCAGTAAAAATATAAAAGATAAAAACTGATTTGTTGTACTTATCACTGTATTTCAATGTCTGGTACATAGCAGTCACACAATAGATTTATCCAACAGATGAATGAGGCAAATCCAGCAAGTTCTCCGATGTAAAGGCTTTTGTTTCACAGTATAGCACCCTGTGCTTAAATTTAAAGTACTCATTTTTCATTTTATTATCCAAAACAGTTTCTGAAAAATCTGATGGGACTAAAATAAGATGGCTAACTTTTCATTTTGCCAAGTATCTATTTTAGAAAGGACATTTTAACCCTAAAAAGTATAAAACCATTATTACCCTGAAAAAATTTATATCTGTAAAAAACAATACATCCTTAATTTCACTGCTCTTTATTTTTTTATTATTTTTAATATATATATTTTTATTGATTTCAGAGAGGAAGGAAGAGGGGGAGAGAGAGAGAGAGAGAAATATCAATGATGAGATGGAATCATTAATCGGCTGCCTTCTGCACGCCCCCTACTGGGGAGCAAGCCAGCAACCTGGAAATGTGCCCTTGGCTGGAATCGAACCCAGGACCTTTCAGCCCACAGGACGACTCTCTATCCACTGGGCCAAACCAGCTAGGGCGTTGTCACTGCTCTTTAGAACTACTGGCTTAAAGAGAAAATAACTAAAAAGTAAATGTATTTTTAATAAAAAGGGGGTGCTGTTCACAGCTATATGATTTTGCTTCTCACCTAATCCTTGCCATATAAATAACTGGATACCAAAAATAGTGTCTCGAGGATGGGGGTGGGGGATTAGACCGGGACAATAAAGATTTTAAAACTAGGGAGAGGGCCAATGGGGGCAATAAGGACACATATGTAATGCCTTAATCAATCAAGGAAAAAAAATTTTTTTTAAAGATTAAAAAATAGCATCTCATGAACAGCAGCATGAGAGGTAAAAAGGGAAGGAATCAGTCCTCTTGAGAACATGCCAAGTCTGGCTCAAGTTAACCAAAGAGTAGAAACAAACACCAACAACAATAACAAAAGCAACCCAGTGCCAGCAAACTCACCCCAGCAATGGCATGTGCCAGTAACGTCTTCCCGCAGCCCGGCGGGCCGTGCAGGAGGACCCCGCGCGGGGGCGTGACGCCCAGGTGCTGGTACACCTCCGGGTGGCGCATGTGAATGAGCATCTTGCAGACTTCCTAGCGAGAAGAGACAGCACAGATGTCTTCCCCAGGCCACGGGAACAAGAATCAACACGAATGAAACGCCCTATTCTGGGGAGCAGCGAAAGAGAGACAGGCGAGAGGGTCTATGCTTGGGATTTAGACCTGAGCTTGACTTCCAGCTCTGGTACCCATCGTGATAACATCTCTCAGCTTCTATTTCCTACCGTCTCCCTTGCAGGCATATAGAGAAATAACTAGCAGGGAATTGGAATAGAGCCAACACTAAAAATGAGCAGGAATATTATCACAGTACGTTTAAATACCAGCACTTATCTATATATATAAAAGCCTAAGCAACCATCCAACTGTTTGATTATCCGACTGGTAGCTTTGACGTGCACCGACCAGGGGGTAGACATTCAACGCAGGAGCTGCCGAGCAATAGCAACTTTGCCAAGTGCCCTCTCACACTCGGGGATCCCTCGGGGGATGTTGGACTGCCAGTTTCAACCCATTCCCTGCAAGCCAGCCTGAGGGACCTCACCAGGGACCCCATTCACTCCACAGACGCCCTTTGAGCCCTGGTTCTGCCCCAGGTGTGACCAGACAGGAAGGGACCATGGGAGACTGGCTCCAGGGCATGTGGAGCCTGTCTGGCCCAGTCCTGCCCACCGGCCATCTTCGAATTAATGTCTCCTCCATGTGCACGAATCCGTGCACTGGGCCTCTAAATTAGAAAGCCGGTGGCTTATGCACACCACAATTAAAGTGGTGACAAAGTTGAAGCTATTGTGCTGCTTCTAGCCCTCAATACCCAGCAGGGTACAAATTAGGGTTGCTCTTCTCCCTTTCCCAGTCTCCTTTCCTACATCCAATTCCTGTTGAAACAAAGACGTGGACTTGATTTGCATAACTGATTAGCAATACCCACTGGAAGTAAAATTCTGAAACTGAATAACCTTTAGTGTCCCATCATTGCCTCCAACATCTTCAAACTTCACGCTGGATGTCTGGAAGTCTAGCCCCCTGGCTTTAGCTGGTAAAGGAAAGGGGAAGAAGTGAACAGATTAGTGATTCAGAATTATACTTAATAATTGTTAAGTAAACAAAGATCCATAAGCAACTGACACATTTTCTAAGAAATGTCTCTGCACGTGGAAGGTCCCCCAAGCAAGTCAGCCTGGAAGACTGATGCCTCCCTCAAAGCAAATACGGTCGCCACCACCCACCTTTCTTTTGCAGGACAGCTTCTATTTCTCCATCGACTTCCTGGAGATCTTCTTTCTTCCTTTTGCTTTCTTTGCTCTTTAACCTGCCTTTCCTTTTCTTACTGCTCTCCAGAAGAGACGACTCTTTGGAATCCTGGATGATTAAAGAAAGGGATTTGGAGCCCTGAACCAGTTTGGCTCAGTGGATGGAGTGTCGGCCTTCAGACTGAAGGGTCCCGAGTTCGATTCCGGTCAAGGGCATGTGCCTTGGTTGCGGGCACATTCCTGGTGGGAGGGGGGTGCAGGAGGCAGCTGATCGATGTTTCTGACTCTCTGTCCCTCTCCCTTCCTCTCTGTAAAAAATCAATAAAACATATATATAAAAAAGAAAGGGATTTGGAAATGATCCGTCACTAATTCCACAGGATTAAGATTTTGGCAAACCAAAAGGCTTGGTTCTTGAAAACCTCTTAGTGATGCTTTGTCCAAGAGAAACATAATGCGGGCCACATAGGTAAGTTTATATACTCTGGAGCCCCACTTTAAAAAGCTGAACTTAATTTAACAATCTATTTTATTTAATCAAATATATTCAAGGCATTACCACTTCAATACAGCATCAGTGTAAAAAATTAACTAGGTGTTTTATATTGTTTTTGTAGTAAATCTTCAAAAACCAATGTGGACTTTATGCTTATAGCAAATACATCTAAGACAGACACTAAATTCTCATGGGAAATACTTAGCATGTTTTTAGATTTCATAAAACTTACAGCTGAAAAGGCAGACTCATTTTACAGGTGAAAAAGTAATTCACTTAAACAAGCTGGCCAAACATACTTAGAAGTGCACTGCCAAGAACGGAATTGAATGTTCGTTTTTAAATTCAAATTTCAGTGCCCCTTTTGTACCAGTCAAATTTCAAGTGCTCAACAGCCACATGTGGCTAGCGCTTTCCGCACGAGCCCTGGAGCAAAGGGGGCAAAGACCGCCCGCCAGTCGACTGTGGGACAGATTCCTCGAAATCCCCTCCTATTCTGCCAAGCACCGGAAACAGTAAGTTAAGAATGATGCTCAATGCGGCCAGTATGTGGTAATTCATCAATCTTTACTTTTCTTCATGTATGTTTTAATTTTTTAAAGCTTTAAAAAATAGGGCATCTAGGTATTCTATACATTTTTATAGTGTATCCATTTATGTAGGATCCCTTTACTCGAATGTGAAAATAAACCAAATTGCTATTTTAAGAGCTATTCTTCCCTATCCCCTACAACTGTTAACTTTCTGTAATACACCCCCCAAGTAATAATTTTTTTTTTTAAACCCTCATCTGAGGATATTTTTCCATTGATTTTTAGAGAGAGGGAAAGACAGAGAGAAACATCAATATAAAAGAAACACATTGACTGGTTGACTCCGGCACGCATCCTAACCTGGGCCTGAGCCAGGAAGAAAGCCCACAACCAAAGCATGTGCCCTTGGTCTGGATCGAAGCTGGGACCCTTCAGCCCACAGGCCGACGCTCTATCCACTGAGCCAAACCGGCTAGATAGGGCCCAAGTAGTTATTCTTTAACTCACTAGTAAGTGCACCTCAAGAAGTTCATTAGCACCAATTCAACAAACTGCCAATTGATTACATGCTCGATGTATTTTAGCCAGGGACACATACACAAAACAAAGTCCCTGCTCTCTTAGAGCTGATATTCTAGTGAAGACAAAAAAAAAAAAAAAAAAAAAACAACAACAACAAAAAAAAAACCCAACCAAACAAAAACCCCAAATCACCCAACCACACAATTATCCAAGTCAGGGGGTCGTAAGTATTTGACAAAAAGAAACACAACAGGGTCAGGAGAGAACGCCCAAAGATGTGCTGGTTCATCATGCCTCTAGTGAAGGCGCGTGGAAAGAGCCTGAAGCAACGAGAAGGAGCCACTGGCATCTGGGGAGGGTCCAGACACAAAGAACAAGTGCAAATGCCTCGAGAGAGAGGGTGTTTGGTGTGTTCTGGAAGCAGCGAGCGGCCACTGCGGCCAAAGCCAAGCCGGCAGGTGTGGGTGGAGGGCAGTGGCTGAGACCAGGGCAGCGGGGCAGCCAAATCACACAGGGCTTTGCTGGCAACTGCAAGAGCTTTGACTTGACGAAGCCACTGGAGGGTTTTTAATACGTGATTGACAATGACCTGACTTAACCCTTAAGAAAGACATCTGTGAGAAGAATAAATTAGGGAAACGAGTGGACGCAGACTCCAGCTGGAAGGTCATTTCAGTGGTTAAGACAAGAAAGAGTAGAGGGAGGTGTGGGCCGGGATGGAAATGAGGGCAGCAGTAGGAAGTGATGAAAGTCCACATGTATTTCAAAGTTCCTATGTCTTTTACTTAACACAGAATCTGCTTAATATTATCTTCAACGGAGAGACGGCAATGTGCTCCAACTACCCGGGGCTAAAATATCACTAGAAAAATACCTCTATCTCAGATGATGGCTTCTTATTACTTGTCTCCTCTGATAGGTCCAAGGAAAAACTGTCTTTCTTTCCCCCTGGAGTTCTGTCAATGAACCAGCCTCCTTCAGAGCCCCTGGCCGGGGTCTTCGCCGGAATGGAGCCGGTTTTGGACGCTATCGGTGGTGCTGAAACGCTGGTTTCTCTTTGCTCCCCCTCGGGAGTACTGGCAACAGAATCCGGGGTTCCTTTCCGATATAAGGAGAGCAGGGAAGAGTTCATGTGATTTGCCAACTGGGAGAAACATGATTTTAGCATAAGTTATTCAATAGGTTCATAAAGATCTGACAGCCAATACTAACACGCTTTCTACTTGGGGCTTCCAACAACTTCTCTCATGATTCATAGTCAGAAAAATAGGTGTTTGCAATGAGATAATTCCAACACAAATATTTACTATCCAAAGAGGTGTATCCCCTTGCCACTCCAAGTTAATGTACCAATTCATAATTGGCAGTTAAATAAATCTAAAGAATTTTAAAAATATAACGGAAGCACGTATGAAAATGAGCTCGTAGACAATGAGAGTCACTACTATCCCATCAATTAAAAACCAGATCACATATATCTCAGTATCATCATGGTTATTAATAAATTTAAAAAACTGAAGTAACAATGGGGGAAAAAAGAGTAAGTTACAAGTAATTTCACATAGTATTCCCATGGTTCCCTTTAATCCAAGTCTATTTATTGGTCATGTTAACTCTGGCAGCAAATATATCCTTTTCTTCATTTTTACTATGAATTCCCCTTTCTATGCATGTCTGCCCTGTATATGGCCTTTCTCTTCCCTTCTTTTTCCCTGTTTTTTTATAAGAGGCTATAAAAACAAACAAGGGCACGGTGGTTAACCCCAGAGTTTACTAATACTGTACACAGGAAGTATTTAATTGTTTACATGAAGATGTTCAAAGTCTCTCACTATATTCCTCACTCATGATTTTTAAAAGAATCCAAGCATGTCTATAAATGTTACCTGTGGATCTGGGTAATCTTCTATATTTGAATCATCATCTGAATAGCTTTCAGTATACCTGAGTGAAAAGAGGAAAAAAAAATTTAAAGGCTTTTCTCTTACATCCTAAAAAAAATAAATAAATAACTAAAACAGGGAGAATATTATTACGGTGGTTCAGAGTACACGCTTTGGGATCAGAGAAATCTGGACTCAAAATCCAGCTTTACCAGTTACTTACCAGCTTCTATTTAATCTCTCTGAGCTTCAGCTTCCCCATCTACAAAATGGATATCTCACTGAATTATTAGAAGATTAAAAGAAAACTTGCAAATCAGAAGGAAAAAAGAAAGGAAAAAAAAAAAAGCTTGCAAAGTCCTTAATATCTAGTAAATGCTTAATAAATTGTGGCTTCCATTAGCTGAGCAATAAATAAAAGTGAAATGTAAATTCCCACTAGATCAAAGGGTCTCATTTAGGAATATCCGATGCCAGGAGAAGAAATACCCCAGTAAGTCATGTAGCCAAATGGAACTTTTACAAATCTGTTTGGAGGAATGAAGAAACAAAGAGTTTTACAGCATCATATGATTAAAAAAAAAGTATAAATTCTAATAATTATAAACTGAGAATTTAGTTTATATACAGTTGGTGTGCAATAACTATAGGACTCTACTACTATTTATTATTGTTTCTATAGGAAATAATTAAGTAAGAAAGAGACTTTTCCAAATAATAAGGTTTAGACAAATGCCATGACCCAGTTTTATAATTAAGACATGAATTCGTTTGCTATTCATTAAATTCAACTAAGGCAATTTGGGGCATTTCTTTTCAATATGAATAAGGTAGATTATTCAACTATTGGGGTAAATATCATTTTGCCCCACAATTCATGTCATGCAAGTATACTTAATTACAAGTGAATTAAGTAGTTAAATGTAACTCCATAAAGGAACAAGAAAGAAGTACAGGTAATTATTCTATATGCTCTGTGACAGAGGTCTATGTAAGCATTCACAGCATGAACCCCACAGGAAACGGGTGGTAGCTCTGACTAGGTAAAGATGCAGAACTTCTCTAATCAAGACATTATAAACATTATAAAAGAAAAGGCAAATGGCAAAATAGGACAAGCATTTGCAATACATATCAAAAGAGGTTCTATTTTATACCAAGAACTCTGACAATAAGGCAAATTCAAATACTTCTCAAATGAAAGACAAAATGTATAAGAAATTCACAAAGAAATGTGAAACAATAAAAAAAAAACACTAGTTATTAATAGGTTACAAATAAAAACAACATGATCAATTTTTGTCTATAATACTAGCAAGGATTAAATAATTGAATAACTAATATTACAAGGGGACAGAGAAGTGCATTCTTCACACAAAACTGGTGGCAGTACAAAACTGCCCTTTCTCGAAGGGCAGCTCCAAATGCACTAAAAAGTACATGCTTGAAAATATAAATCTGTCCCCAGAAATGATACTTCAGGATTTTAACATATAAAAACAAACGAATGGCCCTAGCCAGTTTGGCTCGGTGGATAGGAGCGTTGGCCTGTGGACGGAAGGGTCCCGGGTTCCATTCCGATCAAGGGCACATGAGCAGGTTGTGGGTTCAATTCCCCGTAGGGAGCGTGCAGGAGGCAGCCAATCAAGGATTCGCTCTCATCATTGATGTTTCTAGCTCTCTCTCCCTCTACCTTCCTCTCTGAAATGAAAATAAATAAAAAATAGAAAATAGTCTAAGAAGGCCTGACAAAGACAACAACACAGCATTTTGAAAGCTGACTCTTCGAGTGGGAGTTTGTGAAAGAGAAAGGAACACTACCTGCAGCTACAGAAAACCGCAGGTAAGGACTGGGGAGGGAAGTGTTATACAGCGCCTCCTGGGCAATGAGGAGCCACTCAAAGTTTTATGAGTAAAAATATAATGTGATCAGATTCATGTGCTGGATAGAAAAAACCCCGGGCTCCATAATCCTTACTCATTATCCTCTTCCCCTTGTCTTGCTCTTTTTGCCAGGTGCTCATCTTCTGCTTCTGTTAGATTCTTAAGTTCCTTCTCACTAGAAATTAGGCTAAATACTGAAACAAAAAGAAAAACGCCATAAGCTAAAATCATTCTGTAATTTTATCAATGACTCATTTGTAACACTAATAGACTCACCTTTTTCTACCTGAATCCTAAAAGCGTTCCTTTTTCTTCGACCGTAGTCTATGCTGAAAAAGGTAACAGAGGTTTAGTACAGTGGTCTCCCCCACATAAGTTTGCATGAATATTTTTACACTGACCATAAACCTATTTTCAAACAACTTTGGAGTTACACTTTTACAACTATAATTTTTCTCCATAGTCTACAGAACAGGCCAAAAGAGCTAAGCAACTGGGACCACACATCCTCCTTTTAAAAAAAGGGGGGGGGGGGGCGCCAAACCAGTTTGGCTCAGTGGATAGAGCATCGGCCTGCAGACTGAAAGGTCCCGGGTTCGATTCCGGTCAAGGGCATGTACGTTGGTTGCGGGCACATCCCCAGTAGCGGGTGTGCAGGAGGCAGCTGATCAATGTTTCTCTCTCATCGATGTTTCTAACTTTCTATCCCTCTCCTTTCCTCTCTGTAAAAATTCAATAAAATATATTTAAAAAAAAAAAAAAGGAAGAATGACTCGCCAGGAGGCTCAGAGGTTGGTAGAGCTGCCACTGCCACCATGGACCCAATGAACACAGACGAGCCCGCAGGACAGGGCCTGAGTCACAAGGTTAAAGTCTGGTGGAATTCACCCCGCTCCGTTTCAGACTGGCTTGACACCATAACCCCTTTCTTCTTTCCAATTTCTCTGTTTTGGAATGAAAATGCCTGTCTTATACCTGTCCACTGCTATATTTTGTCTCTTAAAAAATATGTTTTTATTGATTTCTGAAAAAGGAAGGGAGGGGGGAAAGAATTATCAATGAGAGAGAACCATCAATTGGCTGCCTCCTGCACGCCCCCTACAGGGGACTGAGCCTGCAACTCAGGAATGTACCCTGCAGGGGAATAGAACCAGTGACCTCTAGGTGTATGGGAAGATGCTCAACCAACAGAGCCATACCAGCAGGGGCCACCATTGTATTTTGGCAGCAGATAACTTGTCTGGTTTTCCAGGTTCACAGCTGGAGAGGAACTCGGCCTCAGAATGAATCATCGCTCCAGTCACACCAGACCTGAGTGAGGTGAGATTTAGATGTAATTTTGGAGTTAGAACTGAGAATGAAATGGGTTAAGACTTCTAGGGTTGCTGGTCTTTTACTTGTAAGCGAGGATTAAGTTTGGGGAGGCAAGAGGCAGAGTGTTGTGAACTGAGTTGTGTCCCTCCAAATTCATATGGTGACATTCCAACCCTGAGTACCTCAGAACGTGACTGTATTTGGAAACAGGACCTTTAAAGTTGTAGCTCAGGTAAAATGAGGTCATATGGATGGGACTTAATCCTATGGGATTGGTGTCTTTATAAGAGGAGATTAGGATACAGACACTTATACACAAAGGAAAGACCATGTGAAGACATAGACACAGTCATCTGCAAACTGAAACTCCCGTGTAGGCATCTGGGCTGAGTGATACATTTCTGACAGTCAGGAAGCTGAGGGAGATCATGCCTGATGGTTTAATTTTTTTTATTGAAGCAGGAAAACTAGTAATATTCCTGATCAGACTGAATGTACTGAAAGATAAGATGTAGCCATTATCCCTAGTAACAAAGATAGCTCTTCGCCTATCACAGGTGATTGGTAAATGTTTGTATACTAGTAACCTACTTGAATTCTGAACTTAGGGACTGGAGAACTAATGTCAGCAGTTATGAATACCAATGGAAAATTTAGGCAGATGGAAAGTTTAAACATGATTGGAAAGAAACAACAACAATGAAATAAAATGGAAGGAAAGTAAAGCAAGAACCTGCAGAATTTATTTCTTTACCTGTACATTCTTTGTAAATCAGATGCCATGATTCCAGTGTCCACATATTTGCCACATCTGTTACTGGTGAGATACTAAAACAGAAAATAGGATAAATATGAACACTTAATATTTGATAGAGCAAGATTCCTCTTCTTAAGAATCCTAATACATGGTAACACTCTGCATAAACACTTCCGATAACAAGAGACTAGGTAGCAAAAGTTGGACTGTTGTAGTTAACCTTCCCCTTCAATGGACTTCTATAATATGCTGCCATAAATTATAGTCAATTGCATATAGCTGTACATATCTCATACCCACTGCAATTCAAAAAAAAAGCTCCTTGACAACAACAGAAATAAACCCATTTTAATTTACTAAATTTTGTGGTACTTTGTAAGCTGCAGTAGATAGAATATGCTAGTTAAAAGGAGGCAACTGTACTATTTGTGGGAAGATGTCTCAAGTATACTGCTAAGTGAAAAAAGCAGAATTAATGCAAATAAGCCTGTGTGATGAAAAGAAAATGAATACATACATATGCAAGTGTGTAAACGCATACAAAGTTTTAAGAAAGATGCAACAGAGACCTCTGGAGAAGTGGAAGTGAAAGGAATTCTTTCTTTTCATTTTATGCCCTCTGTTCCTTTTATTTTAAACCATAAAAACCTATTGCTTTTATAATGAACCAAAAAGCAATAGAGGGGCCCTAACCGGTTTGGCTCAGTGGATAGAGTGTCAGCCTGTGGACTGAAGGGTCACAGGTTTGAGTCCAGTCAAGGATATGTACTTTGGTTCCGGGCACATCCCCAGTAGGGGGTGTGCAAGAGGCAGCTGCTCGATGTTTCTAACTCTCTATTCCTCTCCCTTCCTCTCTGTAGGAAATATATATATATTTTAAAAAGCAATAGAGGAAACTTCTGAGGACAAATGCTGAAGGATAGCCGAAACTGGTTTGGCTCAGTGGATAGAGCGTCAGCCTGCGGACTGGAAGGTCCCAGGTTCGATTCCGGTCAAGGGCATGTACCTTGGCTGCGGGCACAATCCCGGTGGGGGGTGTGCAGGAGGCAGCTGATCGATGTTTCTCTCTCATCCATGTTTCTGACTTTCTATCCCTCTCCCTTCCTCTCCGTAAAAAATCAATAAAAAAAAAATTTAAATGCTGAAGGACAATCAGGTGTGTTGAGGACTGAGAACAGGCACATCAGGGTCCCTGATCAGGGACTTGAATAAGGTGAAGAAGCAAGCTGTAGGAACAGCCAATGGAGGCATTCGGAGTGAGTGAATTGCAAGAGCAAAAGACCTGTGCTTGGCATGTTTGAGAAGGCCCATGTGCTTAGGACAGTGCAAGCCAAGGTGAGAGAAGAAAAAAAAAGAGAAAAAGACAAAACAGGGAGCAAGGAGCCAAAACACGTAGGGCTTTTTAAGGCGGGGTTTACTCCAGATGTCTGACAAGTCAACTGACGGGTTTGGGGCAGGGCCCTCACAAACTCCAATTTTCCCATGTAGGGGTGCATGCTTCTGCTCTGTCTCTCCCTCTCCCAGAGATATGGATTAACCAAAACAGATAATAAAGTGAAAAAATATATATGTAAAACAAAAACCAAAAACACAAAAAGGAGATGGTATAGCATCCGTAAAGTAACAGAAAAACAAGAAAAGTATAATGTAAAGAAAAATTTCTTCCTTCTAAATAAGATTGCTGCTTCCTGACTGGACCATTCCAAGACATTTAGCACACACTGCTTTCTACTAATAATTATGAAGATGGGGGAAAAAAAAACACCTTAAGGTGCATATTATAAACTTCCATCCATACTCTATTTCTACTGTATTCCAACCTGACCCTAAGTTTCTTGAGAATAGAAATGCTTGGCCCCCAAAGCGCCTCGTACAGTGGGGAGCGTGGGAAGACCGATTCTGTCCTAACTTCACGACAGGAAGGTTTTTGGCTGAAAGGCCATCTCCGCTCTCCTCCCTGGTCTGCGCTGAGGTGCACCAGGGCCGGGCAGGCCCCCGGGCTGCGCCCTCGCACCCCGGCGGGTCCTAGACACGCCGCCCCTCGTTGGGAGCGCGGGCACTGCCCCACAGGCGGCGGAGTGGCGCTGCCAACAGACCCACCGGGGAGGGCGGCGAGTCCAGGCCGACGAGGGCGCCGTCCTGGAAGGTGCCGTGGGCAGCGGACGCCGACCACGGTGAGGCCCACCTGGATAACTCGCTGCTTTAGCTTATTATCCACGAAACCCGCAGGTCTGGGCTTCATCGCGCCTGTCTCCGCCGCCACAGCCGGGACGCTGGCATCACGTGACCCGAAGGGTCCTTCCGCGGGGCTGCCCGCAGCGATCGCCGGACCAGCTGCGCCCGAAAGGAGCCCCGGCCGGCCCGGCGCACGCCGCTCCCCGCGGAATGTGTGTCCAGCGGGCGAGAGAAAAACAACCGAGAACAACGAGCAGGCTTGGAAAACCATCAGGAAGTTTCTAGGAGCCTTATTTTGCAGGCTCCGGCAACAGTCCCTGGATGACAAGGAGCCCTTTGAACAAGCTCAACTTTATTGTTCCCAACTGTGCGGACAAGCGCACGCGGCGGCTGCGAGGAGGGTGCAGTCGGGTTCTATCCGTCATAGGCGCCTGTTGGTAAACTTGTTTTTGTTTATTTTACCCCGAGCGTTCCAGCCACACCTCTTTTGGGGTGCAAAGTTAATGTAGGCCTAGAATCTTAACAAAACCGGGAGCTTTGTAGACACTTGGGACGATTAAAATAAAAAGACAAAAAACCACCGCCACCTTGCGGCTTGCTTTTCTAACTGAATTACCCATGTCTGGAGGCCGATAAAAAGGCTGGGTGTCAAAAGACTGGGTCACTCAGATACCTAAACCATCTTGTACATTTGGAAATCATTTAACCTTATGCCCTTTAAAAAGATATATATTTTATTGATTTTTTTTTTTTTTTTTTTTTTTTTACAGAGAGGCAGGGAGAGGGATAAAGAGCTAGAAACAGCCATCTAAGAGAAACATCGATCAGCTGCCTCTTGCACACCTTCTACTGGGGATGTGCCCGCAACCAAGGTACATGCCCTTGACCGGAATCGAACCTGGGCAAGGGGTGTGTTTTCACTTTTTGACTGCCTCAGGTGCAGTAGGCAATCATTGAAAGTAGGTTAATACTAGACACCAATACTGGTATACTTGATTATTTTTATTATCAGAATTATTTCCACTATTTATTGCCCTGAAGACAATTTTACGTTAATTCCAGTGTTCAGAATTTACAATACCGTACATCCAAACCAAAAAGATATTGAGTAGTAACCTGAGTGCATGTACATCTTACTAGTAAGAACGTATTACCGTAATTAAATGGCCTCTATTCTTTTTTTTTTAATAATTGGAGAGAGGGAGAGAGCGAAACATTGATGTGAGACAGAAACATCCATCAGTTGCCTCCTGCACACCCCAGGGAATGGAATTGAACCTACCAGCTTCCTGGGTGGAGGCTCCAACCAACTGAGCCACACCAGCCTGGGCAAATGTCCTCCATTTTTTTTAATGGTATAGCCCCACCTGGTGGTAATGGCACATTTCACCTCCTGTTCCTCATACCTTGGCTCCACCAGTTCCAACCCCTGCAAAATTTCTCTCTCTCTGGCGAACAGCCTCTTGTCTAATTGTGCTTTATACTTAGGTTGACCGGTGTGCTCATTGACTCAGGACAGTCATGATGTTTGCCTCTTGATCCAGCCTGATTATTAACAGTATCCCGGCCCTAGTTGGTTTGGCTCAGTGGGTAGAGGTGTTGGCCTGGGGACTGAAGGGTCCCAGGTTTGATTCTGGTCAAGGGCACATGCCTGGGTCACAGGCTTGATCCCCAGTAGCGGGTGTGCAGGGGGCAGCCTATCAATGATTCTTATTATTGATGTTTCTATCTCTCCCTTTCTTTTCTCTCTGCAATCAGTAAAAATAGTAAAAAATAAACAACACTTTTAATTAAAAAAAACAATATCCGCTTTGTGGAAAGAAGTGAGAATCAACGAACTGAGACTAGGCAAAGACTATTCAGAGCTTGCAATAAAGGGAGTCAGCCACCAATGCTTGCATTTTGGCAGAGACTCAAAGGCAGGCAAAGGAACTGAAAAAGAGAAGGCTTTGCGTATGCCCCGATTGGAGACTGTTGTCATGGGGAAGCTGTCCGTGGCTCAGTTCTAGAAGCAGGACATCCTATGTGCCTAGTTAGGGGAAGCGTTTTTGGCTTTCTCTGGTTGGTCCTAAGTTGGAAGAACTGGGACAAACATTAGGGAAGCTGTCAGTTATCAATGGAGTCCTGGCCACATAGGGCCAATTGTTACAGGATTTATTGTTTGTTGGGGGTAGTGGGGGAGGTAGGAGGGTGGGAAGAAATTAACCAAAGATCGTGTATGCATACTAGGGGCCTGGTGCATGGATTTTATGCACTGGAGGTTCCCTTGGCCTGGGAGAGCTGGGAGAGCCGGTTTTGGTCTGACCCCCTCACTGTGATATAAGCTACAGGAGTGTAGGGACTTTTTCTCTCATATTCATCACGCATCCCCAAGCCCAGTACCTGGTCTATACTAGCTGCTGAGAAAAAACTGGTTGAACGAATATATGACTTTGATATAACTTGCTCATTGATCTTATGACTCTTCAAAATATCTTTTTTTATTTCGAGTCATTAGTTGCTACTTTATTTCCTGTTCCACCCACCCAATGGGATCACTGTCTTGTCTGCCTGAAGTTCTTGGCATATAGTCGGAGGTGTAGAGAGTAGATATTTGTTAGGAATGAATAAGACAACAATTTTCAAAGATATCAAAATCTAGAGTGGAGAGAAACATCACTGTGACAGAGAATAACAAGGGACTGTGAAATTTCTGGAGAAACTGAGATCGGAAAAGGCGAGTCTCAACTGGCAAGCCAAGAGTGTTAAGATTTGTGCTTTGAGATGAAAACCTCTTAATATTCCCAAGTCAGGGGATCCAGTGGGTCCAGCGTGGAATTTAAAGGAAATTTCTCACATGGCAAAAAAAAAAAAAAAAAAAAAAAAGCTACTGTGTATCCAGAAGATTACAAGCATTCAGTAAATTCTCATTGATTAATTCCTTGTCACAATTTCTTTTTTTCCCCAAATAGTTTCAAATATATTTTATTGACCTTTCACAGAGAGGGAGAGGGATAGAGTTAGAAACATCGATCAGCTGCCTCCTGCACACTCCCCACTCGGGATGCGCCTGCAACCAAGGTACGTGCCCTTGACCGGGAATCGAACCTGGGACCCTTCAGTCCGCAGGCCGATGCTCTATCCGCTGAGCCTAACGGGCTTCAGCCTCGTCACAATTTCTTGACATAGATTAGAGAGACCTTGCCCATATCTTTGACAGGTACCCCCTCCTAAGGAACTACATTTCCCAGCATGCATCAGAAAAACTCCCGGCATGCCGCGCCCCGGCAGAATGGATTGCACGCCCCAGCCAGGGGGGTGGAGAGCCTATCAGGGCGGGTGGGGCGGGTCGGGGCACCAGAACCGGTTTAAGGAAGCACCGGCGGCGGCCGAGGAGGAGGATGGAGGCGGTGGTGTTCGTCTTCTCGCTCCTCGACTGTTGCGCGCTCATCTTCCTCTCCGTGTACTTCGTATCCTTGCCTGCGGCGGGCGGAGGCCTCCCCGGGGCCGGCCGCGGGAGGGACGGGCTGAGATTGGGCCGGGTGGGGCCCGGGGCAGGTGCGTGGGAAGGAGGGTGCGGGCCGCCGGGGCCGGTGTGGGTGTGGCGATCCCGGCAGGAGAGAGCCCGGCAGGCCTCTGCCCCGCTTGCCCTGCCCCGGCTGCAGGCCTCGGGTCCGAGCGGGCCTCTCCCGTAGCGCCCGGGCCGGGCCTGCCCGCTGCCGCTCGCCCCCGCGATGCCGGGACCAGCCCTGCCCTGAGCGCGGCATCTTGGCCTTGTCAGGTGTTCATGGGAGAGGGGGCGCGGGTTCTCTCCCTTGTGGCCCTGGGGAGGACGGCTGGCGGGTGTTTTTTTGAGATCCCCGGGGCCAGATCCTTTGTCGGATGCGGGGTGTCCCGAGAGCGAGTGCCCACATCCTGGGGGGCGAGCTCGCTCCTGGACCCGAGGGCGTTGGGGGCGAGCGGAGGCGCTTTGCCGCCTCTGGTCATTCTCTGACACTCCCCCTCCCCCGCCCGCCCCTTTGTTCTCTCGGGTTCAGGAACTTGGGGAGACCTGGCACGTCCAGGAGTTGATTCTTTCCAAAAATGGGTCAGTACCCCCTTCCCGGTGCCGTTTTGTAGGAAGTATTGGGAAGGATGCATTTTATTTTTTAAAA
The DNA here is from genome assembly GCA_027563665.1 of Antrozous pallidus. Lineage (NCBI taxonomy): Eukaryota > Metazoa > Chordata > Mammalia > Chiroptera > Vespertilionidae > Antrozous > Antrozous pallidus. The sequence goes on along the minus strand of CM050529.1, from coordinate 6,815,566 downwards.
AATAATATATATTTTATTGACTTTTTTACAGAGAGGAAGGGAGAGGGATAGAGAGTTAGAAACATCGATGAGAGAGAAACATCCATCAGCTGCCTCCTGCACACCCCCCACTGGGGATGTTCCCGCAGCCAAGGTCCATGCCCTTGACCAGAATCAAACCTGAGACCCTTCAGTCTGCAGGCCGACGCTCTATCCACTGAGCCAAACAGTTTCAGCAGCTTTAAACGTTTTGTTGGCCCGAGTATCCTGGCTTTCCCGAGTGGGGCTTCATATATGATTGTGGGAGAAGAGTTGGATGTCCGGCCTCCTTGCTTAGCTGGATATTCGCCGTGTGCATTACTTCACCTCTCTTAAGCCTTTGTGTTCTCTTTATTTATTTTTTAAATATATTTTTATTGATTTCAGGGAGGGAGGGAGAGATAGAAACATCCAGGATGAAAGAGAATCATAGATCAGCTGCCTCTCTCTCTGGCGAACACAGCGTTTGCCATGTGACCCTGGCATGTGCCCTTGAACAGAACCGAACCTGGGACCTTTCAGTTCGCAGGCTGACGCTCTATCCACTGAGCCAAAATGGTTTTCTCTTTAAAATGTACAGAGGTTGCCGAAACAGCTTTGGCTCAGTGGATAGAGGATCAGCCTGCGGACTGAAAGGTCCCAGGTTCGATTCCGGTCAAGGACATGTATCTTGGCTGCGGGCACATCCCCAGTGGGGGGTGTGCAGGAGGCAGCTGATCAATGTTTCTGACTTCCTGTTTCTCTCCCTTTCTCTCTGTGAAAAATCAATAAAATATATTAAAAAATAAAATGTATGGAGGTTTTTACTTCCCTAGTGTGTGTGTGTGTGTGAGTGTGTGTGTGTGGTGTGTGTGTGGTGTGGGGGTGTGGGGGGGGGTGTGGGGTGTGTGTGGTGTGAGTGTGTGTGTGGTGTGTGTGTGGTGTGGGGGGGGTGTGGGTGGGTGGGGGTGTGGGGTGTGTGTGGTGTGAGTGTGTGTGTGTGGTGTGTGTGTAGTAAGAACAGGTGCTAAGACCTAGCAAGTGCCCGGCCGGTGGCCAGGGTTCAGGAACTATTGCTCCGCCTTCCTCTGGTGCCGTGGCCTGAGGTTGGAAAAGGCAGCATCATTTGCCTGCATTCTGATGACCCTGGTCCCTCTTGTGACAAAGGACCTGGAGCTACACTCGGGGGAATGAAACTTGGGTTTCTCGTTTTGCAGTTTGGGAAATCAGGCTCGATATCTTAAAATAGCCTTGGCGTATATCAGTTTACTATACATAGAGAAACGTTAGGTGGAATATTTGACTTCGACCATGAGGTACAGTCTGGGTGTGTTTTGATGGAATTCAGCCTTTTGCATGACTGTGTTTTGGGGTAGTTAAACTAGTTTTTTTTTTTTTTTATAATATATTTTATTGATTTTTTTACAGAGAGGAAAGGAGAGGGATAGAGAGTTACAAACATCGATCAGCTGCCTCCAGCACACCCCCTACTGGGGATGTGCCCGCAACCAAGGTACATGCCCTTGACCGGAATCGAACTTGGGACCTTGCAGTTTGCAGGCCTAAGTTCTATCCACTGAGCCAAACCAGTTTCAGCTAAACTAGCTTTCTAAATATCACAGCCAAGAGGTGGGAAGTGGGCAGGCTAGACATTCTGTAGAGATAGGAGTTTTCCTGGACTTTGAACCCTGGGGAGCACCTGCAGAGAAGGAAAAGGGGTGGCTATTTATAATCATACACCAAGAGCAAAGGTATGCCCCCGACATCTGTGGGTGATGGGGTGAAGGAGCCCCTGGAGCGCATGGTTGCTGGTGGTGGTAGTAGAAGCTCAGGTGGAAAGGCTGAATTAGGAATTAGATCAGATTTTGGAAGCCTGGGATGTTAAGAAGGGCTTTCCACCTTTATTCTCTGGGCAATAGGGCGCCATTGAGAAACTGGGGCATGAAGTGTGTGCTAGGAAGATGAATGGCAGAGTGGGCTGGAAACAGGAAAGACTGGAAGGTAAGAAACCTCTGGGGTTCACCTGGATTTGAGAAAGGGTGCTCGTGGGCAGGCGGAAGGAGGGGTGGAGGGGAGTGGAATGGGGAAGGGTGATTGCTGTGACCCGGCTGCCATTGATTATAAGTTAGGAAACAGAAGGCAGACACCTTTCCATGTTTTGAGTCCGGGCAAATGATGCTTGTGTCACGGACAGAAAGAAAACAAGTGGGAGATGGAATAATACGGGGAGAAAGTGCTAAGTTTGACTCTAGCGTTTTGGGGTCATAGGAGGGGGATATTTACATGAAAATGTTTTAGAATTTAATGGAAAACATACTTGCATTGTTGAGCATTTTCAAACGTAAAAGTAGAGCCACTAACGTAATAAGCCGAATGTTCTATCACTCGCCTTGAGTGATTTTCAGCGTTTGCCATTATTTGTCCTCTCCTCCCCAGCTAGTGGGGGCGGGGGGGAGAGGTGGGGGTCACTTTAAAGGAAAGCTCAGGCATTGCCTTTCAGCTGAAGACGTTTTTCCTTTTGCCTATCTGTCCCTCAGATGTTTATTTGTGAGTTTATATTTTGTATTAAAAAACATTTTATTTTTTTTTTGCTTAATTCCAATATAATATGTGTTTATTGTAGAAAGTTTGGGAAATAGAGAAAAACATTAGGAACCCAACTTTTGCGGCATATGGACTGCTAACATGATCATGTTGTATTTAGAGTTTTGTATTCTGTTGTGTGTTTTTATTTTTTTATTTTTTTATTTTTTTAAAGATATTCTATTGATTTTTCACAGAGAAGAAGGGAGAGGGATAGAAAGTCAGAAACATCGATGAGAGAGAAACATCCATCAGCTGCCTCTTGCACACCCCCCACTGGGGATGTGCCCGCAGCCAAGGTACATGCCCTTGCCGGAATCGAACCCGGGACCCTTCAGTCCGCAGTCCAACGCTCTATCCACTGAGCCAAACCGGTCTCGGCTGTTGTGTGTTTTTAATATCTTAAGTCTTTAAAGGCATTTTATGATTTTATCATAAGTAAACAGTTTTTCTACTATTGAGAATTCGGGTTTTCAACATTTACACTGTTTTTATAGGTCTTCTTTTTCCATTTTTAGAGCCACTGTTTGGCATTTGGAGAATTCAGGTAGAATGCCCCGCACGGGTCACGTTAGAACTGAGCACAATGAAAGGATTATTTTGTGAAAATCATCTATTTGTCGAAGGAACACAAGTGAGAAAATTGTGTTGTCAAATGAGTGAGCTTTAAGGAACTAACTAACTTTTCAAGTCAAGTCTAATTCTGCCTTGCAACGGGGATTGCTTTCTGAAACTTAAAAACAAATACTTGTCATAAAAGAAGTGTAAAAATTCCTTATCTTGCGCATCAGATAATTACATTGTCTGATTTAGAATGCGATTACATTAATGCCAGATCATGTTGCTCGAAATTAAACAAGGTAAGACATTTCTTTGCTCGTTTTCTGACGCTGAAGGCAGGTCTCTGTTTTCTGTGTGAAATCATTACAGATAATCCACATGTATATTTGATTTCAGAGTGCATATTTTCTCCTATTGGAATGCTGGTAGAACTATGTATTTTTGCAATATTTTTAAATCATGAAACTACTAAAGACCTAGCTTGGAATCTTATTCCTTTATTCTGCCTCTTCCTTTGTCCACAGAGCACATTGTCACTCAGACGAGGTAGAGGTTTCCTATGAAACCCCGAAAGAAAGCTTGGTCTGTCTGCTGTCGAATGAAAGGGCTCTTTCCGGGGGCTGGCTGAGAAAGGGAATTAATTAGCTGGTTTGGTTTAAAGCCACTTTGCCTGTGGTTTCTGGTCAGAACTATACATTGGCAAGAAGATTCTGACTTGCAGAGTTTGTCTAGATGCAGAGAAACCCATTGATCCTGAAGCAGTTGAGATTGAGCAGATGGAAGAGTTTTCTAGATAAAAGTTCGTATGAAAATAATACTGAGAGGTACTTTAGTCTTGACCTGAAAGTGATTTCCAGTGTCTTTACATCTTGCTTCTCTGGCCCAGGGGGAAATGAAGATACACTCGGAAAGTTAAAATTTCTAGTCAACTATATTCCTTCTCTCTACTTTTCTCTTTTTCTCTCTCTCCTTCCTCCTCCCCTTCCCCCTCCCCCTCATCCCTCTCTCTCTTTCTTTCTGTTGAATTTTCCAGGACATGGTTTAATACAGTGATAGATTTAAATAAACTATTTTATGCTTATCTGCTATGCTTTGAGAATTCTCTTTAAATTTTTTTTGAGATATTATTATATGTAACATTAAATTAGTTTCAGGCCTCAGCTTTAGAGAAATGACTACATATAATCAGATGGATTGTGTGTCTTTACATTTATTGCTTTCTCAATATTGTAGGTGGGTATTTGTTGCTTTATTAAAAATAAAAGTCTAAATACCAAGAAAAGCTTATCTGGATTCTTCCACTGAGAAAATTACTTCTTTACTTTGAAGTTAAGTAATTTTTTTTAACCTGAATTTTTATAGGTAACTTTTCTTAGTTTCCACAGCTAATTAATAAGATACCGCATGATTCCACTTCAGGTTTGTTTGACTTTGCTGCTCACACTTAAGTTAAATTGGTCACATTTTAAAAATGCATATACATATTAAAAAGTTTCAGTTTGTTGCAAATTAGGTTTAAGGCTCAGAAAACCCCTCTTTGTTTGCAAAAAAAAGAAAACTACATGCAAGAGACCTGGGGCAGTGTGCCTGAACTTACTGTACTCTGTGCCACTAAGTAGTGGGACAAGTTACTTAATATCTCCGAGTTTTACTTCCTTCATTTCTATAAGTAGGGAATCTCAGGTTTTGGCTCCATAAATATTAGCTTCTGTTAATGTTGTGGTGTACCCCCATCTTACAAAGGATGCCTCAAAAGTTGAATTATGGAGTCATTTATTAAAAGCTGGCGGCATATGAGATCTGGAGCAAAAGCACTCCAGGCTACGCAGCCCTGAACAGCTCAACACGTTTGGCTTATATTGGCAGACTATCACAAAAGTATTGATTACATCTTTGGGTCTGGAATGAGGTACTTGTTTTACAAAAAGCATTTTTACAGAAGCAAAAATAGCGCAAGTTAGTGTCTAAGAATCACTAAATCAACGGAAACACATTATCTGGGACCACCCGCGGCAATTTAGAATGATTGTGTTATCCAGATTTTGGGATCACTGAGTCAACTGAAACTCAGTTATCTGTAGCTACTGAGATAATTTGGAACAATTGAGCTGCCTTCGTTCTCAGAAGAATGTGCTTCAATAACTAGTGAGATCACAATCAATGGGACATTCAAACAGCCAGCAAGGGAGTATTGGGATAGCATACATAAGTTCCAGAAAATCAAAATAATTTTCTATTGTTTTAGCAAACAAATAAGTACAGAACCCAAACAGCAGTTTCTACCTGAGATGATTGCTACCATACTTCATTAACTTCTATTATAAAAAATGTCTACTCTTAGGAGAACACTATTAATGAACAGAGAGCCTGCCACAATGGTGTTGAGGCATGAGAAGTAGGACATTTCCCAATAAACCAAGAGCTTTCCCTCTCTCTCTCTTTCTCTCTCTCTCTCTCTCTCTCTCTCTCTGTGTGTGTGTGTGTGTGTGTGTGTGTGTGTGTGTGTGTATGAATGAGTGAGTGTGAAGTGATTTCCTTCCGGATTCTGGAGATTGTAAAATGTTTAAGGCTGAGACTCTGACATGAAAGGCAGCATGCATGTGGATATACCGTCCCAAATTAGAGCAGGAGCTTCAGCATAGATATTGGTTATAGAAAGTAAATAATACTCGATTCCCCCCCCCTAACTGTCATTCATACCTGCTTAGTGGATGACTTGGAACATCTGCTAAGGACAGATAAGACACAGTTGAAATTTAAGTGCATTATTTGCAAGCTGTGCCCAGATGTGTCTGCATGGGCTAGGCAGTGACAGCAGTTTGCAAATCTGGGACATTGAGTCTAAAAATATCTTGAAACACTAGCTTGGAAGTTCCCCATTCCTTCGTTGCTGTGGCTTTAAATGCATGTCATTGAGGAAGAGCCCAGCAGTGAGATGTGCACTCTGTTCTCCCCTTGCAGTGGATCATTCCAGAACTGATTGGCCATACCATTGTCACTTTATTAATGCTCGTTTCCTTGCACTGGTTCATCTTCCTTCTCAACTTGCCTGTTGCCACTTGGAATATATATCGGTGAGTCTTGTTTGTTTACTATTGTGTCAGGGAAGTTTGAAGAAAAAAATTAAAAAATATATATATTTTATTGATTTTTTACAGAGAGGAAGGGAGAGGGATAGAGTTAGAAACATCGATGACAGAGAAACATCAATCAGCTGCCTCCTGCACGCCCCTTACTGGGGATGTGCCTGCAACCAAGGGACATGCCCTTGACCGGAATCGAACCTGGGACCCTTGAGTCCACGCTCTATCCACTGAGCCAAACCAGAATTTTTTTTTTTAATCTTAACAGCTTTCTCTTCTCCATTATGTTTGTGGAACTCAGAGGGGCATTTGGACTTTCTAGAATCAGGGTTGAGAACTGAGTGTGGGGCAAGAGGGGGGAAGAACTACAAAGAGCTGGGACATGAAAGCAGGGAGAGGCCCCGGGCAGTATCAGGTGAGGCTGTGTGTGGGGCATAGAGGTCCCAGTCTGGATGTAGAGGTCCGGATGCTTATTAGACTCATGGTTGCTCTCCAAGTACCCCAGTTTCCTTCCGCTTGACTGAAAGGTTGACTATTATTGGTTACTTAGTTTTGAATAATTTTGCTGATGATTTGATTTTCCTTCTGTGTGCCTCCTTTAATTTATCAGGTTCATCATGGTGCCAAGTGGTAACATGGGAGTGTTTGATCCAACAGAAATCCACAATCGAGGGCAGCTCAAGTCACACATGAAAGAAGCCATGATCAAGCTTGGTTTCCACCTGCTCTGTTTCTTTATGTATCTCTACAGGTGAGTCTACCTGTAGACTGGCCTTACCTGCACCCCAGGCCTGCTTTTGATGGGTTAGATGCTGTAGTGTATAGGGTTTAGCATTGACATTGCAAGCTCTGTGGAGTTATGTGAATTTCTTGCAGCGTGTAGGTTTTTTAAAAAAATGTATTTTATTGATTTTTTTTACGGAGAGGAAGGGAGAGGGATAGAGAGTTAGAAACATCGATGAGAGAGAAACATCCATCAGCTGCCTCCTGCACACTCCCTACTGGGGATGTGCCTGCAACCAAGGTACATGCCCTTGACCGGAATCGAACCTGGGACCTTTCAGTCTGCAGGCCGACGCTCTATCCACCGAGTCGAACTGGTTTCGGCAGTGTGTAGGTTTTTATGTATGTCATTGAATCCGCATTCTGTCTAACCTACAATAGAGTTACTCTGTAATATTAGTTATTCCTTAACTCTAAAGTTGTCAACATGCTTCAGTTGTCTGCAACTCCTTTGTGAGGCCTCACTTGTGTTATAAGTATAAATATCTGTAGCCTGAAGATTGTCCCTCTCATGGGATACCAGGCCACAGGCAGGAGCTCTCAGCAGCTTACAGGCAGCTCGGCTGATTTTTCTCGGCAATAAGGAACCGAGGTGTGAGGCCTAGTCTCCAGCCTGCCAAGTGGTCCATTCTGGCAAAATTTGCATCAGGCTTCGGTTATAACTGGTTGGAAGTGTAAGAATTAAGACTTAGGGGTTGAATGTCGACCTGTGAACCAGGAGGTCACAGTTCGATTCCCGGTCAGGGCACAGGCCTGGGTTGTGGGCCCAGTTCCCGGTGTGGGGCGTGCAGGAGGCAGTCAATCAATGATTTTCTTTCTTTCTTTCTTTCTTTTTTTTAAATATATTTTTATTGATTTTTTACAGAGTGGAAGGGAGAGGGATAGAAAGTCAGAAACATCGATGAGAGAGAAACATCGATCAGCTGCCTCTTGCACGCCCTCTACTGGGGATGTGCCCGCAGCCAAGGTACATGCCCTTGACCGGAATCGAGCCCGGGACCCTCCAGTCCGCAGTCCGACGCTCTAGCCACTGAGCCAAACCGGTCTCGGCCAATCAATGATTTTCATCTCTCCCTCTCTCTCCCTGAGATCAATAAAAAGATATATATTTTTTTAAAAAGAATTGATATGAAGGATTGGCTGTCAGACACTGGAGGCCTTATGCAGCCCTGTTTTAAACTTAGATTTATTACGGTATGTTTTAGAGATAAGCGTGCCACTTTTTTAAAACCTATCACAGACCCATAGATAAAGCAGAGGGAAAGAAGTTGTCACGTGTATGGCTTGATTAAGCCTTTATGATGCTAGATATCAGGCTTAACCTTTGTATCTGAGCTTAATTACATCAATACTAGTTTTCTGCAGGTAAATTTTAATTTTTCACATAGGCACAAGGGCTGTTAGGAAAAACTTGCACTGAATGAAACCATCACTCAGGGGAGTCTTAATAATTAGAAACTGAATAGAGATAGCAGTTTAAAAATGTCAGAAGTCGCCCTAGCTGGTTTGGCTGGGGGAGCAGAGTGTCAGCCTGAGGACTGAAGGGTCCCAGGATCAATTCTGGTCAAGGGCACATGCCTGGGTTTCGGGCTTGATCCCTAGTAGGGGACGTACAGGAGGCAGCCAATCAATGATTCTCTCTCATCATTGATGTTTCTCTGTCTCTTTCTCTCCCCCTTCCTCTCTGAAATCAATAAAGATATATTAAAAAAAGTTCTCAGAAGTCAGAGCCACTTTAGTTCTTTCTGAATAACTAGGCCTCCTAAAGCCCTTTTGCTGTGCTAATTTCACCCACTAGCATCAAGTTGAGTTTAGATGATTTTCTTTTCACTATATACTTGCTTTTCTGTTGTTTTAAAAACTAGGACAGAAAAAGCACATTGGGATTAATTTCTGATTCTCATTCGCTACCTCACTGCTAATGTGCTTAATTTTTGTGTGTGTTAATCCTCACCCAAAGCTCGTTCTCCATTGATTGAAGAGACAGTGGAAGAGAGAGGGACAGAGAGAAACATCGATGTGAGAGACGCATCGATTGGATGCGGGGTTGCAGGCACAAGGTTGGCATACAGAGATCTGGCTAGAGAATGCGTTGTTTTCCCTGGACATAGCTCGTTTTTCCTAGGTGACAGGCCAATATTGGTGTTATGTGATATTCCCCACCCCCACCTTGATGACCTTATTTTTTAGTGAAAAAAGCCTAGGGCACCTAGAAACCCCAGCCTAGACTTCCTTTTCCCTCCGTGAACATAATCGTGTCTTACTCAAAGGGGTGTCCCTAGATGGGCCTCAGGGGTGCGAGGCGGGCACACCAGACTGTGGGTCACGCCTGAAGCAAGCGTGGGTGACCCGAGTTTCTCCTCTCCGCAGTATGATCTTGGCGTTGATAAACGACTGAGGCCGGAGCAGCCGCTGAAGCTGAAGGTGAAGGTGAAGGTGAAGGTGAAGGTGAAGTCAGCCGCACTCCAGTGCACAGTTGCGGAGCCAGAGATACATCACCCGTAGAACCGTAACCATAGCAGTATATTTTTTCCTCTTTGAACAAAATATTTTTGCTGTATTTTTACCATATAAACTATTTAAAAAAAACACGAATCGAGTTTTTGTAGATTTCTCGCTCTCACCTTTAGCCTGAACCCCAGCATGTGAAGGTGTTTGTCGTCTGTGCGTGGAAGATGGCAGCCTGGATGTGGGAGCGGGGCTGCCGCTCCAACCCCGCACGCCAAAGGGGGGGGCGGGCATACTTTGCCAAGAACCAGTTCCAGCATGTGATAATTGTCTTACCAAAAGGTTGGTGAAGCTGGGGGAGCTCAACAGGGTGGAGTCACATGTAGTTTACCTGTTGGAAACGGCTGAAGGGCACTCACCCCCAAACCCGAATGGGGTTGTTACTGCCGGACAGCTCAGGGCATTCTATTGCCTCCTGTTGGCCAAACACCTGAACAGCTGTGGGCCATTCCCCAAACTGACAATCTCTGGAAACCCTTGGGTACCGAACCCTTTGAAGTGTGTATTTCCACCTTGCCTTGGGACACATTGTGTTTAATAAAAGCTCGGGTCCTTGGTCAAGGAAGAGAACCTTCTAGCTCCTTCAGCTGGAAGCTCCTCTGACCCCCAATGCCTCTCAAAACTATCTTCCGTCCACAGACTCCTTCTTAATCATCTACGCACAGCCCTTTCCCCAGAATGCCGACCCTTTGTGAGGCTGGGAAAGAACCCCAGCACACTTTAAAGGGAAAGCCCGATAGATGGGCAGAGCTGCTCAGCGAGGTGACGGGAAAGGCAGAGCACAGGGCAGCACAGCTCACCTGGGCAAAGGAAGGTCAGTCACCCTTCTGCCCATATTGTGCCAGCTTCCTGCGTTTAATAGTCTGAAGGGACTGCCAGCCAAGGCCTTTTCCTCGGAACCCTAACCGAAAAACACATCCCAAAGATCACGTATTTCTCTACGGAATTTGTGACCCCTAATAAGCCATCTGCCCGGGCCAGTGCCATTCCTGCTGATAGGACGGGGAAGAACCAACCGACAGGTTTCATTTAAGAGCCACCTCCACCAGGCACCCTCACCCCCGTGTGGCCCCACTGGCTCTGGCCAGCTGAGGACATACAATTACTTGGAGTGAAAGGTGGCTTAAACATCTCAGTGAAGTGAAAAACACTTAGCACCTTAATTTGAATTGGGGATATGATCCATCACCATGACTATGTCTGAAGCTCTTTCCTGAGGCTATAAAAGAAAAAAGTTAAAAAATGTGTATGAGGGACCCCCGCCCCCCTTGCATCAATATGACCGAAGAAGCCAGCGACCCTCACATCCAAAATGGAATTGAGCCCGGCCAGCGGGGCTCAGCGGTTGAGCACTGACGTATGGACCGGGGGTCACCGTTCTATTCCCGGTCAGGCCACAGGCCCAAGTTGTGGGCTCCATCCCCAGGGTGGGGCGTGCAGGAAGCAGCCTGTGGATGATTCTCCTCATTGATGTTTCTCTCTTCCTGCTCTCCCTTCCTATCTGAAATCAATAAAAAAAAAAACATTAAAAAAACACACACAAAATGGAATTGAAAACATGACTGAAACTCGTCCTTCCCTATTTCCTGTGGGAGCTGTAATTAATTACATGCTGCTTGAATATCTTGTTAACTGTGTGATTAGAATACTGTTTTATCCAGCAAGCTCACATTAGTCTGTCAATGACGTTTGAGGGAGAAGGACTCACCGCCACAAAGTCAATGGCGACACTTTAAGATGCTTGGAGGTAGATTATTGGGATGAATAGGATCACATGGTTTGTTGAATCTTTCTTAACAGTTTTAAGTTTTTTTTCCTGGAAAAAATTTCAAGAAGCCATCAAATATGTAACCAAAGACCATCAACTTTTCTTAAGGGGAAGGGAATTGTTTCAAAATACCACTCTCTACTCTTAGTTAAGTTTAAGGTTGGGAGATTTTATTCCTGGTGCTGGAATCTGGCATGAAACTTGAAATGCAGATGGACCATCTGAATTCGCTCGCTCTGCAGTGCATCGCTGTATTTAAAGAGAACGAGCTGGAAAACTCTGTTCTCGTGCCTGTCGGCCAGAGGAAGCCTCAGCCATGGCAGAAAGCAGTGCCTCTGGGCCTCCGAGGGCTCTGCACCCTCAGCTGATGGCCAGCATTTGCCTGCCAAATACGCATTTTCCATATTTGAGCTTCCTCTCACTGAACAGAACTCCACTCTTAGATCTTTAAAGAATACAATTATAAATTTCAATTTCAAGTTAGAAATATATTTTCTATACTAATCAAGGTATTCGATGCCTAAGTACATACTTTCAGACCAGTAATATTTTTGAACAAGTGGGATATGTGACTCCTTTAAAATATAAAATTTTCTAAGTTAATCCATGATTTCATACAATAGTTCTTTTCTTTTATTAATATATTTTATTGATTTTTCATGAAGAGGAAGGGAGAGGGACAGAAAGCCAGAAACTTGATGAGAGGGAAACATTGATCAGCCTCCTCCTGCACACCCCCCACTGGGGATGTGCCCGCAACCAAGGTCCATGCCCTTGACCGGAATCAAACCTGGGAACCCTCAGTCTGCAGGCTGACGCTCTATCCACTGAGCCAAACCAGTTTCGGCTACAATAGTTCTTTAAAAATATTTCCCAACAGATAAAACAGTGCTTCCTTAGACATCAACTTAAAAAGTCAAATTCAGCCGAAACCGGTGTGGCTCAGTGGATAGAGCGTCAGCCTGTGGACTGAAGGGTCCCAGGTTCGATTCCGGTCAAGGGCATGGACCTTGGTCGTGAGCACATCCTCAGTGGGGGGTGTGCAAGAGGCAGCTGATCGATGTTTCTCTCTCGTCGATGTTTCTGACTTTCTGTCCCTCTCCTTTCCTCTCTGTAAAAAAATCAATAAAATTTATTTTTTAAAAAAAGTCAAATTCATGTCTTTCCGGCTCCCCGGCGGCCGTAGCCATGAAGGTCGACTGTGCAGTTTCAGTGGGTACAAGATCTACCCCGGACACGGGAGGCGCTATGCCAGGACCGACGGGAAGGTTTTCCAGTTTCTTAATGCAAAATGCCGTCGGCATTCCCTTCCAAGAGGAACCCTCGGCAGATAAACTGGACCGTCCTCTACAGAAGAAAGCACAAGAAGGGACAGTCGGAAGAAATCCAAAAGAAAAGAACCCGTCGTGCAGTCCAATTCCAGAGGGCCATCACCGGTGCATCTCTTGCTGATAGAACGGCCAAGAGCAACCAGATGCCTGAAGTTAGGCAAGCTCGGGGAGAACAAGCGATCAGCGCTGCCAAGGAAGCAAAAAAAGGCCAAGCAAGCATCCAAAAAGACAGCACTGGCTGCTGCTAAGGCTCCCACAAAGGCAGCACCTAAGCAAAAGAGGGTGAAGCCTGGGAAGGGTTCTGCTCCCCGTGTTGGTGGAAAACGCCAAGTTGGCAGATGAGATTCTTAAATAAAGACCTGACTATAATTAAAAAAAAAAAAAGTCAAATTCGGCAAATCGGTTGTTTCAGGTAAAAACAGTACTAAAACATGCAGATCAATGCATATTATGAGATTTAACACAGCCACAATTACTTACTCATTCTGTTTATTGGATTGAAGGGAATACAAACGATTGGTTAAGTGCTACGCATTGACATGGAGAGGTGTATTAAAAAAAACCTTTAACACAAATCAAAGTTAATGTAGCTTCAACTGAACAGAAATTTAAAGACATTTAATGTACTACACATTTACAAACGTTAACAAAGGGTGTTTGGTAAATAATTAGTGGGACAAGTGAAAATAAATATCAGAGACCTGAAGTTTTTTATGCTTTAATGAAATAATAAAGCAAAGAAATTTCAACTACTAAATATAATTTGAGAGGCAGTTAAAAAAAAAAAACCAACAAAAAACAATAACCCCCAAAATTTAAGAACACAATCCTTTGAAACATTTAATCAGTCCATAGCAAGTAGTTATTACATACCAAAAGCTCTAACAGTAACTAGTTCCACCACAGTGCCATGTAAATCTCGACAATTTAGAAACCTTGAGATCAACACAAGTTCTTTTCTTGATCTCTCCAGCTTGGTTTGTGAGGACATACATGCTTTTGTGGATCTAGTCCCCTCGCCAAACACCCCCCCCCCCCCCCATTTTCAAGAAGCCAATACCATTTGTTTTCCATCTGTGCCTAAAAATGTTACGATTCAGTTTTAGCGCATTGACCCCGATAATGAAAATGTTTTAAGTTAAAGATGGGGACACCGTATCAGTCTTATAAAAATATACCAGGATTAACCAAACCTTCCATTCCGAGCGGGCACTTGGCATGTGCACCCGCACGTTAGTGAAACTGACAGGAGCCTAGGACAGCTGTGTCCGGGCCTTTCTATGAATGAAGTACTCTCTCTTCCACACACACACAACACACACGTTTTTACGCTATTAGTTTCATCACATCCAGGGTATCTGGATTAGGTAGATAGGGGATGGGTTTTTATAGTTTCTGTTTTTGCAACTATAGAGGGCAGCTACTGTAATAACAGCTAACACTGAAAAATTTCAATTAAGTTCACCCTGTTTTTTAGAAAGTGTCTACGTGTAAATGAAATTCAGCTCTTTCTGACTTTGTTCCTATTAAATCATGGTTTTTGAATGGAAGTACTATTTTGGAGAGCAAGCCCAAGCAAGAGAGCTGCTGACGTCTTAAGTGAGAAATTAAACCCAAATCGAAATGCATGTACATCTTAGAGATGGGACAAAAGGATATTAAGAAAAATGTCTTCTTTCCTCCCCATTCAAAAGCAGCCATCTTCTGCTGTGAAAGAAACTGATATGGATATGTCCCTTTCAAGAGAGGTACCATCTATTTACCACTGTGAGCAGAGGTTCTTGTGTGCAGGAACCAACATCCTAAAAAAGAGAATTTCAAGATGGGGAGGGGTGGGGGAGAAGGGTTTTCTATTAATGTCACGGAATGCCACTCTGGAGGGAGACCACTCCTAATAAAGTCACCAGATCACTACCAGTGTGACTTCAGATTAAGAAAATACTGACAAAACTTTATTCCCCCTCCCCGACCCCCCCCCCCCCAATTGCAACTAGCAGGTTACCTTAATTATATTTAAAGTCAGGTAATCCCTTTCTGTTCCCCACCCACTAAAATAGGCCAACTTGTAGGGACACTTGCAAGTCAAGTTTCCTGTTTAAACTACTTACCTGGTTTTACGTAACACATTTCCCTGGCCAATAAGAGTAACAGAAAGGTAGCTGGCATGAACGCTAATTAAAGTACAAAAAACCAAAACTGAAGCGTAGTCATCCCTCCCAATTCTCCACTCTGAATTCACCACCACCACCCACACGGCAGTCTCAGCAATCCCCACATCCAACATTGTACTATGAATAACCAATTATATGGAGGAAAAAGACATTTAATTTCATACTTGCTCTAGCCCTTAATCAATTAACAACAAAAAAAAACATTTTTAAGCACATGGAAATGAGCCCACTAACCTGATTTTTGGGAGCCAAACATTCTCCACTCTATTTTGATCTATGTGCAAAAAGTATTGGTACTTTTCAGTTTATACATTTGTTAGCATCTTACGCGGGCTTGATAGTTTTCTCACATGTATTGTTAACCCTGCGTCACGCTCAAGTTTTCCGTTACATCTAGGGGCAGGCCATTCTGCTTTTGGGCTCTCTGTACCCTAAGTCCCTGGGTTTCTTGCTTATTTCACCTTTCTAGCACAATCACAGCATGGCAAATGCATGAGGCAGACGTTTACAGCCAATTGGCATAGCCAAGTACCAGGGTATGAAGGAAGCGGCCATTCAGACAGACCTGGGAAGCATGCACCTAGCTAGCGGCTGCAGAAACCTTTGCATAGTTGTGACTCCGTTTGAATGGAGTTATGTCATAGTAAGGTGTGCCTCACACTCACTCCGCTGTTTCAAAGTGTTTGTAATTGGACTTGAGAAGCACTCTGAACACGCAGGCCTTGGGCTGGCTGGGTGGAGAGCAGAAGCCGAGTGCCAGACTGCCCTGAAGGGGCACACATTTCAGCAAGTGTCACAATGTCCCCGGACACGCTGTGACCACGTCTGTGAACAGCTGTGGAGTGTCTATGCCCGCGTTCTGTTAGGTGATATTACTGTCCACTGGGGTGTATTAACGGCTTCGGGGTATATACATGAATCACTGAAAATATGGATTTAACTGTACTGAGGTAAAGAGAAGTTGCCACTTAATTATATACAGTTACCAATGAAGATTTTTTATTCAAGCTTAAAGTAAAAAGTAATTGTAGTTAAGAAAAATGAAGTACCAGATAAACTGTAACATATAGTATCTTAACTTAGAAGTATCAAAACAGGAATTCTTGATTCTAAGTAATGATCTCTGCAAAATGGAGCTTAAAGAAATCTCTTACATACCAATTTGATAAAATAATCTGCTGACCACGATTTGTCATTTTCTCCTGCTATGAGAGCTTTGGGGAGAATCCGTGCTATTTTAAGGCCAATTGTGTTTTTCTTTCTTCTCCCCTTCCCCGACTTCGTTTCTCCCTGCTGCCGCCCCACTTCCCCGGCCCCAGTGGAAGAATTCTGACATCCAAGCTTCTCTCTTGAGGGTCCTCCAAAGTCTACTCGTGGTAACAATGTAGACTTGGCTGGATCTAATGGGAACTTAGGTCAAGATTTTCTTCACCAGAAACTTATTTTGGGGGCATTCGCACTCCTCCTCCCCAAGTAACGGCGGTGGTCACTGAATTTATCTTCTACCGCCAAATGGGGGGCATTTCAAAGGAGTCTGAGGAGGCTGCATTCAGCTGTTACGGAACCTGAAAGCACACCGTGAACACCAGGCTTTTGGCTTATTTAAAATGTGAAATTCTCAAAATTAAAAGTGCTTTTCCATGAAGGAAACCTTTCCTTACACTAAGAGGGGAGGGGAGAGGGAAAGACTACCCACAGCACCAGTTTAGAATGAGGTTCAGTATGGCAATTATCTGGAAAACTGAGGAGGAAGGATCTTTCAATGTATGTATCCCTACATGTCAAAATATTAAGGGCAATTAAGAGAAATGACTATGAGGTTTTAAATCCAGGTTAAGTATGCTTGTAACCTGCTGAATTCTTCTAACGAGAATTATCAGTTATCCTATAAACTTCCAAAGTGTTATTATCTGCTGCTTCTACTCTCTCGCTAGATCACACCACACGGTTTCCCAAGCTGAGAACAACTTGGAACAAGCTTTGCCAAAAGCCTAAACTGACTACTCCTCTCTCATGTTGATTATATTTAAAATCCTCTTTTTAAATCTTGAATTTCTCCAAGATCAGGTACTGATGTTACTTCAGGAATAAAACAAAAGGGGGAAAACCTTCAAATTATTACTCTGAGTTTCCCGTGTCATGTCCCTGCCGGGGTACTGCTTCTGACGTCTCAGGCGTGTTCCAGAAAAGCATCAGATGTACTGCGCATCTAAGTCACAGCGGAAACTGTTTTTAGGCTGGTTTAGATTCCAAATGTATACAAAGGAAGTCACTTTGATCCTATAAATACTTCTTAATTTATTTTTTAAAAAATTGTGCTGTTAACCCTTTTACGGGGCAACAAGCTATGTGAAAAGTACAAAACTTTTTGTCAAATGTAGTATTGAGAGTGCTTTTGACATAGTTCACTGGTTTATCATCTGGATCTGGATATACTGTGCAACGGGCAAGGCTAGAATCCATGAACCAAGCTGCAAAGATCTCAAGCTAAATAAGGCGGAAAGATTTGGAGAAACAAAAGGAAATTCTTTCCTATCCAATGTATACTCTTCGGACTAATGCACTCTTTCTATCAAGCCTTCTAAACTGTTAAATAAAGTTTCCAAACAAGCATTTTAAACTTCATTACACAGAAGAGCAACAAGAATGGTATCCCCCCGGACAAAAGGCAGGGGGGGAAATATATATACTGAGTTCAATGGGTAAGCCTGAATGTAGCACAGTTCTTCACAACCGATGGGGGTAATTCAACATGGCGTCCGACAACGGTCTAACGACGTGCTTCATCTCAACTGGTTACTATGAAGCAAGGTGTGATGTTTGGCCCCAATCGGGCTTCAGAAATGGTTCTTTTTTCATGACGAGCATGTCTGTCCAGCTATCAATCATGTTTGTTTGCACCAAATCCCAAGCCATTAAAATACGACTAATTTAAGTTAAACAGAAGTCGTCTGCTCCACATTCGCCATCAACTATCCATGCTACTGCATTCCTCTGAAGACAGGACAGGAGTATGTGGGGAAGGGCGGTGAGAGGAAGAAGAAGGGAGGGGGAGAAAAAAGTTGCCAGTTAGAAAGTTTAAAAATCAATATCATGACATTAAAAAATTCATTAAAAAACAAACACATCAAGGCAAACTCTTAGTACTTCCATCATAATCATTAAAATGATATGCCTGCATGCCTCAAACTATACACTAAACTCATGATCATTTTGAATATTGCAGTACTCAAGTGAATAATTATATTGTAACCTCCTACTTTTAAGATGAACCTTGAAATAGTTATGCACAACAGGGAAATCTTTGACAGTTTATAACAGTAAGACATATCTGGCGGTCCAAGGCAGGACTGTGCATTATAACTAGACTAGAGGCCCAGTGCATGAATTCGGGCACAGGTGGGGTCCGGCCAGCCTGCCCTGATCAGGGCCTAATCAGGGCTGGGCTGGCTGGGGAGATGGGCCATGGGCAATTGGCCAGCGGGCCCCACCCCCAATTGGCATGGGGGGGCAATCAGGGGTAGGGTCAGCTGGGGGGAGGGGCTGTGGGCCAATTGGGGTGGTGGGGGCCCAACTTGGTGTGGGTCCAGCCACGGAGGGGCTGCGGGCTGATCAGGGCCGTGGGGGCTCATCAGGGACAGGGCTTGCTAGGAGGGAGGGACCGGCCACCCCACCCTCGATCGGGGTGGGAGAGCTAATCAGGCTGTTTCGCTGGCTGCAGTGGGCATCATAGCGACTGGTCATTCCAGTCATTATGGCATTCCAGTCGCTGGCTTTTTATATATATATAGATACTTAATTCTCCTTTTGATAGCTCAGTTTGAAATACTGCAAAATCACCCTATTTTTTCTTGGGGGGGGGGGGGTGGAGGGGAGGTGTAATATTATCAACAGCATTACTGATGTCGTTCACATGCTATACAATGTACTAATTTTTAAAGTGTATAATTCAACATTTATGAGTATATTCATAGGATTGTTAAACCATCACCACGATCCATTTTAGAACATTTTCATCACCCATTAACATATACAAACACCCACCCCCAGTCCTCAGCAACCACCACTCTGCTTTCTGTCTACGGATTTGCCCGTTTAGGACCGTTTCATACAAACGGAATCACAATATGTGCTATTTTTTGTCTGGCTCCCTTCACTCAGCATACTGTTTGCAAGGTTCCTCCAGAGTCGTAGCATATGTTAGCGTTTGAGACTATTCCATTTTATATATTCCTCAAAATAAAGCACACACACACAGTACGGAACTCTACTATTATAACAAAAGGTTAGCAACTTCTCTATTTTGAAATGGAACGAAGTGACACATTTTTCTTTAAATGACTTATGTAGCATATCTTAGGGTGTTATCACTTTTAAATAACAACTTCTTTAGTCTCGTCTGGGTTTTTCAAAATTCCTATTCCAAACAGGTATAACTTTAATTAGAAAAATAAAACAAAACCAAAACTGTAACCATGTTTTCAAGCAGGGGAGTAAGAACCCAGAAGATAATCCGTATAAAAGGCATATAACCAAATATCTAATTATAAAGCTGTTTTGCTATTTCAGGTGTAAGTGGACATCTTTCGGGGGCTGCTATGCCTATGTAGCCAAAATACAGTGGACAGCTGCTGAATTAGACCCCGACCTGTCAGCTGAGCGAACACTGCTTATGTGCCACAGCGGGTATCCACAGCAGCCAAATCCACCAGAGCAATGAGCTCGATCCCACTGCAGGACACAAATCCCCAAGGCTAGCTCTAAAATAAACCCACTTACAATAATCTGTTACAATATACTTATTTTCTACGTCTTTAAATCAAATATGCTTATGTGAAAGAAATTTTAAATGACTGATAAAATTAGAAAAGCACATATAATTATAGTTACAGATTTATAACACATCTTAGAGTGGGCCCTGACATCTGAATAGGGACAAAAAGAAGGTCAGTTTTTGGTCCCGATTTCCCTTGAGGAGTGTTAGGAAGTCAGGGAGTGAGCGACAGTACAGAAAGGCCCTTCCCAGTTCTGAACAACCAGGAGGGAGTTCTCAAAACTGTTTGACCACACACAGGTCAGGCTTCCCCTCATCTTCGGCCATGCCTCCTGACCCGCCAGTAAAACCTGGCCAAGTCTCTTACAGTTTGTAGCGCAAAGATATACAAAATAAAAGCACAGAGAATGTGCTTTTCCAAACCATAGATGCTGTCCTGACAACCGCCCGCCATGAGAATAACTTAGCTGAGGGCAGCTGGTCATCGTTCTTCCTCAAACACTTGAGTGGACACACTCTGACAAAGCAACCTGCTTTAGGTCAATGAGCTCCTTCTAGGCAAACTAAGTATTTTACTTGCTCTGTCTGAAGGAGGAGGGACGCGTCATTTACAGACGGCTTCTCATGGCCTCCTCTCTCTAGCGCGGACATCTCTGAGCTGTGGAACCCTCCAGGCCTGGATGTGGGAGCCCTGGCAGCGCTGTTCTCTCCCCAGAACCGAGGCTGAACACACTGCTCTTTCAGGGCCGCGAAGGTTGTAGGGGGGACGCTGTGTACAAGCCTAGCAGGCTGCTTGGCGCCCAGGTACACGATACATTTTAGGAGTTCCCTTCCCATCATGCATCGCTCATGCTGGTAGGCTACATGATGTTAACAGATGTTTGGCCGAGACCGGTTTGGCTCAGTGGATAGAGCGTCGGACTGTGGACTGAAGGGTCCTGGGTTCGATTCCGGCAAGGGCATGTACCTTGGCTGCGGGCACATCCCCAGTGGGGGGCGTGCAAGAGGCAGCTGATTGATGTCTCTCTCTCATCGATGTTTCTGACTTTCTATCCCTCTCCCTTCCACTCTGTAAAAAACCAATAAAATATATTAAAAAAAAAAAAAAAACCAAAAACAAAAAACACAGATGTTTGTTGTTAAGGGTAAAATCCATAATCAAGATCAGTCTAAAGTTGCTCACATTTTGTGTACTAGCTCGTTCTCGGGAGTTTAAAGTAAAAAAAGCTTCAAGATTTCCCTAAGATCTTAAAGCGACAACACTGACTAGCGAAGTGGACGAGGTGGATGTCCTAGCGTTTTCTCCCTACTGTCCCCAATGCAAGGACACGGACACGGCATGTTGGGTCACTTAACTCCGAGTGAGGAGTTCGTGTCCACCTCTATGAAAGAGGGGAGACCAGTGACATCCCACACTGTAAACCGCTGCAGCTTTCTTTCTAAGAAGCAGGGCCGTCACTGGGAGAGGAGCCGGGCAGCGTGTTACCTTCAATATCCTGGTGGTCTAGAAACGGCGCTGGTCCCCATATTCTAACGGTGCCGTCGTCTGAGGCGCTGGCCATCATGGATGGCATCTGTGGGTTCCAGCTCACACAGTTGACTGTGCGTGTGTGCCCCGTCAGCTCCGCGATTGGCAGCTCGCTGCGTTTGTGCCAGATGTAAACCTTGTGATCTGAGCAAACAGCACAGAGGACGGGCATGAAGTAGTTACATACGAACGACACCCGCATCACACCCAGAACACACGGCTTGATTATCAGAATTTAAAAAGAATAAATACAGCATTGAATAGTTTGACCAATTACCTTATTAAAGCTATTTTTATAAAATAAGACATACATTTCCCCCTGTTAAAAGGTGATGAGCTCTGAGATCACAAGATCTATTTGCAATATCCTGTAATACATGAGTAATACCATTTCTATAGACAAGGTCTTTGAGAAGAAACAAATGTAGGACAGAGATGATAAATTCTATGGAAATGTGAGGTGACACAGAAAAGCAATGTATCCAAATTCAAAAGTAGCAGTAATCAGAATAACAGCTCAATCTTTATTGAGTGCTTACACTGTCCTAGGTACTAAATACATGTTACTATTTTTTGAATTTACATATACGACTTAATTTTCACCACCACAGTGAGGTGGGTACTAAGCTTATCCCTTTTACAGGTAAGATTTTTTAAAAATATATTTTATTGATTTTTCACAGAGAGGAAGGGAGAGGGATAGAAAGTCAGAAACATCAATCAGCTGCCTCCTGCACACACACCCCGCCCCCCCCCACCGGGGATGTATCCACAACCAAGGTCCATGCCCCTGACCGGAATCGAACCTGGGACCCTTCAGTCCGCAGGCCGACGCTCTATCCACTGAGCCAAACTGGTCTCCGCTCACAGGTAAGATTTTTGAAACATGCCCATGGTTAGCAGCCAGTCAATGGGAAGCGGGGAGCATACTAGTAGAGTCTAGAATGTTCCATCGCCTGGCTCTGCAGTCGGCTAATTATAACTCCACAAAATGACCATAAACACCCAAACCCCTACAACTTCTCCGACTTTGGGATAAAACTAACCTTAAAAAAACAAACAAAAAAACCGAACACCCAACCACATAATACAGAACAGTGGTTCCGAGTGTGGGCTCTGTGGCCAGATGACCCTCCACACCCTCCCCGCACCACTGGGAGCTGTGTAACTTTGGCGCGGTGCCCACTCTTTGCGACTCTTCCTCCGAATATGGGATTCATGCTTCCTCATCTGTCTGAGGACAGGGAAGTTTGCGTGTGAAAGGTGTTGTGAACAGAGCGAACATCACGGATTCCCGTAAGAGTTACCAGATTTAGGTGGTGGTTCTGAGACAGAGGCAGACTCCCAGGGTAAATGAGGAAAGTGTTCAGTCTGAAGATCGACTGCTCAACTGTGCAGGCGTGTGCTGCCAAACGAGGAAGTGTCTGGTTGTGAAAAGGTAGAAGTGTGCTCTGGTTTCAAAACTGGTAAGAAAAGATGAAAAGCTGGGGCCGTAACTGAGCTTTGTGTGTGTGTGTGTGTGTTTATGTGAAGCAAAAGCTAAGACAGTCACTGAAGAACTGCATTTGTCTTTCCTAGAGAGTACTTGCTCAATAATTTCCGACAATATTTTTTTCCTTGCATAAAATGCAAACAGCAAAATAAAGGACAGAAAGAGAGCGAATTGTTTTTTTCTTCTTGAACTGAAGAAGTCATACAGGCTTGAAAAGTGTGAATGCAACCAAAATCTGCTCCAAAATGCCTTTCTGAACACATATCCGAGGAGGATATTTCCCGAAGATGCAGCAACAAGTAGTCAAGGTCAGAATGACAACTCTGCGACCAAGCCCTGCTTGCCACACCTGTCTGGGGACCCAGAGCTCACACTAAGGTACAAAACCAGGAGTTCTGTATGTTGCCAGCACAGTGAAAAGGCTGGAGTAAAGGCATAGTTTTTTGGGGGGAAAGGTTTTCTAACTGCTCTACTTGATATTAGCATTCACATACTTGTGAATTTGGAAGATCTTTGGAATATATTCCTTATAAATAAATGAGAAATGAATTAGTGTGGTCACCTTCGGAGATAATAATACACTCACTATATCCACATGCTGTTCAAAATAAACGTTTCATGTTTAGCCTAAACAGAATATAATGTGGTATAATTATGTTATTCACCAGACTGTTCTGAGTTAGTTTGGGGGGATGGGGGAAAAATAGGCATGACTAGGAATAATGATAGCCAAACACATTAAGTACTTCTAGAGAACAGACTATTTTTTCAAGAACTACTGGGGGTTGTGAGGAATAATTAAGAGGGGAAAATCCACTAGAACCATGATTGAAGAGCACTGGGGGAAAAGCTTAGAGCAGGAGAGGCTAACAGGCAAGGAGGAAGTTGTATTTTGACATCAAAATAGAAACCAGCAGAGAATCAGGGGAATATAACCCTGAACTAACAGGTAAAAAAGATTTTTTGACTGGAAAGATGTAAACTCTCAACTGTCACCTAACAAATCACTCCTCTCCTCTAAATGCTGTCTGTCACCGATTCTGGTGGTAGGGGGTTAGGGAGAATAAATTCATATACTTCATATTCAAGTCTGAATTCCCTAAATATCTGCTTTTGTCCCAATCCTCACACAGACCTTATACACACAGGAAAAATTCACGGGTCACATGTGACCCATCCTCTTATTTATGGAGATGAGCTTTGTGGCAAGATTGGAACACTAAAGATCTTATATAAAAAATGGAACACTCCCCAAAGTGTTTACCAACATGATCCAGTTTCTTGGAGAATCTTGTAAAACTAGATTCACAGTATTTTAAAAAGTGATTTAAATAATTTGCTGTCATAGGACTTAGAATAGTATACTAAGTCCCCAAGAAAAATGTGTTAAATTTTTATAATTTGCCATTATTTGTTTCTTTTTTTGTCAACCTTAAAAAGTACACTAATTTTTAATACTGCCTTTAATACTTACCTATACTTACATGTTTTAAACTATTTATATATTTAAGTGAGACTGACTACTTTAGGCACATGCTTGCTGAAATACTACTGCTGCTAGACTGGAGCATAACTTATTAAAAAAGGTGGTAGAGACAATTTTGTAATTTCAGTCTTTCTGAGACCATATGAATTATCAAACTAAATTACCCTGAGGCCATTAAAGAAATGCCGTATATCTACCTGTAGTCAATTCTGTGCAAGTTCAGGTAAAACATAACAATCAACCTTTACTTTTTATATACTAACCTCTGATAAAAAACATCAGTCTCATGAAAAAACAAGTCAACATATGAAAGGTTTAACTTAATCTTGACTTGATACAGGCACCAAACATCTCCACATGGTCAGAACAGGCACTATTGATTTCTGATAAGACTCAAGTTATCCCCCCAAAAAGGAGAAATTAACAGTGTCCTGGATGAATGACTCCTACAATTTTAAATTTAACATCTGAACTTGCTTGGAGACACGCCCACCTTCACAAATGGAAAAAATTATTAAACACACCAATACATGTGAAAGAATAGTGACGCAAATGATTTACCTTCACTGCCACTAGCGATGAAGTCTTCATTATGGCCTCCAAAACATGAATGAATTGTATAAAACCCTTGTGTAACACCTTGATACTTTCTTACTAAAACTCTGTCTTGCAAGTCCCATAAATGAACTCCCTGTAGACAAAAGAGAATACACGTATTTATTTACACCAACTCAAAAAAAGAGTTTAAGAAAATAATCTGTGAATATTCTTTTCCCTAACGGAACATTTTCATTTTCTATTTATATAAAATGCCAATGTTCTGACAAATTTAGAGTTGATTCTATGCACTTAAGGATCAAACACATGCAGCATAATTTAATAAGTGGTATAAATAGTTTTGTTTATAATAAAATCACAATTAAAATTAGAACTAAGATAAATTTTTCTGAGAATCACATTAGCTAACTTACCTGAGTTGCTACATTTAACAAAGCTAATCGGCCATTCTTTGAAATAGTAAAAGACATAATGGGATGATCTTCTTGTACTCTGTAAACAGAAAAAAATTTGTCATTATTATATAAGAAACAGAATTTGAGTTAAGGATCACTCAGCATCACCTGACCATCAATCCAAACCACCACAGAATTAACTAACAGCAAATCCATAAAACCTCTTCTAAAGAGCGAGTTCAACCACACATTCACAAAAAACATTTTTGATTTCAGAGAGGAAGGGAGAGACAGAAACATCAATGAAAGAGAACCATTGATTGGCTGCCTCCTGCACACCCCCCACTGGGAGCCACACCCCCAACCCAGGCATGTGCCCCTGACCAGAATCGAACCTGGGACTGTTCAAGTCTGCAGGCCGACGCTCTGTCCACTGAGCAAAACCAGCTGGGCTCAACTACACATTTTAATATAAACCAAATTGTTGTTTAAAGAATACAAAAACTAGTTACATGTTCCTATCTGTAAGGTCCTCGAAGTTATAGCCTCGAATTCGCTGGTGTGTATCTGATGCCAGAACAGTCTTCCCGTCGCTCAAGCACCAAAGGCATTGCACTCTCACACCTTCCCAGGAGTCAAGGAGATTACCGTCTAAATCCTGCGCAGGAGAAAATGACAATGACCGCGGTCATTAAAAATAAGCCACCAGCACTCAGGAAGCGAACAAAGAAACAAAGCAATTCCTTATTTTTCTGTAATGAGATTGTCTTTTCCTGAGACTAGTCTCAGACGGATTGTTCCACTGAATATTCTTAATCATGAAAATCTGAAGACAAGTCCAATTTCATGACACCACCACCAAAGTGGGAGGGGCGAGCAGCCCTGCCAATGTATCCTCCCTTGGAAAACCCCACACAGATAAACACAAGGAAAGAAAGAATTCCTAAGGGCCAAGTGAATGTCTCACTATTAGGAAACAATTCAAACATTCCTTTAAAATTCACTATATTGGGGTTTGTCCTATAACATTCAGAAGTTGAGACATGAAAAGATTACTAAAACTGTAATTACAGTTATAAAACTTAGGCACATGTTTTATCTTTTTTTAAAACGTCACCAAATTTGTAACGTGCTCTAAAGACCAAGGCTCTCAAGAGCATTCGCTTTTTTTTTAATATTAAAAGTGCTAAGGGGTACTTCACAGATTCGATAACTACCATTATACCAAATAATGTATCCTAACGGTTTAGACACAAACTTGGTAAAACGAATTTTAAACATTTTACTAAACTCATGGTCTACACTTTGCACAAACACTTAAAATGGTTAAGACATCTTCATATCGTATATTTTAATTGATTTTAGAGAGAGGAAAGGAGAGGGAAAGAGACAGAAACATCAATGAGAGAAAATCATCGACTGGCTGCCCTCTCTCCTCCCCCCTCCCTCCCCCCTCCCCCCTCCCCGGACCAAGCCAGTAACCGAGGCCGGTGCCCTGAGAAGTGAACAGGTAACCTCCTGGTGCATGGGAGGACACTCAACCAACCGAGCCACACTGGCCAGGCCGTATAGAAACTTCTATATATACACACAAGCCCAAGCGACCGAACAACTGGTCGCTATGATGTGCACTGACCACCAGGGGGCAGACACTCAATGCAGGAGCTGCCCCCTGGTGGTCAGTGCGCTCTCACAGCAGGAGTGCTGCTCGGCGGACTGAGGGGCACCAGCTGTGGCGCTCATGGCTGGCTGCAGTAGCCCAGAGGCCGCAATGGAGCGGCGGCAGCAGGCGCAGTGAGGCGGGGCCGGGATGAGCAGGAATGGTGGGCGGCACTAGGACTGCTGGTTTTGCCCGCTCCCTGCAGGCTACACAGAGGGACCCCCCCTCCCCTCCCAGTGCACGAGTCTGTGCACCAGGCCTCTGATATTTTATAAAAGTCAAGTGAATCCTTTCCTTAAACAGAACTCAATTTGCTTTCAAACGAGCAGACATTTGAAAGGGAAATCTAAATACTCACACACTGATAGAACTGCCCACGCTGACCTCCAGTTACAAAGCGCTTCCCATCTGGATTCCAAGCCACGCTTGTTAAACTGTCTTCATGTGATTGGCTCATTTTTGTCCTTAGCTCTCCCGTCTACAAAGAAATAAAACTGTGAATAAGACCGTCAAGATGCCCCTGTAAAAGGAATGTGTAAAGAAAAAAAAATACTAACTGGGAAATCTGGTTAGTTTTCTTAAACTAGCCTTGACAAGAGAAATTAAAAGACTTGGAGAAAAACCCAGGAGTTGAACAATGCCTGGCGCGGGTGACACAAAGAATAGCTATGATGAGCTAAACTCCAATAAAATTCTCATCTTCAATCAATTACATCCGTAAATTAAAACATGGAATCTTTCCCAAGTAAGATGAAAAGTCTAACACTACACATCTGCTCCTTCTGAGTTTCCACGACTTCTCAGGCCACATTTTATATTAAATATTCCTCAGAAACATCACCAACAGGTTCAAAAACTATGTCTTCTAACTAGGCCAAGGGTATTAAATTTCATATTCAAGATGCTCAAAATGTAGTAGGGAAATGGGGAAAGAGAAATGAAAATTATTTTTCTGATATGTAACTTTACTTCAATTAAAAGTAACAGGAAAGAGAGAGGAATTTCTGTACTATTTAGCATTCGCCATTCTAAAGCATTCCCAACTAATAAGCAAGGCTATTTAGTGGTTACAACTGTCCTGTTATTTTTTCTGTTATTCAACTTAGAAGGTAGACACATACCATTTAATCTAGTCTTGATTCCATTTTGTTCATGGATTAGAAACAGGATCTGAGAGAGAATAGCTGCCCTTGGTATAATTAAAAGTACCTGGGCATAATTTTCCTGTGAGAAATGGGTAATCAAAAGTAAAAAAAAAAAAAAAAAAAAAAAAAAAGAGTGAAAACAAAGTGTATGATCAGGAAACGGGGGCACAAAAATAGAAAACCAGATGTCTCCCTTACACTGAAAAAAATATTCAGCAATCTTAAATCCTTCCCCCATACTGTTAACGGCTCTCACCTATTTATTTTTGGGTTGGCTGATATAAACGGTTAAAATAGAAGTCTAGAAGCACAAATACACATGTAATAGCTAAACCCTCGGCATTTTATATGCAGGAAAATGTTAATACTCTAAGTTCTGAAATGGCCTTTTCTTCTATTTTGTTCAGGATAGTGAGTATATGAGGCTATTCATTTGGAACCTATCTAAACAGTAAGGGAACAATTTGAAAACTGACTAAAAAAGACCACCCTTTCAGAGCAGGTATGTAAAGTCATGCCCAGTAAAACAGTTAAGCTAAAAATAGTTTAACTGTCCAGAAATTAAAAACCGGACTCCAAGACTAAACAGGTACTGTAAGTTCAGAGTCTCTATTACAGGATTATGACTACATTCCCCGGGTTTTGAGAGGGGAAAAAGAGATCTGATGGCAACAATTTTTATCATTTAGGTCAGATTCCCTTCAAACCTATTTTATTGAGAAGGCCATATATTCTATTTGCCACTCACCACCCCTCCACCCTTCCAAACTCAACCCCAAATACAATATGGTTTGATAAAAATGGTATAAAGACACTTTGGGAATGATCTGGCCATTTTAAATTATGAAATGAGTATTAGATAGCAGAGAACTATAGTGAATGTTTTTCAGTAAGATAACGGTGCTTGGTTATACAGGAGAATGTTATTTTTTTTTTTTTGGAGATAAGTGCTAAGTATTTAGGGGTAAAATATATCTAACTTACCTTGACAGGTTTTGAATATGAATATATGTGTCATGTGTATGTATGCATATTTACATGCCTGTATGTATGTATGTACACACAAATGTCCAAACGTTGAATCTAGAATGATGGGCATGTGGGTTATCACTGGGCTCTTCTTTCAACTTGTCTTAATGTATGGAAATTTCCTTAATTAAAAAGCTGGGGTTGATCGTAAGTAAATGACTGATACAATGGCAGGATTAAAATTATGGCATATCATCTCTAGGGACATCTCAGTACTCGGCTTGTCCTCTATCTTTATTTGAGTCATTTTCATGCAGTTTAATCTTCACTGTCTTGATAAAAATCAACTTAAACTTATAAGTTCCCCAGACTCAAAATCCATTCCTAGAAATTTATACTTTTAAACTCAAATCATATAGCCTAGGAGTTAAAAAACCAAAAATCATCACCTAATCAATCAGTGTACCAAAGGAAGTTTTTAATTAAAAATTCTAACTATAAATTTTCCAAAACATAAATTACAGATAATGGAGCAAACTTAATGCTGAGTTTATCTAAAATGGACCCTGGATAAAGTTCATGTTTTCATTTCGAAACAGTAATAAAGCCCTTAATATTAAGTACTGAAAACATCATTAAAATTTACTAAACTAAATAAAAAAATTAAATACAGGGAGGAAGATGGTGCGATTGCCATTAGAATAGAAAATCTGATTTAACGCTGATGTCTTCACACTTGAAAGTTTTGTGTACAATTATGAAAACTAGGAATTAGAAAAAAAATTGGAGATACATAGCACCATAGTAAATAGCATGAATTCTACAGTACAGCATTCCTGAAAATACTTATTGACCATTCTCCCCAAAACTCTATTATACTTAGCCTGCTATTTAAATGTGTAAAATTTCTGGACATTTGGGTTCCATTTGAAGAAGGTCCTTTTGGAAGGGGCACAGTTTGGTCATTTTGGTTGGATGGCTCTGCTCCATGCAATGACAATGTGCAGGAGGACTATGCTTAACTAAAGGCTACACCACGGGGGGGAACTTGCTCACTTGTACATTCCAAAGCCAAAGCTCAGAGCAGTCATCTGGGCCACAAGCAACAAGGTAGTTGTCATCTGGACTCCAGGCGATATAAGAAACGCCATAAGCATGTCCTTCTAACGTTTTAAGCAGTTTTAACAGGTGTGTATCCTAAGAGGAGAAACAGACAGCTTGGTTAACTTCCATCCTTAAAGTCCCTGTTTCGTGGGCACGAGAATTTATTTACATAGTTACAAAGATATATTTTGATAATACAGTCTGACCAAGTTTCACCATTTCATGCCAACTGAAGCCCTGACCAGCTTGCTTCATAAAGACTTGTTCAATTTTAACATCCATTAAAAAGCACGGGCTTTACACAAGACTTGGTGGGTTACATGGAAACACAAAGATGACGCAGACACTGTCCTTGGGGGGCTGGCTTTCAAGGAAACAGAAAACAGGCAGGAGTAGCAAATGCCACCTCTTACTTGTTTTTTCAAACAGCTTTCCTGAGATATAACAAATACCTAAAATCCAGTCTTCTGAAGTATACAGTGCAGTGTTTAGTACATTCACAAAGTTGTGCAACCATCACTACTATCTAATTTGATAATATTTTCATCACCCCCAAAAGAAACTAACATTCATTAGCAGTTATTCACCATTCCCCTTCCCTTGGCAACTGTACTCTCTCTATGGATTTGCCTGTTCTGAGCATTTGATATAAACGGATCATACAACTTGTGGTCTTCTGTAATTGACATACTTGGCATGTTCGCAGGGCTCATTCACGATGTAGAATACATCAGTGCCTTATTTTTTTAATTGTTGAATAATATTCTACTTTATGGATGTACCATACTTCGTTTATTCCCTCAGCAGGTGATGAACATTGGCACTGTTTCTACTTGTTGACTATGATGAATAATGCTGCTGCCACTATGTGTGAGTTTTTGAACAGACCTTTGTTTTTCTTCTCCTGGGCAGCTTATCTAGGAGTGGAATTCCAAGGTTATATACAAACTCCATGACTAATGTTCTGAGGGACTGCCAAACTGTGTCCAAATGTCTAGTATTTTACATTCCCACCAGCAGAGCTACCACTTTGGTGGTAATAAATATTAGCACTGTTCACAAACAATATCTCATTTAATCCTCTTAAATCTGAACGGTAAGTAGTCTCCTCCCCCTCCATTTAGAGAGAGGGTGATGAAGGTTTAGAGAGGGTAGAACTTGCCTCTGTTTACAACTAGGGATTGGAACCCTGGGTTGTCTGACTTTGAACAACTCAAGATACTCTGGAGCTGTGCAGGATGAATTGCAGAGAGCATACATGGAAGTGGCAAGTGACGAAACATTTTTATTTTAGGGTAAGGACTTAAATTTTACCCCGAGTAAAGAGCCACTTAAGATTTTTTAGCTGTGGAGTACATACATGATATCTGGCTTTAAGAAGAGAACTCACACAACAATGTAGAAGACGAATCGGAATGA
This sequence comes from Antrozous pallidus, assembly GCA_027563665.1. Classification (NCBI taxonomy): domain Eukaryota; kingdom Metazoa; phylum Chordata; class Mammalia; order Chiroptera; family Vespertilionidae; genus Antrozous; species Antrozous pallidus. The sequence goes on along the minus strand of CM050529.1, from coordinate 6,784,251 downwards.
AGGGACACAGGATAAGAACACCCTTAAAAACCCAATGCAACAGCCAGAGTTAAGACAAGAAATGAGGTCCTAACTGAACACAGCGGGACCGGAAGAGGTCAGATCAAATTATCCTTGGGACACAGAATTGACAGAACAGAACGAGATAAAAAATGTCCAAAGACAACTTCCAATTTCTGTCTTAAGAGATATTGATGGATGTGGACAGGAAATAGAGGTAGGGATTTAACTAGAGGTTGGAAAAAGCAATGTTTCAGACTTCGGTCTAAAGTTGAAAAAAAAAAAAGAAAGGATATTAATACTATATTCTCACAAGAATACTAATCTACCCAAAGTAGAAATACCATGTTCATGGAATCCACCTAACTTTAGGGAATGGGCAAAACTTTTGTTTTTAGGGGCAAAGGTAAGAAAGCCTGTTAAAAGAAGCTTAAGACAGTGGAATCACAGCAATTCAAATCTTAAGGTTCTCTAAGTTTTGTTTTTTAAGCCATTAAAAAACACAAAACCCATATGCAAAAAGATCACCAATTTTCTCAGAAGCGTTTCAAATTGTATTTGGCATAACAAAATACCATCATCCCAAATCAAACCCACAACTTCTCAGATTGGAATGTAAGCATTAACTCTACATTGCCCAACTAATCTGGCCACAAAAGCCCTTCACACGTAGCATCCATTAGCATTCTGCACAACCAGAACTCTGACAAAAGTACTCTGGGAAGCACTGGCAAGGAAGTCTAAATTCCTTTAGCAAAGTATACAAGAGCCTCTTCATCTGGCCGCTCCTGAATTCATTAACCTCACTTCCTAGTCTGAAACCTCTTCCCCAAACTGCCCAAATGCTCTGCCATGTCTTCCTTCCCCCCAGGGCCAGCCGTAACTGGCTTTGCCTAGATCATTATTTACTCCTTCTTCACCGGAGACTCAACATGCCTGACTCGCAAACACAAGTGGCTCTCACACGTGCTGCTGGAAGCAAGCAGGACAGTTTGGATATTGCGGCTCTCTGTTCAGACATCTGAGAAAAACCGCCGACTGAACACACAACTCTTGGTATTCAAAGGCCATGGTTGGAAACTATTTTCCACTCTTTGCCTTACTCATGCTCTTCTCATATTGGGGGGTGAGGAAACGTTCCCCTTTCTAGAACGCCCTGTTCCTGTCTCTCCCTGTGTTATGCACAAATGAGGGGCTCTACCTGTGAAGCTCCTGTGCTCTCATAAAACTTTATGTATATTGTGTGATACTCATTTCAGTGTTAATTTCCTTTCCTAAACTCTAGATCCCTGAGATCTCCAAGGAGTCAATCAGGAATAGAAGTGGGGATCTTTGAACATAAATGAGAGAAAAGCACGTTTATTTTTATGAACCATGGGCTAAAATTCAGTATTCCTTCAATCTTGAATGTAGGTCATTAACAAGGTCTAGTGTTAGTTATTATATCAGGCAACATATTAGGCATATTAGTACACCGTTAATAATAAAAATCTCAAATATTTTCACATCATTATAGTTGTCGCAGAAATCTCAAAATACTACTTATGCTCACCCCTACTTCAAAACTTCTGTAGTAGGGATATTTTGATAACTATGTTTCACTACAATTGGGTTTCCTTAGAAATTAATATGTAATGTATACTTGGGCTTTCTGTGTGTTTTGGCTTATGTATTTAAGAACATTGTTCTGCAGAGGGGTTCAAGGGGTCAGCAGAGTGACAGAGGAGCACAGGGTACAACAAAAAGTAAAGAACACCTGCTTTAAGGCAAAGACTAGCTCTTACTTTCTTCATCCACAGTATATTACAGATACACAAGTTTGATGTATGTCCTCAAATTTGAATCTCTTTTTAAAAAATATTTCCTTCTATGGATCCTTTCCTCTATTTTTCAACATCAGAGTCCAAGATCTTTATCTTGGGCTAAGATATTCTAATCCTAAATTTTTAAAAAGAGATCACTGACTTTATGATTTTAGGTGAAGGACTGCTAACCAAATACATTTCCTTAACCTATCTGGAGCCATGAATTTCTTTGATTGCTTGATAAATGTCCAAGTGGCTGAAAGAAATGGAAATACTTATTTCAACAAATCTGTAGGTCACCTGATTACACATAATGACAAATCCGATTTTAAAACTTAGAATTTTAAATCCGGAATACAATACTGTTCATATCTATCATTGGAAAGAAAAAGGGATGTGTGTGTGTTTAATAGAAGTTCCACAAATTATACAAAACAATAAAATATTTCAAAAGGCAAAATAGTCTTTTCTAATTTGTGACAGAAGGGCATTGTATTAATCCATAAATCAAGTATTAACTAAGATAAAAATGACATTAAGAGCAGGTCTGGAATAAAAACATTCCTGGGTTTGAGTCTAACTCTTCCATTTACTCGCTGAGAGAGCCTGGGCATTTAGCTTCTGTGTCAGTTTTCTCCTTTAAAGAAAGGAGATGTTTTTATCTCAGTTATTCAGAGGAGAAAATTAAACAAGGCACACACAGACTTAGTACAATCACTCGCAGATCACACTCAGCCATTTTGATAAGTTTTATACCCATAATCCAGATAACAGAAAGAGGTAAGACGTAACAGAAATAACAAGAGGTTTTTGCAAAATATCTGTATGTGCATACATTAAAAATGTGTACTCAATTACATTTAAAATGATCTCTCTTTGCAATCTAAACACTCACACTAGAGTACATACCGGGTCAACTTGCCATATGATAACTGTCGTATCTTTTGATCCTGTTGCTAGTTTAGTGCCATCGTTAGAGAATTTACAGAACCACACTTCATTACAATGCTCCGTAAGGATCTGCTGCGTATAACATGGGAACTGCCTCCTAAAACAAAGAAATCCACAAATCATTATTCTTTCATAACAGGTTAATCATAATGACAAAGGTCAGACAACTGATAAAACTTCTTTGGAGAACAAAAACTTTAAAAAACAACATGAACGCATCTGTAAATCTTAGCAATCAAGTTCACACTGACTTGTCAAAAAAAGACAGTATTATAACATTAGTCAAGGCAATCTTAGGGGAAATCAGTAACCCAAAATCTGATTCAACTTACAATTTATTCTTTTTAAGAGACATCTAAAATCAAGAGTAGCCAAATATTTTTAAAAAGGACTGATGCAGCCTTGACTAGTTTGGCTCAGTGGATAGAGCGTCGGCCTGCCGACTGAAAGGTCCCAATTTCGATTGCGGTGAAGGGCATGTACCTTGGTTGCAGGCACATCCCCAGTGGGAGGCATGCAGCAGGCAGTTGATCACTGTTTCTATCTCTTTGATGTTTCTAACTCTCTCTCCCTCTCCCTTCTTCTCTGTAGAAAATCAATTTAAAAAAAAAAGGGCTGATGCACAATCAAAATCACAGGGCACAGAGCTAAACCCCAAGGACAGATGAAGTCAGGGGAACAAATATAGTCACAAAACCCAATTAAAGCTAGACAGATAAGATAAAAGTAACACAGTAAAACAGACCAAAGAGTAACCCCCAAATCCCCTATCCGCTCATTTTGAAGCATCAGCAAGTGAAAAACACCCCTGGAAAGCTGCTGAATATTATGCTGAAATGCTCCAAGATTCTCACCCACAGGAAAAAGATAAAACCCCTCGAACAAAGGCCTGCTGCAGCTTGCTCTACGGCAGCAGCTGCCCTCTGGCGGTCTTCGAGGTCCAAAAGGCCCCCTTCCTGGGCGTGAACTTTTTACTTCCTCCTAAACTCTAAGGGTTTCCAGAACCTTGCAACCAGGGGAGCAGTGGGCAGTGGCAGCGCATCCCCGGCAAATCCCTTGGTCCTGCTCCAAGGCCCCCTTTTCTCTGACTTCCACGTGAGCTCACAGAGGCTCGGCCTTGGCTCCCCTGTGGGTTCTTCTCCCCTCAGCCCTCCCTCTGTCCACTGCTCCCAGCTTTCACCAAACATTACAGGGCACCAACCATCCAGTCTACTGACAACCAGTTACATTTGAGTATCACTAAAATGGCCAATTGTCATTATTTTATTGTTACTTAACCGTTTAAAAGACCAACAGCCCCGTCTACTAAAAGACTAATTTTGGATGCATACAGTGATAATTTACACCTATGTATTTAAATAAATTTAAACTATAAGATGGTGTTAAAAATACCAGTATCTTCCCAAATAAAACTGAATAAAATGTAGCATTTTAATCACACTGAACCCTACCATTTTAAGTTTCTATAAAATATTACATAATGCTTATTACTTAAAAATTAGTTTTTGCAAAGCAATCTGGAGACATCCTTCTATTGGTTGCTGCTGAAAAAAAACACACAAAAAAACACCAAGTCATTTAAAAAAACAACACATAACCCTATTCTTTAGTGGTCAAACTTAATAAAAAAAAGTGTATACATTAACTGTGAAAAATGTAAATAATGTACAATCTAATGAAAACTAGGAAGTGCTGATTAGGATATTTTTAAAAGTTATAATTTAGCTCTAGCCAGTCGGCCTGCAGACCAAAGGGTCCCAGGCTGGATTCTGGTCAAGGGCATGTACCTTGGCTGCAGACTCCTCCCCAACCCTGGCCCTGGTTGAAACACCATGCAGGAGGCAACCAATCGATGCGTTTCTCTCACAGCAACATTTCTCTCTCTTGTTCCCTCTCTCCAAAAGATCAATGGGAAAATATCCTTAGGTGAAGATTACAAAAAAAGAAAAGTTATAATTTACTTAATCATAATCAATTTTCTTCTCTCCAGAGACAAGAGCTGGTATTTCATTTCAATGCTAAGATTTAGCTTGTGAAAATACAGTTTTCTAGTTTCAATGCTAAAATATAGTTTCTAAAAAGGAGTAAAGCAGATAATAAGAAACATCGATTTTTCTTTTGAAGACCAAGTATCTTCTATCATTTACGTTCAAAGGAATTGGTATAGAAGCTAAAACACTTAGGAAAAATGTAGGTCACACTCTCATAGATTTCAGTTTCCCAGCAGGAAGGCAATCTCTTAACCTGCTGACACCTTTGAATCACGAAGTCTGCCATAACTACCTTTCAGCGCATTCCACCAACAATGAAGTCAAGAACCAAAAAAAGATTGGGGTTCACAACTGCCTTAATTTGCACACTGGTCTCGGATTCCCTAAAGAAGCTATGAAATAAGAAACCATATAGCCTTTTAATCTATTATCTCCTCCAACCTCTCTATTCAATTTAAATGAAAGAGTTACCAAGTCAAAGGATGTTAAAGAGTAAAAAGAAATAAAGGAAAAGGATCTTTAATTATTTTCTTTTAGGATATTTAAGACATGCACCAAGTAATTACCTAGCGCTTTAAGATAAATAACACTTGAAATTTAAGGCCAGTAGTGCCAATAACTTATTATTTTTTATTGCAAATAGGGAGAATGAGGTGAGCACTCTACATGTGAAATCAGCTTATGCATACCTAAAAAATTAGCGTAAATCACAGTGCTTGTGTGTAATTTTGAGAGTTATTCCAAGTTCCTCGGCTTTCCAGAGCCCTCACACTCATGTATTTCTGTCCCTCCTAGCCATGCTCACTCCTTCCGGCAGTTCTTCGATGTTGTCTGGGGGACCACCTGCACTGCCGCTGGTGCTACTGGTCCCCCAGCCCCCAATCATCTCCTTCCTGGGTTTGAAAGATTTCACAATTTGTTTTTTTCAGTATCTTAAAAATTAAAGCTATGTTTTCATTTTGGAGTTTACTAAAATAGTAGGGACAGTTATATTCAAAATACTCCTAACATCAAAAGTGAAACCTGAATTCTTACAAGTCAAACAATGTGTATAGGTAGGTATAAAAACAAAACCCACACCAGAGAGTTAACACTGCTAGTCCAACCATTTTTAGCAGAACTTGCATTAGGAAAAAGTATTTTGGGACAGGAAATAATTTGGGCCAAAGTTAAAATGGCCATAATGTCCAGAACAAGAGCCACTAAGTCATCTCTGGCATCCAGGGACACCAAGCACGGAGCCCTGGCATTCTTACCTAATGTCCCTTACCCGTCCCTAAAAAAAATAAAATGGCCAGAGAAAGAAAAGGACCACCCATGGTTTCTAGCTTCAGTTCTCCAGCGTGGCTTGCTGTACATAAACATGCACATATTTTTCTTACTTTTCACCTTCAGCAGTTCGAGCTTTACTTATGAACAGATGCTAAATCAGACATGAATTGTCTTATAGCTACTGGGCAAAACTGAAACAGGAAACATTAAAGTTCAAATGGAGCCTGTAAAATGTTAGCCTACTTCAGAATTTAAGTTTTCCTCTTACCTGCTACAAACATGATCTATAAGCAGAGACACAGAATCTAGGTTATTATCGAGTTTGGTATTGTGATATAGGCACCGGTCCCTCTGCAGTTCTACCGCCTGCCGCAGGAGAGTCTGTAAACGCCGTGGGGGAAGCATCACCGATGGTGGTAAATACGCTTTAAGTAGAAGATATTTTTAAAAAGAGACATAAACATTAAAAAACAAAACAAAACAGGATAAGCTTTTACATAAGACAGTTACTTTTCTTCTGCCCTAATAACATTGTTCTTAAGTAGAGCAGATCTGGGCGATGTAACGTAAGCTTTATGAATATTTATTTATCTGTAGATGTGTTGCCGCTAGAATGAAAGATACTTGAACAGGGGGGCTTTAATATGTGGATATTCTAAACAACAAACAAAGAAAAAGTCAATAAAAAAGTAAGAGGCGGCCTGGCAGGTGTGACTCAGTGGTTGACAGTCCTCCTATGAACCAGGAGGTCACGGCTCATTCCTGGTGAAGGCACCTGCCCAGGTTAGAGGCTCAATCCTCAACGGGGCGTGCAGGAAGCAGCTGATCAATGATTCTCATCATCGACGTTTCTATCGCTCTTTCCCTCTCCCTTCCTCTCTGAAATCAAACACTTAAAAAATTAAGTAAAAAAAAATAAAAAAGGTGGTAACAATGAAAACAAGATTAAAGATGATGTGTGAGCAAGAGACTATGCATCACTAAAAGCATTAGAAAAAATTCCAGTTAACAAGGGTCAAAATCCTGGAACAAGCCGAATTCTAGCTGCTTCTAATGCCAATGAAAAGTCAAGGAATAACTGGTGTCTTGATCCTGATACCAATCTATTCTGATCCTTTAATGTCTTATACCTCCCAGTCACATATTTTTTAATTCTTAGGATCTCTGTTCTCAGATCAACATGAAATATAAAGAGTAACATGACTTAAGCACAGAGGGAAAGATATATATATATATATATATATATATATATATATGTAGGTATAAAAACATACCGACCGAACAGGCTGTGTGGGGATCGGGCCTAAATTGGCAATCAGACACCCCACAAGGGGTCCCGGATTGGAGAGAGTGCAGGCTGGGCTTAGGGCCCCCACTTCCCCATGCATGAATTTTGTGCACTGGGCCTCTAGTTGTTTATATAAAGACATGGCAAAAATGAAACTCCTAGCCTAAATTGGAAGCCACAGTATATAGCTGAGGGGAGGGTAAAACAATTTACAGAAGAAACGTGGGCCTTATCATTGAAAACACAATATCTACAACACTCATGGTTTGTTTACAGCTGTGGTTTATATGTATTTTTTGCCTAACCACAGCACTTTTCCCACAAACAAAATCTTATGGGGAGCATCACTACATAAAACAAAAGAAGGGGAACTGCCTGGGACCGGCGCCCTCTCACTGACTGCGGAGGTTAGCTTCTTAGGCTCCACGGCAGAGTTGGAAACTGGTTTGCAGGGTTCTCTTGATGGTCCTCCCTAAAACCTTCCCCTAAATAACCATTCAGTGGGAGTGTGTCTAGACACAAGCCCTCCTAATCGACTCACAATACCTATCTCCATTCTAAGAACAAATACAGAGACACCAAAAAATTAAGACTCTTACTTTGAAGTTTGTCCAACAGTTTCGACCGGGAAGCTGTTCCTTTGCCTTCCCATTCTGCTTTTGCACGTAGGTCTTCTGCATGGCTACACATCAGATACCTAAAAACACGACAGGCAAAGAACCAAATAGCAAGTCCTTTCCTCTGGATTAAAAATAACTGAAAAATACTGATTCTACTCAAGATAGCCAGTTCTTACTAAGAAACATTTATCAAGAAAAACTTCTTAAGTGGACCCAATTCATTAATACAACCTGGCATTTGGATATAATTTTTAAAGATGTAATGTAACAGAAGTACCTAAACACACGTTATTATAATATATTATCTATGAACATATTCTTATATCTATTGTAACCGTTATCTATATATAGCTCTTATTGTGTGCCAGGCTCTCTTCTAAGCACTCAACATCTATTATTACTTCATTTAATGCTCACAACAATCCTGTATGAAGTATTCCCTATTATTTTAATATCATAAAGGAGGAATTGAAGACAAAGAGCTTAAGTCACAGGGTCAAGTTAAGAGGCAAAGAAGGAATGTGAATCCAGACACTCTAGCTGCAGAACTTGCTCTTAACCACCATGCTAACCTAACAGCTTCTCATTAGTAATACAAAAGAAAACCTTAAAAGTTAATACTAAGTTAATTAAACAAAACAACGTACCTTTAAGAGATTATCAAAAGAAATGGTTTAACTGGACAACCATCCTTGTGTCATCCTGTGAAAGGTACTGCTTTATCACTCACTATGTGTGCGGGAGGAGGCTTAAACGCTAACGGTCATGGGCTCTGGGGAGTACACGAGGGCCCCCTGCTGGAAGTGTGACCCTCACCTGGTTCTGCCTCTTCTCAGAAGAGCGGGCTTTAAAAGTAAGAGAAGTGAAGGCGTTATTGAAACATGGAGATTAGACCTGGCAATAACTCTCCTGCTGTGTGTTGTCTGTTCTCAGACAAATCTGTTCTTCGCACTTGTAAAGAGGCCATGGAACAAGGCAGTAAGAACTGAAGGAGATGGAGTATGAGTGTATGAAGTACTCGGTCCACTGCCTGGTATACACACGGAGCTTAATATATGATAACGTAAGTACTAGAAACCTCTCAGTTAACCCGGGTGTCGCCGCCTCCTTTTCTCAACTGCATAAAGCATACTGCACTTAGCATCCAAATCAATTAATAGCCTTTCGCCCAACCACAGAACTACTTCTCTTGCTATTTAGTATACAGTGCCTTGGCTGATGAGAATTTAATTTTTTAAAAAAATGTATTTTATTGATTTTTTACAGAGTGGAAGAAGGGAGAGGGATAGAAAGCCAGAAACATCCATGAGAGAGAGACATCGATCAGCCGCCTCCTGCACGCCCCCTACTGGGGATGTGCCCGCAGCCAAGGCACATGCCCTTGATCGGAATCGAACCCGGGACCCTCCAGTCCGCAGTCCGACGCTCTGTCCACTGAGCCCAACCGGTCTCGGCGAGAATTTAATTTTTTAACAAATACTATGAGTAATTAAATTTAAGCCGGATGTTACAAAAATTTGGTTTCTAAAATATTCTTTTGGGAGTAAAATTTATTACCAATAATTGGGAAAACAATTTACTTCTTAAATTTTGTAAAAATAACCTACAACGATTTCGGTGCCCTTTTGAAAATATTACACCTTAAGGTTTCAAAGGAAGTCACATGGCATAACTGAAAACATGGACTGAGTTCTGATGTCAGCTGCACATCTGATCACCGCTGGGCCATTGACTTGTGTGCAACAGTCTAGGGACACGCCTGATGAAGCTCTCTGCAGGACCAAACCGCTCCGATTACTGCAGCCGCTCCTGCCGGAGCAGAAAAGAAAGCCCGCCCTGTGAGTGGCACTTGGGCGACACAGAAACCAGACAGCCCCGAAGAGAGGTCATCGGAATGAAGTAACGTGTCAGCTACAACACGGACACATCCAGCAGAGCTGACCAGCAGAACTGACCAGTTCAAGATGTAGCGGCGGGTCAAGAGCAATCAATGATTTTGGAATCAGTCAAACCAGGTTTTGAACTTGGCTGACTTACGAGCTGTATCTTTGGACGCTGGCTTCACCTCTCTGAGGCTTGGTTTCCTTGTCTGCAAAAACCCGAAAATGAACCCTGTACATACTGGGGCCTGCCTTTTTGTATGTATCTGAAAACTCACGTGTGAGACACTGCTCTGGATCAGGGATGGGGGACTCCTCTTCTGCCCAGAGCCATTCGGATATTTATAACATTGTTTGCTTTATGCAAATGTATGTTGCTATGGAAAAAGCTCCTGGATTCATTGAATTTTGGGTCCCACCTGCGGTCGCATGGCCAGAACAATGACTTGGCGGGCCTTATATGGCCTGAGGGCGGGACTCCCCACCCTGTTCTAGACGCAGGGCCGGATGGAGTAATGACAAACGCTATACAGGAAAACCAGTAAAGACAGACAGATGTGACAGAGAATGCCTGGTGGGTGGTCTCGGGAGCCGGGATTTGGGTTGGGACCTGAGCCAGCTCGGCAGGCAGAGACTGGGGAAGAGCATTTAGGGTACGGTGAACTGGCAGGAGAAACGCCTTAATGTTAGTGTCACCACAGCAATGAGCAAGGGAACGGGGGGCAGGAAAGGATCAGGGCCCCTGTGGGCGTGGGCAGAGTCTCTGCGTATGAAGCAAGCTAGAAAGCCAGGGGACAGTTTAAGAACGGGAGAGAAATGGGTTAACACACGGTTTTGCTTATGCGTTTCTGTGGCCGCCGTGTGGACTATGCTGTGAAGGGAGGCAGAGGCGCTTCTGGCTTCACTAGAGGAGAAACTGTGGAGGTGAGGAGAAACGCACAAATCTGGGATGTTTCAGAGTTAGGCCCCTTCCTGTCCTGTTTTCCCCACCCTCCCAGGGTGCCAGGGTCCCTTTTCTGCCTCTATGACTTGTTTCCCGAGCTTATGCAGGCCAGCTGGTTCACTTCTACCACCGCTAAAGTTTTCTACACGAACTTTCTCTTGGAATGTGAAAAAAAGCAAGAATGAGGCTTAAGTTTTTTGTCTGGTGAAAGGTCTTACCACTTCCTGACATGAAGGGGGTGGATGGGCAACTGGAATCAAGAGTTTTGTTTCGAACAGTTAGCGGAGGCACCTGTTAGCCAAACGGAGAGCGTCAAGCAGGCTACCCGAGAGGCACGCTGGGAGTTCAGATCAAAGGCGAATTTAAGAGCCACCGGCACATCGATGGTGTGCGAAGGCAGGTACAAAACGAGGTACGTTGGAAGAGTGTGTAGACAGAACAGAAAGAAGGTCCAGCACCAAGCCTTTGGGTACTCTGACTTTTAAAGAATTGATATGAAAATAAAACGAGATTGTACATACAAAGTGCTCAGCAAGGACCTGGTACGTGGCAAGTACACATTAAGAGAATATACGCATTAATTCTGGAAACTTCAATGGATAAACCATTTCCAACTTATGACATAGTTTCACATTGAGGGTTTTTTTTTGTTGTTTTTTTTTGGTAGAAGATTCTGAAATGGCCTATCACGAGCAACACATATTTCTTCTTCCTTTTGCCCACTGAAATATTTCTCTCTTCTAATAAGGAGTACATCTATCAGTGAATCTATCCGGTTAGTGTTACTTAAGAAAATTTAGCAATACCCAGATCTTGGGAAAATGGTACAGAGACGTAACCGGGAAAGCTGACCGTGGTAAGAGTGACAGCCCTCCAGGAACCTGGAGTCTAAGAAGGAGCTCCTTACCCACTGAGAACGTGAATGCGCTCGGTGTTGTATTTCAGGGGCGTCAGTTCACAGCGCAGAACCTGAAGCGCCTCCAGGACCTTGCCGTCCTCCAGGTACTCCAGATACTTCTGCTGCAGCAGCAGAAACTTCATCCTCTGACAGGACAGAAAGCGGCAGTCAGGGGAAAAAGGTTGATGGAAGGTTCAGAAAATGTTTGCGCCTAAACAGAACAGTAGAAACCATTCTACTACGCCCTTTGACAATCGCTTTTTAAAAAGCTTTAATATGACTCAAAATATCTGGGTTTAATGGAGTCACAGGATATTTATGAAATGTGACTCTGCTCAATTCCGTGTCTTAACACCACAGTTTTGAATAATCGCAAATTAGATTTGATCGTTAATGACATCTAAATAAGAAAGAATGAATTCTGCCCTCAAAACATTCTATTTCTTCTATAAAAATGTACAACTATTACAGTATTCTGAATTTTCTTTCTAAAAAAAAAAAAAGAAAAAAAGAAAAAAAAAAGCCTGGGACTTTTATAATGGGCAGTGGGAACATGTTAGGGGACAGGTTTTGGAGAAAACACAGAAAATTCCATTAATGAAGGGATTACTTAACACATGTGAAGAAGGACTAAGTAGACCAGAAAGCAGGCTAGAGACATGTGGCAGAAGCTGCAAAGTGTCTGGTTTTGGTTTATCAAAAGTAAGAAGAGCTGCCCAGCAAATGGACTCAAGGTTGGTGTGCAAAGTACTGAGTTTCCTATGGCTAAAGTGGACAAGCATAAGGCTGATGGGACTCATTCTAGACGACAATAAAGGTCCAATGCCAAGGTTTTAAAAACGATTCAATACCTGTCTTTGCGGGTTGGAAACAATCTAATCACTGATGCACTTAACTAAGAAGCACAGACAATTACCAGCTCTTTCCCCTTAAAGGATAAACCATTTTTTTTCTGACATTTGCTGGGCTTTAGTATTTTCTAATGTTCCTTTACTATATTATTTTTACTTGAAAGTGATGGGAAGTAACTTGAAAAATCTTAGCAGCTTTTTTGCTAGAGAAAAGAGAGATTTATGAATATCAAGTTTGGACTTTCTTTTAAACCTTAAGCCTAATTAAGGATACTGCTTAGAGGGACTTTCATTATATCTGCTACTGGGGGAGCTTGCAAGCCAACTGATGTACACAGAGAACTTTGTTAGTAGATAGGAAATGTTAGTTATATTTAGAGAGTCCAAGAAATAGGGGTAAAAATCTCAAATCCACTTATTTTGAAAAGCATTTAATGCTAACTTTAACACATTAAAATATACTCTCAAAAAATGGTTGGAAGCAATCATTTCTATATGGAATTAAAAGTATCATGTAACTGCTCTACAAGATTTTCTATTAGGGAGTAGTTAGAAGAAAGCCGTAACCTACCAGCTTGGTAAAAATGACTTCGAGAGAAAATAAACAAAAACAAGCCCTCTCATATAAATTAGGCATACATTTGAATACATCTTTTATAAGACACATTGCTTATGCTTGGTAATAATCTAACCTTAAAACTATAGCTAAAGAACGATAGGAAAAATTTCCACCTATGAGATGAACTCCTATAACTCTAGAAAAATTGCACTTACCAAACTTTACACAGACACCCCGACTAATGAGCGTTTCAGAAACACATTAGTTTCTAAGAAGCTCTAAAAAGTGTTGCTGTACATGCAGCCGTTTACTTTTATATAACCAATTAAAAAGCACTGTCAAGTCCATCAGGTGACCAAAAAAAAAACCCCCAGAAAACGAAATAAAACAAAACAATCCAAAAATCAAAATATATTTGAAGTTGATTCTGGATATTCTCACCATTTTATCCTTTTAAAAAAATTTCAACTCTTTATGAAGTGAAGAGCTCATATATTCCCATTTGCCAGTATACTGGTAAAAGTTTCGCATCACATAGTGTTTTTGATTCAAACTTGAGAATATTTTGTTGCAGAAATTTGTAAATTTAAATGCCACATGAAGCTGGCCAGCATTTGCATTTCATTTCTTCATTAAATTTTCTTAATAATTAGGAATTGGGGGAAATTTTTTTTTAATTCAGGGAACAATTTTAATTTATTTATTGGGTATCAATCATTAGGCCCTATGCACACCCCCTCTCCCATTCCAATGTGTGTAGGGACAGTGTCCCCAGTGCTATTTCCCCCTTATTTTCCCACCAAGATCTGCTAGAACATGTATTCTCTTTCTATGGGGCAGAGGCAAAGGAGGAGAGAAGAGGAAAGCGAGAGAAGCCAATATAAACACCATTTTTTGTATGCGGGGCGTGCTATAAAAGCAGTGCAAGAACAGTTCTCTATGAGTCATTTTAGCCAGATTCGGACAAAGAATATCCTGAAGCTGGTATCAAATCGTGGTGGTGCACATGGCAAAGAACATGCTGCTGACCAAGCACAGAAAGAGATGTGTGAGAGAGAAAACACTTATTCTACTTAAAGTATTTGATGCACATGATAAGGGTGGCGAGTAAAACTGTATTTTACTTCCCAAAATTTAAGACACAAAAATGCAAATAGAGTTTCAAGAAAATAAGTGTCTTTCAAAAACGATGTCCAATTATTTACTAAAAATGTTTCTAAAAGAAGGCAAAACTCAAGCTTGCTGAAATGTGGGGTCAGGGCTTCACCCACGGTTTTGGCAAAAGACCACGTGTTTCTTAAATGAAGAGGGAAAGAAAAAGAAGAGGAAGTACACTCTTCTTTGTTTCCCCAACTCCTAATTTTTTAGATTGTTTCTGGTGTCTGATAAGTCTGCAGCATCTTTGGGTCCAGCAGTGTTTCTTTCTTTTGCTATCTAATATAAACTTGAGATGGGTAAGTAAATAGGACAGCTTGAAAGATAGTTTCACATGGTAAATCTGGCAGCTGCCTACCCCCAATATTTGTACTGGTTTATCCTTTCCTCCTGTATCATTACACTGAACTCAACGTGGGGAAAAAAACAAAAAAAAAAGAACTCAAAAGTTACGATACACAGGAAGTCTGTTTATCAAGAACAGCCTCTTAGTCAACTTAGTAGTGCTTCTGACCAAGTCTGGAGCAAGGTTTTAAGCAAGTTATATCAATTAAATGACTCAGAGGGAAGGGGAAATGAATTATATTTAAACCATGGCTCTCAAAACTCCTCCCTATTTGACTTTAAAATGAACTTCATTTTTGCACATTAATATTTTAACAGTTTTGTTAAGCATATTGCTATTATATTGAAAAATAAAGAATCAAGCATATTTTTAGACATATGGGAGTTTTTTTATGTTATTGACCTCAAATATCCACCCAATTCCTCAGACATGGCTAAGCATATTTGAACCCAAACTAAAAATATGTTGATTCATGAGCTCAGCTTCTAGAAAAATCCAGAGCAAATTCTGCTATTTCTACTATTTGACTGGAAACCATTTAAAAATATGGGGGTAGGGAAAGGGAGGTGCAATGGGGAAAGTGGAGAATGAATTAGGTCAATAAAAACATTCAGGTTTAAAAAGTAAAATACAATTTTATTCTAGACTAAGTCAACAAGTGTGTCTGGCTATACAGTTAAATTAGTTATGTTAAAAAAAACACACCCACCAAATAGTTGTTTTCTAAGGCATTACTACAAACTCATGCTTATATCAGATTAATTCTGGAGAAGGAGGGGGAGAGGGAGTCAACCTAAACAGACTTAGAAAGGTGGAAAAAAAAAATGCTGAACTGCATTTTTAAAAGCAATTGATTCATCAATGCTTAAAGTAAGATCAAAACGGGAACCCCTTTCTTTGTATAAATACCTAAACAGTTTGATGGCGTGAGGCTCAGCCAGAGATTTAATCTTCATCTTTTATTAGATCCTAGAATGTTCTATAGACTGAACAGGCTGCAAAAAGAAAGGATTCCTCCTTATTATCTACAACTACCTTTATTCAGTTAACATGTTGCTTCTAATGAAGGTTTCTAATGAGATAACAGTAATAATGTAAATCCAATACAGAAGTCTCAAATTACTATAAAAACATAAGAAAAAGAGGAAGTAAGCCTATTCAAATTTTTACTACTAAATTGCAGATATAATTTGGGTGAAGCTTAAAATAGGAAAATAGTTCTCCAAGAAATCACATCCTTATTTTAAAACAGTCCATGGACAAGTTCATTACTGTTACCATAGAAGCAGCGCTAGCTTGTCTGATGGGAAAAGAACCCCAATTCTTATCATGGCTTTAAATGCCTTGATTTTATTTTAGGGTCACCTTCCATTCCATCAGAGCTTACAATTTATGAAAAGCTGGCCAGTTAAAATATGCTTAGTTATTTTTCTTTTTAAAACTCCAAACACACTAATTGGGGGAAATTTAGTCATTGGAAAATTTGTAATCCTTTTGAATATAGATGTTTATTTATTTTAACTTCTGTGTTTTTATTTTAAAAACTGACCATGAAATTGATTGTTCCATGAGTTAATTATCAACCATTTGATTCAATAATAGCAAGTTAAAATTTTTAGTATTTTCAATACTTAATAAGAGAAAAAAAGATAATACGAAGATAATTAATTTAAATGAACCAGTATTTGTTCATATTTGTTTGCACCTTTAATTCACCTGAAGGCCATCCTCTAGGATTATATCATTGTATAAGATCACATTAAGAATTTGAAAACTTTTATAATTAAGATTTGTTTTTAAAACCCAAAAAACAAAAACAGGAGACTCTGTTAGGTTTATAGACAAAGGCAGAAAGATCAATGTTTGACCCAATCTAAAAAAAAAAAAAATCAAAAGTCACACTCATTTACTAATATTTAACAAACAGCTGGTTTCCTTACTTCACTTCCTATTCACCCTTGTCCCTCCCCCCCCAGACAGGAAACTGCTTCTGACAACAAATCAATCAGCTAGAAGCAAAAAAGCGAACAGGAAGAGGCCAAGCAGCTGATTCTTCATGGTTTCCAATCACAAGCACTTAGAAAAAACTGTATTCCCTCCTCTCTCTCAGCAGTGCCCACTGAGGAGTTAAAGCCTATCAGTATAAAAGATTCATTAAGATTTATGGAAGAGGCTAACAAGTAAACTGCTAAATTGATCTTGTTGGGGAAATAAGGCCAGTAAGCAGAACCCACTGGTCAAATACACAAACCAACCCTGCACCAGAGTCAGACATATATTATACGAACTTTGACACTGTCAATTCACACAGCTGGAATGCAAGAATGGAAAATGGTGAGCACACCAAGAGAGTTGGTTTGAGTGAACTATAATTATAATTGCCAAAGATGAAAAAAAAATTAGTGTCAGCTACTTAAGGCCTATAGACATACATACACCCAAATACATTCTTTACCAGCACATTGTTTTAAATAATACAAAAGTGTAATTTATCTTTAATTCTAGTAAGTATAGCACTCCTATGAAAAAGCATTAAAAGTATGATCTTTCAATATAATTGTTTTGAGCTTACTTTGTAAATCAGGTTCAAAAGACACATTAAACATGATTTTAAAAATACAGAGCTCAAACTTCAGCACATCATAAGACACTCATCTTAGTTTACAGACTGAGTTATATGCAATTTAATTCTCTTTTAGGCCTTATCTTTTCTAAGAGGCAGAAGCCTAGCGTTATCAACAACCTATTAAAATAAGCATAAACGTGAAACTAAGAACAAAAGTGTATTTACCACAATTATTCCCAACAACGTTTGAGAGATTTCAAGTGCGCCTCTTACCACAATAGCATGAGGAGAATGCACTAAAGGCTTTAGTTCATTCAGGTCGTTTTCTGCCTGCGGAAATCGGTGCGAGAGAAGGAGAGAAACGTCACCGCGGGCCGGCAGGCAGCTAATCTTAGCAGCAGCCACACAGCTCTACAGGCCCTACTTTACCTTATCCCAGTCTCCTTCCATGACATGATTTCGGAATTTGGTGGCAGAAGGATGTTCTAAACGACATCCTGACTCTTGCATGAGGAGGTCAACAGTCTGGCTGCAGGAGAGACACAGTGTGAAAACGACCCGGCCGCCTGCAGGGTTTACTCTTCCAAACAAACTCAAGTCCATGAGAACAGTTGCAAAAGTTTTTCAACTCATCTCGCGGAGAAAAGAGAAATAGAGAACTTTCAATGTGCTTGGCTAGACCAACTTGAGTTTGAAACTGCCACCAGCCACTGCACTGACATCTAGTTACAAACCTCCCTCAAGCTAGAATCCAAGCGAGTTCTTCCCACTTCTGCCATTTAATGCCTCGGGAGTGGAAATGAGGTCTAAAATTCCGAAAAACACGGTGTAGCCGCTGGGTTAAATAAGTGGCAAACACACACACACACACACACACACACACACACCCCTACTGACCCTGTTCCACTCCATAAGAGAAAACACGTCAGCTCCATACAAGGTGACATGACTTGCCATTAGGGGAGAGTCTGCCACCCAGAGACCGCGTTTGCATACAAATTCTAGTAGGTCAGTCTTTAAAATGGAAATAAACCCAGCATCAAAAACCATCCCCTTTCTCTCCATCCTAAAAATAGCCAATTTACTATGGGGTAGTTCCAAACAGTCACGGGGTAGGTCCTCCCGCTGCTGTCAGCTTGCTTCTGGTCTCGGTGAGACGTTAGGCATTTACAAAACCTCTTTTCATACCAATCCCTTTTCCTCCCGGCAAAAAAGCCAAATCTAACTCTCTCTCTCTTTGAAAGCAGAAGAGACTCATCCGAAGGGGCTTGGCTATTTTGACACCCAAGAATCTTCCTTCATCCGTCTCACATGTTTGTTTACGTTTCGATGTTTCCTTCTCCAGCCCCATTTGTTTTTCAGCTAAAGAGCGCAATCACCCGTCTCCCCGAGAGCCAAAACCCTTGTGTCACCTTAAAAAGGGGCTTGCCCCCACCCCCAGGAGGAATCTGTGACCCCGGACCACATGGGCCAGCACCGGAGCTTAACCTAATGGACGCTGTGGAGCAGGGAAACGCAGTGCATGTTCCCCCTCAGTCTGCCTCTGCCTCTGCCTCTCCTTGGGGCTCCTCGGCACCTCCCCCTCCTCTCCCCCGCTTAGTTTTTCTTTGTGTACACAAAACGGGGGTTCGGGGCCAAGGTCGCTGCCTCCCTTCAGCCCATTCCAGGTACACAGGCCACCTCGATGGTGCTGGAAAACAAACGATTCACCAGATCGGATGCCCCCTTCTCGGAGGCCATCACCTCCGGGCATTAAACTGGGGCTCCGATCGGTCAGCGGTAAGGCCTCTGGGGCACACAGCCCCGGCAGGGCCTCTCCGTGACACCCGCACGGTGCCCGCCTCCAGGGCTCCCGTCAGGCCGAGCCAGCCTCCTCCCCGGGACCCCGGGACCCCAGGCCCTCGGCTCCCAGAAACACTTGTAGGCGATCGCCTCTCCCGATTGGTGGCCCGCCCGGGCTGTCTGTCACGGCTGGGGGGTGGGGGGGGGTGGGGGGAGGCGTCCCACAAAGATGCCTCTGAGATAAGACGAAAAACAAATCCTCCGGGCTTCATTCTTTCCACCGGCTCCCCCCTCCCTGCCCCCCTCCGCGCACAGACACGCTCCGCAGGCCCTTATGGACAATCGGGCTCCGGAGGTGCGCGGGGAGGGGGGCGTCTCACGGTTCCTACGCCCCCCTCCCCCGATCCTCCACCGGCCCGTCCCATCCGATGGCTGTTTTCCCCGTTTCCCCTCCGGGCAGCTCCCCGCCTCGGGCCGGCCAGCCCGGGCCGCGTCCTCCGGTGTCCCGGCCCCGCGTGCCCGGCAGTCATCCCCCCCACCCCCCCGCCTCGGAGCGCCCCGCAGCCCCCTCCCCGCCGCCGCCTCCGTCCCCCGGTCCGTCCGCACCGTCCCCCCGTCCGTCCGCCTGCGGAGGAGACTTACTTGAGCCCTAAGCCGTTCAAGTGCTGTCCTATCAGCCTGATGACGTCCTCGTCCGACTGGGACAGCCGCTTCTTCTTCTTGAGGCTGCTGCCCAGGTCCGGGGTGGCCAAGGCCGAGGCGGCGGTGGTGGCGGCGGAGGCGGCGGCCGCGACGGCGGCGGCCCCGCCGGGGACCCCGTTATTGACATTCAGGCTGTTGCTATTGTTGCCGGCGGCGGAGGGGGCGGCGGGCAGGAGCCCGTTGGCGTGGGCCAGGTCCCCCGCGGACGACGACGACGACGAGGGGGACGACTCCCCGTTCTGGGCCGCCAGGCAGGCGAGTTCCTGGGTCTGTCCCTGGCCCCCGCCGCCCCCGCCGCCGCCTCCTCCTCCTCCTGCCCCGTTGGCCTGCATGATGCCGCCGCTGGCCGGGCTGTGGCCGCTGCTGCTCCGGTGGGGGGCGGCCGGGGGGAGTCCCACCACTACCACCACGGAGGAGGAGGAGGAGGAGGACGAGGACGGGGACGAGGACGGCGGGGAGAGGCCTGCGCGGCTCGCCGAGGCCCCGGGCTCTCCTGCCCCCTCCGCCGCCGAGGCTCGGGGTTTCTTCCGCGGGGGCGGGGAGGCTCCGCCGGTGTCCGAGTCGGAGGAGGAGGAAGCGGAGGCCAGAGTTTCCTCGCCGAGAGAGGCCGTGGTGGGAGGCCGGGGGGGCGAGGCGGGGGCGGGGGGCGGGGGGGCGGGCGGGGGTCGGGGTGCGGGGTCAGGGCGGGGAGGAGGGGCGAGGGGCGAGGAGGAGGAGGAGGGGGAGAAGGAGGATCCGGGCCCTTTCCCCCCCCCCTCCCGGAGGCAGCTCGGGGTGCGCGGCCCGGGGGTCGCGGCGGGGCGGCGGCGGGGGCGCCGCTGGGCTGGGCCCGGGCGGCGGGGCGGCGGGGCGGCGGCGGCGGGCGGGCGGCAGCGAGGCAGCTGCCGCCTCTGTGCTCGGCTCCGCTGCGCTCCGCTCCCCGGTGTGTTGATTCTTCCCCCAGCTGCTGCCTAATGGAGTCCAGGCGCTGGCGTCACAGGAAATGCCTATACTGCCCTCCTCACTCACTTCCGGTGGCAGGTATGGAACCTATAGGGGGCCTGTCACCCGGCACGTGCGCCCGGCGGCGGGGCCGTGAGGGGCGGGGTGGCCGAGGGCGGCCGAGGGCGGCGGGGCGCGACCCCGACCCCGGACCCGACCCCGCGGAGGCGGCCTCGGGGGCGCGGGGAGCTGGTCCCGCCCTCAGGCCGGGGGCGCCCCGGGGCCGCGGCCGCGCGCGTCGGGGCGTGTGGACCCCGTGCGACCCGCAGGCGTCGGGCGCGGGCTGCGGGCCGCCGAGGGGGTCGCGCCGGCGGCGAGGTGTTGCAACCGCGTCCGGGCGCCGGGTGAGGCCGGGCCCCGTGCGCGCGCGTCGCGGTGACCGGGCCCCGCCGCCGGGCCCCCCGGCTCCCCGTGAGGGCGGAGAACCTCGGCTTTCCACGCCGGCCGCCCCGCGCGCGCCCGGGCCCGCGGCCTCCTCGGGAGGGTTGACATGAGCAGCTGGGAATCTGGCCGCACCCGGAAGCGGAAGTCGCCGCGGCGAGAGCAACACCTGACAGGGACCGGGCGTCCCTCAGGCCGCGGTGTGCGGGCGGGCGGGGATCCCGGGGGTCCCCGAACCCCGTCTTTCTCAGCACTCGCCCCGAACCCCCTCCTCACCGCCCGCCCAGCGTAGGCAGCGGCCACAGAGCAGCAATAGCCCCCCGTTGCCCTCCATGGCGAGGTCAGACTCCACTGGGGTTTTTAGGGGGAGTTGGGGGTCACAGCCACCTGTTCGCGTGGACGGGACCCTGGGCTGCCTGTGGACCAGCGGTGACTGCTCTGCGTGACCCCAGACAGCCATGTAACATGGCTGTGGCTGCTGGTCTTAGGCACCTGCTGCGGACAGACATTTCCTCAGAAACTGGAGGAGACTCTTGCCCGGAAGTAGCCTCCCTGAGGAAACACTATCTGACTCGAGACGAAGGCCGGTTCTATCCCAGAACCTTCCGGCTCATTCAGGCCGCAGAGGGGAGGCCCTGGGAGGACAGCCCTTCCGAAATTGGGGGAAGGACATTTTAGAGAAATGATGCTGAGGAGAAATTGTCAGGCATCTGAGCCCTGTGGGTTCTGGGGCTGGAAGGAGGCAGAGGGAGGCTAGGGCGGGACAGGACGGAGACTTAGCTCTGTTGTCCTCATCTCTCTTTTTTAAGAAATATATTTTATTGATTTTTCACAGAGAGGAATGGAGAGGGATAGAGAGTCAGAAACATGGATCAGCTGTCTCCTATGCACCCCCAACTGGGGATGTGCCCGCAGCCAAGGTGCATGCCCTCGACGGGAATCGAACCCGGGACCCTTCAGTCCGCAGGCCGACCTCCATCCACTGAGCCACACCGGTCAGGGCTGTTGTCATCTGTTGACTCTGCTTCCGGGGACCATGTGCATGGCTCGCCCTGGAAGTGTCTGTTGGCCCGAGACAGACCTGAGCTCTTGCTGAGGTTCAGAGCGCCCTGTCACTGGGTCCCAGCCCCCCACCCCGAATTCCCACATGGTTAACGCCCAACTTGAAACAACCTTCCCACTCTTCACGTCGTGGCCATGGCCTGCACTAAATTTAATTTGGGCCAAAGGGGAAAGAATGGTTTGTAATGATTTATTGGGCCCGGGGCAGCCTTGGGGACACGCTTCGGAACAAGGTCTACAGCTTTCAGCAAGGAGACGCTCACGTGGCGGCTCCTGATAAGGCGCACTAGGCATTGAGAAAAGTAAGAGGATGAAGGGGGGGAGGGGGAAAGGGTGACTTTGCAATATGGATGGCCCAGCTTTTCCATTTTTTACGTGGCCAAGATGATCTTATTAGGATTCTGCGTTAAGGGCATCAGCGCACTCTGCTCACCCCTCCCACTTTCTCCCCGCCCTTCTAATTGCAGTCCATCTTTCAAGACTGAGCTCACTTGGGACCTCCCCACCCCCGGGAGCCTTTGCTGACTTCCCGCCTCCCAGCCCTCATGGTGAGTGTCCCCCTCACAGGCCTCCAGGGGTGAAGGCTGCTTGCTTGTCCCTCACGGTGAGTGTCCCCCACGCAGGCTTCCAGGGGTGAAGGCTGCTTGCTTGTCCTGTCGTTTCTTAACTTGCTCAAATGCCTTTCTTCCAAGTCATCAAAGAGGAGCCTTTCTAGACCTCCAGTCCCCCCTGATTGGCCTTCCCCTCTTCGCCCTTCTGGAGATGGGTTTAGGAAAAAGGCTGAAATTGTCTTTCAGGAAAAAGACCTGGAATGTATATGGAGGTATTTGATTCGTTCAGCGTCAGGTCTGTGCTGGCTGAACAGACGTTGATGTGAGCAGCCCTGTGCTGGGTTCCAAACGGGAGGTGACTTCCTGTCCTAGAGATGTTCAAACCCTTGCAGGTATATCCGCCCTCTGTCAGGGATGTACAGTCAGTTGCAGAGCAGATAGTTGACCTGATTGACCTCTAAGGATTGCCAACTATAACATGTCTGTGAGACTTCCAACTAGTGTATCAATTCTTTGAAGCCGGGTCTGTGCGTGGTTCACCTAAGCCAATGGTCGGCAAACTCATTAGTCTGCGGAGCCAAATATCAACAGTACAACGATGGAAATTTCTTTGGAGAGCCAAATTTCTTTAAACTTCAGCTTCTAATTCCACTTCTTCAAAATAGACTGGCCCAGGACATGGTATTTTGTGAAAGAGCCACACTCAAGGGGCCAAAGAGCCACATGTGGTTCTCGAGCTGCAGTTTGCCGACCACTGACATAAGCCAGTGTTATTCAGACCCATTTTTTAGTCATAAAATCAATGTATTCACCCATAATTACAATTTTAAAAAAATGAAATGAACTCAACTGTTGTGGCCCAGTGGTTGAGCATTGAACTATGAACCAAGAGGTCACGGTTTGATTCCCCATCAGGACACATGTCCCAGTTGTGGGCTCCATCCCCAGTAGGGGGCATGCGAAAGGCCCATCAGTGATTCTCATTGATGTCTCTCTCTCTCTCTCTCGCTCGCTCTCTCGCTCTCTCGCTCTCGCTCTCTCTTCCCTCTACTTCCTGTCTGAAGTCAATAAAAATACATTTTAAGCACTAGTCGGTTTGGCTCAGTGGATAGAGTGTTGGCCTGGTAACTAAAGGGTCCCAGGTTTGATTCCAGCCAAAGGCACTTGCCCGGGTTCTGGGCTCAATCCCCCCCGAGTAGGGGTCATGCAGGAGGCAGCCAATCAATCATTCTCTCTCATCATTGATGTTTCTATCTCTCTATCTTTTCCCCTTCCTCTCTGAAATCAATAAAAAAAAAAATCCTATATAATAAAGAGCTAATATGCTGATTAGACTGAACAGCAGAACTACCCCAGACGACCTTCTGGATGAAGCTGGGGCTGCGAGGGCCGAATTTCGTGCATCCGGCCTCTAGTGTATATTTATATGAAACAAACAGAACATATTTTTAGAAATGAAGTAAGAAAGTATGAAGACGTGGAAAATAACCGAGGAAACCACCCATAGGAAGATTAATTTTGGTTTTGTGAGTTTGGTGTCTATGGCACATACATGTCTGTGCTTTACAAAGTTAAATCCATCTCTTCTGTAGGTCATTCTAAAAAAAAAATAAAAAGTGGCCGAGACTGGTTTGGCTCAGTGGATAGAGCGTCGGACTTCGGACTGAAGGGTCCCAGGTTCGATTGCGGTCAAGGGCATGTACCTTGGCTGCGGGCACATCCCCAGTAGGGGGCGTGCAAGAGGCAGCTGATCGATGTTTCTCTCTCATCGATGTTTCTGACTTTCTACCCCTCTCCCTTCCGCTCTGTAAAAAATCATTAAAATATATATTTTTTAAAAATGTGAAAGGCACTCATCAAGGACAGTCCTAAGTGAGAAAAACTCAAGAACAGGTGTTAGGTATCTAAATGACGAATCGCTGCTACTGTCCAGGGCAGTCCCTTAACCAAAAAGTGAGAGTGTCTAGATTTTAAAAAGGTGAGCTAGAGCAGGGTGTTCATAACAAAAGGTCAAACCAGATTTTCACGGACATCTTTGTAAAGCTGGTGGAGACTGTTATTCTTCTGTCCAGGTTTAAGTTTGGTATCTCAGCCTGGTGCTTAGCAACATGGATATTATTCAGTCCATTAAAGTTCTCTTGGGAAGAGATCGTTTTCGGGATTTCAGGAATCCCTGGAGAGGGATCTATCAATATGTACTTCTCTGGCTTCATCCTGAGCTTTTCTTGGTTTGGGGTTCTAAAACGGGTGTGGCCGACGTGCATGGTCCTGGGAGAATGCAGGGAAGAGCACAGTTCTTAGAGCCAGGACACTCACCAAGGCAGCCGATTGGCTGTGGGCAAGTCATTGAACGTTGCTGTGCCACGTCATTTGTCTCTGAAGTGGGGACAGTGGGTGACACTGACCTACTTGCTCCTTAGAATTGATGTGAGCCAACTGAGATAAACATTTGGAAAAATACCGTGTTGACGGGTTTCCAAATGTAATTTAAGTTCTTCACCATTCCAAAAAGAATGTGAGGCCACTAAGTATGCTAAAGCTAGGAGATGGCTTATTATTATTAACTGGAGGCCTGAGGCATGAAATTCATGTAAGGGGGCTCGGCCCTCACAGCCCCAGCTGACTTGGCCAGCCCTGGCTTTATCCAGAAGGTCGTCTGGACGGTCATTCTGCTGTTCTGTCTAATTAGCGTATTAGCTCTTTATTATACAGGATATTTCTTTTTTAAAAAAAATATGTTTTATTGATTTTTTACAGAGAGGAAGGGAGAGGGATAGAAAGTTAGAAACATCGATGAGAGAGAAACATCCATCAGCTGCCTCCTGCACACCCGCTACTGGGGATGTGCCTGCAACCAAGGTACATGCCCTTGACCGGAATCGAACCCGGGACCCTTCAGTCCGCAGGCCGACGCTCTATCCACCGAGCCAAACTGGTTTTGGCTATACAGGATATTTCTGAGCTGTGAACTTTGTAGTCACTTTCCCCCCCCAACCCTGCCACTCAGCTGAGTTCCGTGCACCTCTAGGCAAACCCCCTGGATCTCGGTCTTCCATGAGCAGGGAGTTCCCAGTGGCCGTGCGCTAGAGTGAAGGTCGCAGTCCACCTGCCCTTGGTCCCATCCCAGCTCCCCAGCACTTGCTTATGCCTCCCCTTCCACAGGCATCCATTCCATTCATGCCACGAGCACTGGGCTCACCCCGGCCCGTGGGGTGGGGAGCCCGCCAGGTGGATCTGAACGCTGCGGCCGGAAGCCAACAGGTAGAAAGAGTCACCCCGGACTCTCAGCTGAAAGCGGTCCTTTTCTCCGGCGGCCCTTCAGGCTGCCCCCGAGACCCATGTGGTGTGAACCCCCCTTGTCTCAGGAAGTTTCTCGGAGGAACCCAAATAAACCAAGGAGACGGGAGTGTTCTTCTGTCGCCGCACAGCGGGCCTGGGCCGCCTGGAGTAGTTGGTAGTTTCTGCACTGACTTTCCTGGGAGGGCACCCTATAAAAACAAACCCCCTACACACGTTAGCACTGCGCGGTGTGCAGAGCGGCCCCCCACTGCCACCCCGTGTGTAGAGCAGGCAGAATGTGGTGATCGCCGATTTGGAAAGAGTATCGAGACGTGTTATTAAGTTAAACATATATATTCATTTATATTATTAATGATTAATAGTATGTTATTACTGATTAGTAAAAACATATGTTCATTTATAAGTTAAAGCATATATTCATTTATTTACCAAAATGAATCACATGCGCCTATAACATGTAAGTAAATGAATATATATGCAATAAATGAATATAGATTTACCAAAACAAATCACATGCACATGTCAAAAGGTAAGGTAGAGCGGCGTGCATGCGATTCATTTTGGTAAATAAATGAATATATATGCAAGCATATTTTTTTCTTGGGAAGATAGAAGTCAAACAGTGATTCACCTTTGGCTGGAAGGACTCAAGTGGCGAGGAAGAAGGTTCTTATTTCTTCAGTGTTTGCATTTTCTAACTGTGTGTAAGCATTATTTATTTATTTATTTTCGTGACAGCATGTTACTTGAATTTTGCTTTCTGGTGTTTGTTTGTTTTTGGTATTAATGTTATGTCTTTAAAGCACTCATGTTTTTTAAAGTACACTCTAAAACCATCAAAATAGTCATGAGAATTTACTCATAACAGGAAACATGCCAGATAAAACAGTGATGTGCATATGTAACAGCCATTAAATGAATATGTATTTTTTAAATCTCCTTTCCATTATCTGCACCTCCTGCGTTCTCAGATGGCCTACTCTGCACCCCCCCCCCCCAATCTCTCATTTGGTTAAATCCATCTGGGGAATAAAGGGCAAAAGACAGGCCTATTTATTAACTTGGAAAAGTAGATAAATAATTAATAGCCCCTGGAGTCCCTGTATAGCAGGCCCTTTGGACAGTCTTCCTCACTCTGAGTCTCATATGCTGTTTGTCCTGACAGTGTGATAATCACAAATGAAGGTAAAACGCAGTTATGGTTAATAACAACAAATTCTAATTATTATGAGGAAGTACGTTTTCTGCATACTTATGCACAGCCCAAGTAGAAGGAATGGCCGGATGTCCAGACTTTTAAAAATTAAAACTTTGACTGTAGTAGGTAATTATTCATAAGGTTTTTTAACAAAAAATGGCTGAAAGGATCTCTGGACTTCTCCAGTTAATTATTTCTATTTTAAAATTGTGCTCTTGACTAAATCATGATAAATGTATAGGCACATGGGAAACATGGTAGCCAACATTTATTTATCGAGTTGGTTGACTGAGCCCAAGAATGCGAGTGATTTATACCAAAAGAGCAAGACAGTGTCTTAGCTGCTTTTTTGTGGCCTGTGATCTGGGCTTGGCCAACCCAGACGGCCAGAGGCTTGCTGTCCCCTTTCACACTGATGAGGTTGGTGTCGCCCACGTGAGCAGCCTTTCGGTGTGCATCTCTGACACAGGGATGTCCCGTTTCCGGCTAGGCCTCTGACCCTTAGCTCAGAATATGTTTGTCTTTCTCTCTAAGTGATTGACAAACATTATGGAAATAGACTGGTATAAACTTCAGCCATAGAGCCGAAACTGGTTTGGCTCCATGGATAGAGCGTCGGCCTGCGGACTGAAAGGTCCCGGGTTCGATTCTGGTCAAGGGCATGTACTGTGGTTGCGGGCACATCCCCAGTTGGGGGGGGGGGGAGATGCAAGAGGCAGCTGATGGATGTTTCTTTCATCGATGTTTCTGACTTTCTATCCCTCTCCCTTTCTCTCTATAAAAAATCAATAAAATGTATTTAAAAAATTTTTTAAAAAATAAACTTGAGCCATAGAATTTCAAGCATCCCGTTCTCATTTTGTTTCCAAGTGTCCACTCTGTCTATTCTTGCCCTTTCTTTCTGGTGATGGCACACGCGCATGGCAGGTCTCTGCTGACAGTGAAACAATACCGCCCTGGCCGGGGTGGCTCCGTTTTCTGGGGTGTCGGCCAGTGCACCTAAAGGTGGCAGGTTTGGTTCCTGGCCGGGGGCACATACCCAGGTTGCGGGTTCGATCCCCAGTCGGGACACCTGTGGGAGGCAACCATCGATGTCTCTCTCTCTCCCTTCCGCTCTATTTAAAAAAATAAAACAAAGTAACTATGAGCTAACACTAACCAGGCATTGTTTTAAGCACTTTACATATATTGTGTTATTTTACCCTCTCATCAACGTAATGAGGTCCGTACTTTCATGGCCCCCATTTTACAGGTGATAAACCGAAGCACAGGAAACTTGGGTCCCGCAGCTGCTGTGTGGGAGAGTCAGGTGCTCACCTCTGCATTGCACCGCTTTTCCGAAATGGCTGGCATTTGTCTGAAAAGCACCCCTTGTTGAAATTCCTTGGGGCCAAAAGAAGAAAGGGAAGCAAGTCCTGTAAATCACTGTTTGGACTTTGCTTTTCTTGTCTACATGAGACCTCGGTCCCTCCCCTTTTTAGCAGCAGATAAGGGAGCCCACGAGGGACAGGACAAGGTTTCTCTTCCTCCGGAAGCCACCATGGGGAGTGCCCAAAGGCCCCTTATCAAAGACGCAGTCCATTTCTCCAGAAGTCCTTGCTGAAATGCAGCGGGGTCCCTAGAAGGGGTCGTGCATGAAGCGAGGTGTCATCTCCAGGTTCCGCCTTGAAATGGTGAATCGGGGGATGAGTGACTTTTCTTTCCCTGTGAACTGGGGGAGCTCCAGACCTGGAGGGCTGCTGGGTGCCATGTGAAGTCAGGAGGCCCTCCCCAGGTTGTTTTGAAACCCCTTTTATCTGTCTAATGGGGGATTCCAAACTGTAAGCCTGTAGTAAAGTAGTGCAGGGCCCTGGAATAGAAAGAGGCAGGCGCCGAAACCGGTGTGGCTCAGTGGCTAGAGCGTCGGCCTGCGGGCTGAAGGGTCCCAGGTTCGATTCCGGTCAAGGGCATGCACCTTGGTTGCGGGCACTTTCCCAGTGGGGGGTGTGCAGGAGGCAGCTGATCGATGTTTCTCCCTCATTGATGTTTCTAACTCTCTGTCCCTCTCCCTTCCTCTCTGTAAAAAATCAATAGAATATATCAAAAGAAAAGAAAGAGGCAGGCTTGAGCCATGTGGGAATGCACACTGCATCCTTCCAGAAGCAGCTCCAGCCGGGTCCGCTGGCAAAGGGAGCCACTGACCGCAGAGATGATGCTAGGCAGCATACGCCTACCGTCCAGGGTGAGGCCAGGAGGGTCAGTTCAGCGAGGCCGCAGGAGCTTCTGTCGGGGTCTGTTCCTTTAGGCAGGGCCGCCAAGCTGCTTAGATACCTCACACTGGCATCGGCCCCAAAGTATGTGGGTAAGTGACTGCTCTGCCGTCGTCAGGCCCCGGCGGAAAGGTTCTTGAACTGCCTGAGAGGAGGCCACTTTGTTTCCGGTCCTGCTGTGTGGGGGCGCCCCTCTGCCTCCCTTCCTCCGCTCGGCAATGCAGGAGCGGCCAAGATGGCTTCTTACGGTCCCTGTAGCGGCCATCACGACATGGTCTGACCTGAGTGGGGCGGGAAGGGCAGGGGAGGGGAGGCCTGCAGAGCCAAAGCGCTTAAAACCTCGGATTTGCTGTGGTTTCCAAAAGGTCTTATGGCCCTGTTGCCGTGGCTCAGCGACTGAGCGTCGATATGACCCAGTTTTATTATGCAAGGCTTAAAAAATACATATATATTTTATTGATTTCAGAGAGGAAGGGGAGGAGAGAGAGAAACTTCAGTGATGAGGGAGAATCATCGATCGGCTGCCTCCTGCATGCCCCCCACTAAGGATCGAGCCGGCAACCCGGGCATGTGTCCCCCCAATTCAGTCTCAGAATTGAACTGACACCACTTGGTTCATAGGTCCGTGCTCCACCGCTGGGACGCACCAACTGGGCTTCATAGGCAAGATTTTATTTTATTTTTTTAAATGTATTTTACTGATTTTTTACAGAGAGGGGGAGAGAGCACCAGAAACATCTATGAGAGAGAAACATCAATTAGCTGTCTCCTGCACCGCCCTCCCCGCCACTGGGGATGTACCCGCAAACAAAGTACATGCTCTTGACCAGAATCGAACCTGGGACCCTTGAGTCTGCAGACCGACGCTCTATCCACTGAGCCACACCGGTTAGGGCATATATGCGAGATTTTAAACGTACGCAGAGGTAGAGAGAACAGTGCTGTGATGCCCATCCGCTGCCGTCGCCACCAACTCATCTATTTTAGGTGTCCTCCCCCTTCCGATTATTTTTAAGCAAATTTAAGATACTACTTTGTTGACAGTATATGTATTTATACCTCAGTACGTAGCTCTAAAAGCTAAGTCTTTTTGAAAATATTGCCACAGTATCATGATTCCTAAAAATCAAATAATCCCCTTCATTATCATGGAATATGCAGGTAGGGCTCAAATTCCCCCAACTGTCTCACAGTTTTTTTTACAGTTGGCTTGTGTGAAGCAGGACCCAAACAAGGTTTACAATTGCAGTTGGTTGGTATATTTCTAAAGTCTCTTTCTTTTTAAGAAGACATTTTTATCCAAGTGCACCCCAGAGAGAGGAGTGCACACATCCTTAAGTGTACAACGCAGTGGATTTTCTCCTGTGAAACCACCTCCCTTGTCATGAACTGGAGCATGACCAGGGCCCAGGGGTGCCTTACTGCAGTTTTAATTTGCATTACGCCGACGACGCATGACGCGGAGCCAGTTTAAGATATTTTGGGGGGCCATGCGGATATTTTTGACGAAGTGCCTTTTCAAGTCTTTTGCTCCTCCCCCTTTGTCTTACTGCTTTGCGGAATTCTTCCTCTCTCCTAGAGATGAGCCCTGGGTTGGAGACACCGACTGCAGGTTTCTCCTCCCACTGTGTGGTTTGCGTGCACTTCCTTAATGGTGTCTGCAGGAGCAGAAGTTCTTAATGAAATCCCGTTCACCAGTTGTTCCCTTTATGGTTTGTGCTTTTTGTGCCCTACTTCCGAAGTCGTTTCCTGTCCTCAAGGGCATGAAGATATTCTCCCTGCTTTCCCCCTGGAGGTTTCAAGGTTTGGCCTTCCCAATATATGCCTACACTCCTAGAATTTCGGTTTGTGATGGTTGTGAGGTAAGGGGCTGAGGGTCATTTGTTTTCCCATGAGGATGTCCAGATAACCCAGAGCATTAGAAACGCCCCCCCCCCCCCCCCCCGGCCTCTCTGTCCCACAGTGGTAGCGCTTTCATATATGAAAGGACCGTACGTGTGTGCGTCTGTTTCTAAACTCTCCGTTCTATTGGCCTATTTGTGTTCCTTTGTGCTTCAGTTGACAAAAGTTGGTGTTGGTACCATACTGGCTTAGATGCTGGAGTTTTATAAGTTTTGCCATCCGGTAGTGTACATCTTTCAACTCTGTTTTTCTTCTTCAAGATTGTCTTGGCTATTCTCGTCCCTTTGCATTTTATAGAAAAATTAAAATTATCTTGGCAGTTTCCACAAAAAAGTGCTGAAATTTTGACTGGGATTGAAAAAAAATCTAGGGATTTTGGGGAGAACAAATTATAATATCCTATATAATAAAAGGCTAATATGTGAATTGTCCCCTCAACTGGGAGTTTGACTGGGAGTTCAACCAGGAGTTTAATGGGCAGTTCGACCAGGGGACAGGGATAGCCAACTGCCTGCTGCCCCTCCCCATGGCCGGTCTGGCCTATCGGCCCTCATGTGGTGGGCCAGCCAGACCCCTCCTGTGCACCAATTTGTGCACTGGGCCTCTAGTTGCTTTATAATATTGAATCTTTGTGTCCACAACTATATAGCATTTTCCTCCATTTATATAGGTCTTCTTTAAATTTTCTTGGTAATGTTTCTTGATTTCTCTGGATAGGTCTTGTACACCTTTTGTTAGATTAATTTTTATGTGTTCAGTGTTTTTGATGCTAATGTAAATGGTATTATGTTTTAAATTTCATTTTCTTCTCTCTGTCCTAATGTTAGGACTATTGACAGGCACTTCATCATCAAAGATAAATTAAAATTTCATATAGAACTATCCTTTAGTCCTGGATTTTTTAGTCTTGAACGTTTTTACACTTTATACTTGCTTTCCACTTCCACAAAGTTGGACATCACAGATGGTCTCTCCCTCTTTTATTTTTTCTTTATTTTATTGATTTTTTTACAGAGAGGAAGAGAGAGGGATAGAGAATTAGAAACATGGATGAGAGAGAAACATCGATCAGCTGCCTCCTGCACACCCACCACTGGGGATGTGCCCGCAACCAACGTACATGCCCTTGCCGGAATCGAACCTGGGACCCTTCAGTCCGCAGGCCGACGCTCTATCCACTGAGCCAAACCGGTTTCGGCTCTTACTCTTCTAAAGGATCACATGTAAGCTGTCCTTTCTGACGACCAGCGGCTACAGCAGGACAGTGGTAGGAGGAATCACAGCTTACGTTTACTGAGTGCTTGCTCTGTGCTGGATTCTAGTCTAACTACTTTATAAATATTCACTTATTTAATCATCACAGCTCCCCCGGGAGGCAGGTTCTTATCTCACAAGGGCGGCAGCGGAGGCTCTGAGAGGCTAGATAACACACGCCCCAGGTCACACAGCTTGCAGCTGGCACAGCCAGGACTCCGATCCAAGCTGGCAGGCGCCAGAGCCCACGCTCTTACCGTCCTGTAGGTGGTGGCAGCAGATGAGGACTAATGCAGGAGAAAACGAGTAAACTGGGGGTCCTTGCAGGACATCTGGGCAGATAGCCAGCTGTGTACATGCTTTCCAGCCCTGGGGAGGCTCCCTTTGTGGACTGTGAGAAATACCCTGGGGTTGGGGTGAAGGATGCTGTAGAGAGGGCTGGGGTTTCACTTAGCAGTTAAGGTCAAGAGAAGTGAAACATAGGTAAGGTCATCACCATTTGGTCTTTTTTAAAATACATATATTTTATTGATTTTTTTATAGACAGGAAGGGAGAGAGATAGAAAGTCAGAAACATTGATCAGCTGCCTCCTGCACACCACCCGCTGATGACGTGCCCACAACCAAGGTACATGCCCCCGACCGGAATCGAACCCGGGATCTTTCGATCAACAGGCCAACGCTCCATCCACTGAGCCAAACCGGTTTCGGCACCATTGGATCTTTTGACCAGATAGACAGCCTGAAGAAATACCCCATTGATTTGGTTTTCAATTTTATCACCTTAAAATTTCCTAGGAGTAGAAAAAAAAAAAATTCCTAGGAGTAAGTGGAATCATGACTCGTATGCTGTTCTTCCTCTGAGGTGACAGGCACATCTATATTTAGACCGATAGTCATGCTTCTGTGGGGATGGATCAGTGTGTGTCTCCAGAAACGGCTGTGCATCAGAATGACAATGTGCGCATGCTTAGGATGGGAGTCGTCCCCACGGTGGACTTGATGCCCGCACGTCGGAGGGACGTCTACACGGGTGTGCTTAGTAAGCAGGTACACGAACATGGCGCTGGGGCCACAGCCTGCCCCCCGGGCATCATGGAAGCAAGCAGACTCTAAATAGATAAATAAATAAACAAACAAACAAATAAATAAATAAGTGAATTTAGCTTCCCAGGCCAACAACATGAGAACCATGGATTTTGATAACATAAACCACAAGCTGGGATTTTCTTTAGCCTCATCCTTTCTCTCACCTCCCACCTTGTGTGTGTCACCGCTCCATTGATTCGACCCTTTAAATAGCTTTCAGGTCTTCCTCCATTGCCAGGAATAGTTGGGATCTGTGATGTGTGTTTGTGTTGTGTGTGTGTGTGTGTGTGTGTTTTGTTTTTTTTTTAACCTGGATTGAATGCTTTGTTCTTTTCTCTAATGAATTGCCTTCACCGGTGCCAACATTGCCTTTAGAAAACATAAAGCTGTCGGATCACTTTCCCGCTTCAAATGATCTCGGTGGCTGCCATTGCTTAGAGGGTTATAAATCAAATGTCCAATTCTATCCGGTTTGGCTCAGTGGATAGAGCGTCGGCCTGCAGACTCCAAGGTCCCAGTTTCGATGCCAGTCAAGGGCATGTGCCTTGGTTGCGGGCACATACCAAGTAGGGAGTGTGCAGCAGACAGCTGATCAATGTTTCTCATTGATGTTTCTAACTCTTTATCCCTCTCCCTTCCTCTCTGTAAAAAAAATCAATAAAAAATATTTTGAAAAAATCAAAATCAGCTGAAACCGGTTTGGCTCAGTGGTAGAGCGTCGGCCTTTGGACTGAAAGGTCCCGGGTTCGATTCCGGTCAAGGGCATGTACCTTGGCTGCGGGCACATCCCCAGTAGGGGGTGTGCAAGAGGCAGCTGATCGATGTTTCTCTTGTTTCTGACTTTCTATCTCTCTCCCTTCCTCCCTGTAAAAAATCAATAATAAATATATATATATATATCAAAAACCAAAATCGAATGTCCAGAGGCTGGTCTACAAGGTTCCTTAACTGGCCCATCCATGCCTCCCCACTCCCTCATTCCCCCTCCTTCCCCCCCCCCCCCAATACACCTGTGGCTCCTGGGCCTGCGTCCACCCTCAGGCTTGGTGCTCTTATTGCCATGTCTGTCAACAGTGTGCCTTCCCTGCCGCCCCACTTCTC
Source organism: Antrozous pallidus (assembly GCA_027563665.1). Taxonomy (NCBI): domain Eukaryota; kingdom Metazoa; phylum Chordata; class Mammalia; order Chiroptera; family Vespertilionidae; genus Antrozous; species Antrozous pallidus. The sequence continues at coordinate 6,749,574 of CM050529.1, read as the reverse complement.
ACCTTTGTCCTTTTAGCCAACTCTTAGCTTTCCTTCCAGAGTATCCTCATCCTCATCATGTGTGCCTTCTTTGGTAGAATGTGGAATCCTTGAAGGAGGGTCTTATTCCCTATTATTTCCCAGGGTACCCATAGGCACTTCACAGATATTTGCTGGATGGATTCTCCCATCCATCCATCCATCCATCCATCCTTTCCGCTAATGTTAATACTCGCTCTATTCAAGGCACTCTTCTACCTGCTAGATAATATGCAGTGAACAAGAAACAGTTTGTATTTTCACTGAGCCTACCTGCTCGTGAGAGAAGACAGGCACTAAAAGAAATAAAGAAGCAGGAAATATGTCAGATGGTGTGGATAACGGGCTAAGAATTAAAGCAGGGTCGTGCGACCCAGAATGCATGGGCAGCTTGTTGGGTGGCCAGAGAGGGCCTCTCTGAGGGGCACCCCGAGCGACCTCTGTGAAGATCAGGGGAAGAGCTTTCCAGGCTGCAGCAGAGGCTACGAAAGCCTTGGGGTGAGAATCAGCTGACGTACAACACTCACAGCGGTTCCCTGACGCCAAGTCACAGGGAAGGAAATGCCTCTAAGAGGGACAGAACCGAAGAGAGAGCTTGTGGCTGGTTTTGGAATCAAAGGTGGTTCATTTGTAACGGGAACTGGAGTCTTGGCCGTGTGGCTCAGTGGAGCCTCCCCCTTACTCCAAAAGGTGCCGGTCCAGTTCCTGGTCAGGGCCCATGGGGAAGCGGCTGAGAGATGTTTCTCTCTCACATCAATGTTTCTCTCTCTCTCTCTCTCTCTCTCTCTCTCTCTCTCTCTCCCTCCCTCTCCTCTCACCCCCTTCCTCTCTGCAAAATCAATAACAAGTAAGAAACACAGAATTCTTACCCAATGGCAAAATGAGAAGACCCGCTGTTCCCAGCTGATGCACAAGAGCAGTCGGGAGTGTAGGCCCCGACCGCCCTCTCCCCCTTCACTGGGCCGAGCTCTGTGTCAAGCAGCCGCCCGGTTAGAATTCCCTTGGCTTCTGCTGTCTGTGCCTTCGTTTGCCCAAGCCACACAGTTACAACCACAAGAATGTGAACGCTTTTCTGTCCCCTGAAATGTGCCTATTTTTAACCTTTGCAGTGGGCAAAAAAGTCCTTAATTTACCTATTGTTCATTATTTTCCAGCTTCATATTTTTTAATTCCTTTCCTATGCTCCTCCCCTCCCCCAGCTTTCCCCGGGTGGTGGTGGTGGTGGTGGGGGAGGCTCTGTATCAGAAATCCTGTGTGTGCTTTTGTGCAGGGCGAGCCGTGTGCACACACGTGGCCCCTGGCCGGGGTTGTGTAACGAGAGATGTTCGGGGTGCAGCTGGCTCAGGCGGAAGGCCGTGATGTGGCAACTGCAGATCTGACTGCAGGTAGCAGCCGAGGGTGGACTCGCAAAGCCAGAATCCCGGCTCAGGGCAACCTGCTGGCCAGCTTTGTTTTCTGACTCACAGTCCTCCTTCGAAACCCCAGGTTTGGGTTCAAAAGACCCAAGAGAGTGTTGGCTCATAGACAAGCGAGCCCTGTACGGTCACGGGAGACGCGCAGCCTTTATCTTCTCCAGTGGGCGGGCAGCTGTCACAGGGGGCATCTGGCCTGATACGTGTTCCTGTTCTCGTGGTGACGTCACCCAACTGGCTCGGCCACACCAAGGCCACGTCTAGACAGTGGAATAAACCCTTCTGTGGCACAATCTGGTTTTCGTGTCTCCTTTTAATGTTTCTGGTTCTTCTTGTGAGAGTTGACCATCTAGGAAGCTTAATTATGCAGTATAATAATTTAGGAGTCAATAGGATTTTTAAAAAAATATATATTTATTGATGTCAGAGAGAAAGGGAGAGGGAGAGAGATGGAAACATCAGTGATGAGAGAGAATCATTGATTGGCTGTCTCCTGCTGGTCCCACACTGGGGACCCAGCCTGCAACCCAGGCATGTGCCCTGACGGGAATCGAACCGTGGTCTCCTGGTTCATGGGCCAGCGCTCAACCACTGAGCCGCGTGAGCTGGGCTGAATGGAATTTGTGATGTCTAATCCTTTCAGACAAGGCAACCGAGGCCCAGAGACAGGGTGGCTTGATGTCAGGACTAGGTCTAGCAGTCTTGGGTTTCTAACTTCCAGGTTAGCTCTGTGCCCAGTCATACTGCCTTTAGTCATTGAAGGGAGGCAGCAAAGTGGCAACCTGATGACTGTTGTTTTTTTAAGCTAATAAATAGTCCACATATAAATATTGGGAAATTGTACATAAGAATCTGGATCTCTGGTTTCTCTAGGAAGACTTGAGCCCACACTTCTGCAAGGCTGACAGTTGGAGTTAACAGTGGCTTCTACCTTTAAAAAAAATTATATATATATATACACACACACACACACACACACACACACATACATATATATCTTTTATTGGTTTCAGAGAGGAAGGGAGAGGGAGAGAAAGATAGAAACTTGAATGATGAGAGAGAATCATTGATTGCCTCCTGCACACCCCCTACTGGGGATCAAGACTGCAACATGGTCATATGCCCTTGGCCGGAATCGATCCCGGGACCCTTCAGTCCACAGGCTGATGTTCTATCCACTGAGCCAAACTGGCAGGGGCATGGCTTCTACCTTTATGCAGGTTATGTGCTCTGCAGTTCACCACAGTCTCCTCTACTGCCTATTACCTCCCAAACATTGAGGTTGACCGTCTGCTTGCCATTTGTGGTCAAGCTTGTGCTGTTATATTTCTGATCGTAGAACTAAGAGGAAAGTGAGCTAAAAAGCCAAGTGTTTCAGGGCCAAAAGAACACAGCTCAAGCTGATATTAGAAAACAAATCTAGTTGGCACCCCAGGGGCACTGGGAGTTGTAACTCTTGTTCTAAACTAATACCATCATCAGAGGAACTGTAGACACATCTTTTCACCGTGAGGTTGCATTATACCCTTGACAGGATTTGAAAGGAGATTGTGATAGCATGGAGCTGCGACAAAGAGCAGACATGGGACCCCTCCTTCCCTTCGCCCCATACAGAGCTATGAAAAGTGAAATCCATTTGTTTGTTTGTTTATTTTTAAAAAGTATATCTTACTGATTTCTTTTTTTTACAGAGAGGAAGGAAGAGGGATAGAGAGCCAGAAATATTGATGAGAGAGAAACATGAATCAGCTGCCTCCTGCACACCTCCTACTGGGGATGTGCCCGCAACCAAGGTACATGCCCTTGACCGGAATCGAACCTGGGACCTTTGAGTCCGCAGGCCGACGCTCTATCCACTGAGCCAAACCAGTGAGGGCGAAATCTATTTGTTTTGACACTGAATCAGGTTGTCCCAAAGATGGTGCAGTGAGAACGCTTCGTATTGACTTCCGGCAGGATTATCTTGAACTTTCTACAGAGCTGCTGGGGCAGTCAGAACGGAGGTCCCTCTGTCATTTGCTGAGTTAACAGTGGCACTGCTGAGAGGAAACGCGCTTTGTTATCCTGAGACATAAGTTACAAATACCCAAAATGGACCACAGTCATGGCTCCTCGAATAAAAGATGCCATGCTTAACCTACCCAATATTGTTCAAAGTACTACTCACAGGCTCATTTCTAATTGTGAATTTTTTTCCGGTCTCTGCTTCTAGCTCCTACCCAGCTAATATTCCCAACAACTCAACCCGACCCACTAATACTTCTTTGGTGAAGACAGGATGCTCCCGGAGACGCCATAAAAGTTAACAAATAATTCCGCCGTGTTGCAGGGAACGTAATTGAAGGGTCATGAGCCATCTGGAGGGCAGGAGAACCAGTTCCCTCTGGTTCCCATTGGCTCAGTCTGTTGACTGTGGCCGTGCCAGTCCCGGGAGCCTGGCTGCAGGCCTGGTGAGGAATGTTCCCTCTGGGGTCGGGGCAGGTGCGTGTTTGTCACCGCCCCCGAAGCTGCGTGGCCCGGGGAGTGAGGCGGCCGTGATGGGAGGGATAATTACAGTCAGCGGCCTCTGAGTCTTAGCGTGGCCTTGTTCTGTGCCCAGACTCACGTCCATCCAGGAAATCTTTCCTTTCTGTGCCCCCCCCCCACCCCCCGTTTCCTCACTGGCTTGTTGGAAGGGGAACAGCCTGGGGTCGGTGCCCAGGAGAGGGGCTCTGAAGGTAGAGTCTCTGTAACGGGTGGGGAAACTTGTCTCTGCCCAGGGCCGCCTGGACGTTTATAGCCTCATTCTCGGGCTCCACAGAATTACCAGCTGAAAAAGGAGCCTGCCGCATTCATTCGGTCAGACATTTCATTAACTCACCCCTAAATGCCTTGGCGGGGCCTTCTACTGCCCGAGGGCCAGACATTCCCCACCCCTGCTCCAGAAGGAGTAAGTAGAGGGAGGAGTCACTGTTATTAGGATACCAGACGCCTGGCCAAGCCAAACCTAACCGCCCGCCTCCTCTCTGACTCACCCGCCATGATTAACCTGGAGGGGCGGTGGCCAGCAGGTGTCAGATTGGGGAGGGTGGGGGGGAGGGGAGGGAGGACTGAATCCTCTCCTTCCCATTCCTGTGACCCCATTGGTTGCTCCTTTTCTAGAGGACCCAGAAGCCCCGGGGATGGGGATGGGGAGAGTGGGTTGATACATCTTGATTGGTGAAGTGTGTCGTTGAACTTGGGAAACCCTTATCATCCAAGTGGCCCAATGGGAAGTCACAAGACTTCTCCGGGGCTTGGGAAGGCGAGTCCAGGAGTCCCCAACAGTGCCCTGAGGGGGGAGACCGGAGCTGGTGAGGGTGGAGGTGCTGCGGGTCCCACCCTTGGCTCAGCCTGGCCTTCCTGGTTTGGGGGGTGGCGGGGGGCGGGAATTCCTGCGAAGCAATGGGGGCCAGGTGCGGTTAGCGCTGTGGGAGGTTCTGTGTGTTCCTCTCACAGCCTGTGGAGCAGGGGCATGGGGAGAACCTCATTGCCACACCAGTGTGGGCCACATCAAAGCAAGTTGTTAACCAGTCCCGGTACATCAGTGCGGGCCCCAATATAAACATGGCTTTATCCCTCTTTGTGTTTAAAGGAAGCGTCTGGCTTCTGTATTGTGTTTGGGACATCAGACATAACGCGCGGTCCTATCGGGACACGCGTGCCGCCTACGTCTCAGCAATCCCTGGCAGTGTTGTCACGCCTGCGGCCGCAGCTATGTCATTGCACATCACGCACACAGCACTGGGGCGCAGAGTGACTTAAACGATGACTGTGGCTTCATGTGGCCAGGGCGGGATGGACCAGGTTAGCAGATGAGGTCATTCAAACCCCATAAAAAGGTCACCTTCATGGGCCCGTCAGAGCTCATGGACATTGCAGGACTGGACTAGTATTTACCTGTCGGTAACCCTGGCCATGAGATGTTGAGCTCTTTTCCTGTCGCCTCCCCGTTCCTCTGGCCACCTCCTTCCACCCTCCACGGCCTTGGCCTTGTGAGCACAGTCAAGTTCGCCCAGGAGAGTGGGTCTGCACTCTGTCTGAGCCCTGCCCTGGGCCCGAGGCCAGAACCAGGATGTGGGCCCGGGAGCAGCCTCCACCAGCGATTTTCAACTTTATAAACTAATTATTTAAGTTCCGAGGCACACCAAAAAAATACATGTTTTTGCTGATCTGACCAAAATAGGTGTCATTTTGATTCATTCACATTGGAGGACTCTGATTGTGTTGGCTGTTGTGATTTTTTAAAACTTGACAACCTAAGGTAAGGGTGGGGAACCTTTTTTTCTGCCCCGGGCCATTTGAATATAATAACACCATTCACGGGCCATACAAAGTTATCAGCTTAAAAATGAACAGGTGTGGCTCAGTGGATAGAGCGGTGGCCTTCGGACTCAAGAGCCCCAGGTTCGGTTCTGGTCAAGGGCATGGACCTTGGTTTCAGGCACGTCCCAGTGGGGGGTGTGCAGGAGGCAGCTGATCGGTGTTTCTCCTTCATCGATGTTTCTAATTCTCTATCCCTTTCCCTTCCTCTCTGTAAAAAATCAATAAAATATGTTTAAAAAATTAGCCTGCTGTATTTGGTCAGACATTTCATTAATTCACCCCTCATGCTTTGGCTGGGCCAGACCAAATGATTTCTCGTGCCTTATACGGCCCGAGGGCTGGACATTCCTCGCTCTTGGTCTAAGGGAAAGGAGGACCAAATAGTCAGGTATTGCGTGTCGTAAAGACGCTGCGGCACCCTGGTTGAAAATGGCTGTCCTAGACAAAGGCCGATTGGGACTTGTGGCAAGGATGCTCCTTTCTCTGGACACTCTTCAGCTGTGCCCTCCCAGGGGAAGAAAGAGTCGGCTCATTCTGGAGCCAAGGTCATTGTCCCCTCCTTGCACAAGTCTGTGTGGTAAGTGCCGCAGCATTCCCCTTTCGGGTGGGACAGATGTTGGTGACTCAAGAAGACACAGGCCGAGGCTGGCCATGGGCATGTGCCCAGTGCTCACCCCCGGGAGGCAGCCTGACCTGACGTGATGTCAGACGCCCCGCCCCCGGCTCTCAGCATGGAGGGCAAATGGTTTCTGGGTCAGCAGCTCCAGGCGACAGCCAGGTCGGCCCGGTAGAGGAAGTACTGCGAGGAACTCAGACTGGAAGGCAGTAAGAGACTCTGACGTTCAAGGCTAATTAGGAAGCGCTCCTCATACAGAACTGGTTTTGCTCTTGTAAACACGCATGGCCCTGGCTGACCCGCCTCTGGGGTGTGTCCTCCTCTCGCGTGCACCCCTCCTTCTGGGATCCTCACTGAGGAGAGGGGAGGCTCCCAAAAGCACCCTCGCAGCGTTGAGAGGACTGACTGCCAGCCCTTTGCCCACTGCCCTGGGTGCAATGTACCCACGCTTCACAGAGCTGCTCTGAGGATCAAAGGGCACCCAACCGCATGGGAATCCACGATCTGAGAATTTAGCATTTGTTTCTACAGATCCCCCTCCTCTCCCCCCTCAATCCCAAGTAGACAGAATATTGGGCCAAAGGTCCAGATAATCCTGTTTAGGGAGGCATCTGGCCATTCCATTTCCAGCCAGGTACTTTTCCCTCCCTGTAACTTTCCAGTTGTAATTTGGGGGATGGTATTGTTGATAACTCTGCCACCTGGTGGTCATTCCAAAACCTGCACTCTGGGAGGATTGAATGGCCACCGTTACCATCTTTAAGTTGCTTTAGCTTTTCCACTTCCAGTTTCAATGTATAGGTGAATAAGATGTGATTTGTACATTAGTTTTTACTATCAAGTTATTTATTACTTGTTTATTTGTTTTAGAGAGTGAGGGAAAGAGGGAGGAAGGGAGGGAGGGAGGGAGGGAGAGAGAGAGAAACATCGATTAGTTGTTGCACTTCTTTATGTGTTCATTGGTTGATTCTAGTATATGCCCTGACTGGGGATTGAACCCACAGCTTTGGTGTATCTCAACCACGCTCTAACCAACTCAGTGACCCAGCCAGGGCAAGTGAATTATTTTTAAGTAAAATTCTGGCAAATACATTCAGCAGAATACACCAGGATAGAAAATTTTTCTGAAGATATACCGGAAACTCTATGGTATGATGTGATGCTTAGGGAGTGTGGCTAGGAGTGGGGAGGAAGGGACTTAGTTGACTTGATATCCTTTAGTTCCCTGTGAAATCTATAATGAACAGAAGGAATGTATTGCTTTAATAATTGTAGCTGAAGAGTCCCCATCGGGAAGGAGGCCCAGAAGCCTAGGACAGTGTTCGGCAAACTCTTTAGTCCACGGAGCCAAGTATCAACAGCACAACGATTGAAATTTCTTTGGAGAGCCTCATTTTTTAAACTCCTTCTAACGCTACTTCTTCAAAATAGACTTGCCCAGGCCGTGGTATTTTGCAGAAGAGCCACACTCAAGGGGCCAAAGAGCCCCATGTGGCTCTCAAGCCGCTGTTTGCCGACCACGGGTCTAGAATTTTCTTCCCCAGGGCTCCTAACCTATCCTGGCTCCTAACCTAGCCCATGGGACTTCTGGGTGTTTCCAGGGAGTGGCGTACATAGGACTCACTTTGCTCTTGCCCACAGCGGTGGCAGCTGAGCTGGGGGCGTGTGAAAAGCCAGAATTCCCGGCTGCCTGGGTGGTCCCGGCAGCACAGGCAGCAGCCCTCCTGCTGGGAGCGGGCTGCCCCTTCCCAAGGTCCTGCTCAGTGGAGGGGCTCCAGGTGGAGAGCCAGCCACTCGTTCAAGTGTCTGATGCCTCACAGGTGTGGGGCCGCCAGGAGCCGAGTTTCCCAAGACACAGTGAGGCCACTCGGGATGCGGGTGAGGCGGATGCTCCCCAGCTTTTAACATCAAAGAGCAGGGCTGGGGGCCAATGTGACCGCAGCTGGCTGGCGGGAGGGCCAGGTCTGAGGCAAGCAGCCATCGCTTGCCCGCCTTCTCCATGCCTCCTGCTGTCTGATACCGACATTTCTAACCCCCGTTGGACAGACCTCCCACTGCGTCCCCATGACTGCCCCGATGGGAACGTGCCTCCTTTTGTGAATCTGCCGGGCACAGCCCTCTTTCAGGATGTGCTCAGGAACAGACACTCCTCTCTCTGGACTGCGCCCGTTCACGCACTCGCCACCCCGAAACCCTGGCTGGCTGGGTGGCCTCGGAGGAAGACGGGCCGGGCTGGTCCACAGGGAGGGGGGCCATATCTTTTGTCAGATGTATTCCTCTCATTTCATATATTTTTTTAATTGTAAATAGCATTATTTTTTTAATCCCAATTTCCGATTTTGTGTTGCTGGTATTCAGACGCACAACTGACTTGTTGTAGACTAAACTCACCTATTCTAGCAGCTTTAGAGTAGATTCCGTTGCGTTTTCTGCCCAGATATCCATATTGTCTGTGAATAAAGACAACATGATGTTTCCTTTCCTATCTGGGTTCCTCTCATTTCTTTTCTCGCGTGACTGGCAGCTCTCGTACACTGTCGAATGGAAGTCATGGGGCGGGAGGACATCCTCATGCTGGTCCTGCTCATAGGGATGCTCTCAGTCTCCAGCCGCGAAGCATGACCTTGGCTGTGAGTTTTTCCCAGGTGCCCTTGGCCACTCCTTGGGTGCTTTCTTCCTCCCCTTCCCCTCCTCTCCACCGAGTGTACAAACCTATCAACAATTCTTAGTGAATAAAAGCAAACTGGCATAATGTAGCATGGTCACATGGGGCTCTTTACCCCCTTGAGTGTGGCTCTTCCACAAAACACCACGGCCTGGGCAAGTCTATGTTGAAGAAATGGCGTTAGAAGAAGTTGAAGTTTAAGAAATTTGGCTCTCGAAAGAAATTTCAATCGTCGTTCTGTTGACATTTGTCTCTGTTGACTGATGAGTTTGCCGATCGCCGTCCCATGGACTCCCGGCCTTAATATTGCATGCTGGGACTGTCGGGGTGGGCTGGGGGGGGGGGTGCTCTTTTGGAACAGAAACAAGCCATTTCCAGGAGCTCGTTTCCAGAGGAGTCACAGAGGTCACCATTCCAGGCGTCAAAGTTTGGGCTTTGTGCCTACAGCCATGTCCTTGCGGTGACAGGACAGGTGCGTTTCAGAGCAGTCCACCTCCGTTGGGCATTGGCTGGGTTTCTTTGTGGACCGGCTGGTTCTCTGGACCCCTGGCTGCTAGTGGGCAGTTTGTGACACAGATGGACGGAAAGGAATATTCGGCGTCTCTGACTCAGTTTGTCTGTCCCTGTGTGTCTGTCTCTCTCTGTGTTTCTGTCTTTCTGACTCTCTCTGCCTCCTTGTCTCTCCCTCCCTCTCTCTCTCTCTCTCTCTCTCTCACGCACACGCACACGCACACGCGTCATCCTTTTGCTCTTACATTTTCTAGGTTCTGGAGAGGTATGCGTACCTCTGTGTATTTTCCCCAAAGTGGAGAAATGACCTTTCTCAGATGCCTCCGCCGCCCCAGTATTTTCCTGAAGTATCAGTGTGTCATGGTTAATCATCTGTAGGTCCCTTAGTTATGCCTCAAAGTTACACCTCAAAAGTAAAGGCACCTTCAAGCGAAAACAGTGAAAACTGTATAGAAGAGGCTCCCCCAACCCCTTTGGCCTAAAATGAACAAAGTTAGGGGAGAAAAGGACTGTTGGAAGGAGTTCTGAAAAGATATACTTGTGACCATGGCCAGCTGCTAGGAGACCCCTCCTCGCTGGATTCGCACCGTGGCATTCTCCCTTAGCAGGGCCCCTTCTAAGCAAGTAAAACCAGGTCAGGCTCAGCTGCCCTGCGAAGAGAGGACATCAGAAGCTATTGGACATGCGACAGGGGGTAGGGGAGGCTGGGGGAAGGTCATTGGGGAAAGAAAAAGGAGATATATGTACTACTATACGTAACACTTTAAATAATGAAAAATCAATAAAAATTTATTATATGTCAAAAGTAAAAAAGGAGAAGGAGAAGAGGAAGAAGAAGAAGGAGAAGAAGGAGAAGAGGAAGAGGAAGAAGGAGAAGGAGAAGAGGAAGAAGAAGAAGGAGAAGAGGAAGAGGAAGAAGGAGAAGGATAAGAGGAAGAGGAAGAAGGAGAAGGAGAAGAGGAAGAGGAAGAAGGAGAAGGAGAAGAGGAAGAGGAAGAGGAAGAAGAAGGAGAAGGATAAGAGGAAGAGGAAGAAGGAGAAGAGGAAGAAGGAGAAGAAGAGGAAGAAGAAGAAGAAGAAGGAGGAGGAGGAAGAAGAGGAGGAAGAGGAAGAAGAAGAAGAAGAAGAAGAAGCAGCAGCAGCTTGGAAAAGAAACAATGGGGCACCATTCTCATTTCTTTCTCAAACTCTGGTTCCTTTGTCAGGGACGGTGGCTGTTGATAGATCCTCCCGGGCTCGGCACCAAGTGAGAGAATGAGAGGGAGGCAGAAACCAGCCAGCAGGCTTTGTTAGAGGAGAGGGATCGGGCCGGGCTGTCTGGCCAGGGGAGAACAGCAACACATGCAGAGGGGAACACGGCTTTTGAGGGGAGGAACAGGAGGGATGGGGCTTAGGATACTCAGCATGCACTGATTGGTGGCTTCCTGTAAGGCACATGATTAGGCACTTAGGTACTTATGAATCGGGGGCTTAGGGTATTTGGCAGGTGCTTGGCGGTTCAATGTATGGTCCGTATAAGGTGCCTGGTTAGGTGCTCAGGAATGTCCCCCACCAGTTGGGGGGAAGGAAGGATCTGTCAGCTGTAACTAAGGCATCTTTATGTCTCTAGTACCTCTCATTGTGCTCTGCAGGCAGCTCGGTACAAACTGTTTTGGAGGCTAACTGTGTAAATATGTATTATTTGAGGATGTGTGCATCCTAACTTGGGTAGTTGCTATGTGGACTATAGAAGAGTTATAACTCAGTATTCTCTGCTTTCATTGACCTTCCAATCTAGAGAGGGACATAGCAAGTTTGAGCAATATTAGGCCATTATTGCTGCACATGTTTCGTCTGTTTTATTTTATTTTGCCTCTCTTCCTGGGACTCCGATTGCATATGTCAAGTCTTTATATATTGTCCCATAGGTTCCTGAAGCCTGGTTAATTTTAAGACCTTCTTTTTCCTCTGCTCTTCAGATTAATCTCTTAATTTGTCTGTAAGTCCACTGACTCTTTCTTCTGTCACCTCCATTCTGTTGTTAAGCCCATCCAGTGATTTTTTTTAAACATTTCAGATATATATTTTTCAGTTCTAGAATTTCTATTTAGTTATTTTTTTATAGTTTCTGTTTGAGTACTGAAACTTTCTATTTTTTCATTCATTACGAGCATATTTTTCTTTATGTTGTTAATCTTAAGTATAATATTGTTTTATAACCTTGTCTGCTAATTCCGCTATATTAATTATTTCAGGGTTGACCTTCATTGATTTAATTTTTCTTGAGTATAGGTAAGGACTGCTTGCTTCATTGAATCTTACATAATTTTGTACTGTGTCCTGGACATTGTGAATAATATGTTGTAGTGATTTTCAATTCTGCTGTTTCTATGAAGAGTTTTTTTTTTTTAATAGTAGGCAAGTGAGGAAAAAAAACACCAGTAGGCAGTTAACTTGGCTGAATTCAAACTGTAAACTTTCTCTTTCCTGCTGTGAACGACAGCTCAAATCTCTGCTCAGCTTCTTTGTTCTTAGCCAGAGTGCTTGAAGTCTGCCTGACACATGTGTGATGCTGGCTTCCGCCAGAGATTTGGGCAAAATTTATACATGCAGTTGGGGTCTCCTCTTTTCTGCCTCTCTACTTTTCAGGACTTCCCCTTTTACTTTCCAGCAGTTATATTTCCTTCAAACCCTGTCTTCTGGTTCTTCAAGATTTTCTTTCTGACTCCTCACTGCCAGTGCAATTGGAGGTCTTCCCTCTGGATACAAAGCCATAACAAATGGAAAATTCCCCCAGTGCTTTTTCCTCCTTCCACATGTTGACTCCCTTCCAGCAGCTGCCTGTTTTGGTTGCCCTCCAATGTCTTCGGTTAGTTATTTTTATATTTCATGTAGAGTTTGTAGTCTGCAAGAAGGGCGGTCCAACAGGAGCCATGTGGCCTGACGAGGAGCAGGTGGGTAGGACCAAAAAAAAAAAAAATAGGGACAAATAAGCAAGTTACTGCCAAAGAAAGACTCAGAGACAAAAGCATTTAGAAACAAAAAGGACTTTACTTATAAAGAGGTTTGCCAGGGAGCCTAGGCTTTAGAAATTTTGGGCGCATCAGATAAAATATGCAAACAGGTATTTAGAGTAAAAGAATCACCAATAATCGAATTTACTGTCAGTGTGTTCATGAAGGAAAAGCAGTAATTTTCTTGCACGATTTTTTAAAAAATATATTTTATTGATTTTTTACAGAGCGGAAGGGAGAGGGACAGAAAGTTGGAAACATCGATGAGAGAGAGAGACATCGATCAGCTGCCTCTTGCACGCCCCCCACCGGGGATGTGCCCGCAGCCAAAGTACATGCCCTTGACCGGAATCGAACCCGGGACCCTTTAGTCCGCAGTCCTACGCTCTATCCACTGAGCCAAACCGGTCTCGGCTTCTTGCACGATTTTAATATTTACAAAGGTTGAGAAATATCTTTCAGGCATTCAACATGGTAAAAATTAGGGATAGAATTTTTTTTTAAATATATATTTTATTGATTTTTTACAGAGAGAAAGGGAGAGGGATAGAGAGTTAGAAACACCGATCAGCTGCCTCCTGCACACTCCCTACTGGGGATGTGCCTGAAACCATAGTACATGCCCTTGACCCGAATCGAACCTGGGACCCTTGAGTCCTCAGGCTGCCGCTTTATCCACTGAGCGAAACCAATTAGGGCGGGATAGAGATGTTTTTGTTGGGGAGTGTGTAACCTACAAGAAAGGTTCAAGATTTTCATATTTTGGGGTTAGATCGAAACCGATCATGGTTTTTCACCCCCATCCCCCGACTGTTGGGCTGGGTTCTGCATCCACAGTGACAGCTCAGCAGGTGTCAGTTGTATTTTCACAATCTGTCCCCGTCAAGTCCCTCCTTAAGATGCGGATTTGACCGCATGCATTGTTCTGAGGTTTTCTGATTCAATAGCATTCATTTGATACTTTGTTCTATTTACTTAGTATATAAGACATGTTAATATGCCAAGACATGTTATTATATATTAATAAAACCAGAGCAGTTCTGGTTTAAGGGTTCACTTGTAAATCCTCTACAGTTGTAATTTGCTTTTCTGTATCAGAATTATGTTATTACCTGTATTAGCTCATCTACTGAGCGAAGGAACAAGGACTATCTAATTTGCCTCTACGAGGTTTGCCTGCAGTAGCCTCTAAGAGTATCCTCTGAGACCCTCAAGTTTGTCATTTCCTGACCTACTAGGAAATTCTTTATTTCCTGCTGCTATCCTGTAAGCCATAGCATAGGTTTCAGGGCAAATTGTCTAGAAGGGATATGCTGGAACCGGCTCATACTGGACCACAAGAGCCGATTGTTAAATTTGCAGGAATTTTGAAAGCTGCTTGTTAAACACAGCCATTACGAGGAATTAAACTTTATAACTTACAATTAAGTGAATTATATTAGAATCGGGGGCAATAAATACTCAAAAACCATCACTTCTTAATTATTGCATGGTATTTTATTTTTACATATGCCCTTGAGGTTATTTATTGTATCTTTGTGGCAGCAATCTTATATAATAAGAGGCTAATATGCAAATAGACCCAACAGCAGAATAACCGTAACAACCGAACAACTGGTTTCTATGACGTGCACTGACCACCAGGGGCATCTGCAGAACATGGCGGGTGCTGGCCGTGGCAGGCTGGTGGAGCAGGTGAGCGGGGGCACCAGACCAAGGTGGGGCCCTGGTCACTGTCATCAGAGAGAGCTTCTGGTGGTCACTGAAAATTCTTTGCTCCCATGTGCCAGGGTCACACCCGGCTCTCACACCTGCTGCTGGCTCCTGTCCTAATCACTCCACGTTGTCAGCAGGTGCAATGCTTGAGGTGGGAATGAGGCTGCCAACAGATAGGGGACCAGAGGCTGTGGTAGGAGGGGCAGGCAGGGGCACGGAGGATGGGCTGAGACCAGCCCCTGTGCCTATCGCAGCCTGGCGGCCCACAGTTCCTTTCAAGGTGCACAAGTTCGTGCACGGAGCCCCTAGTACTATATAATGGTGTGCTATTGATTGTCTCTTCCCAGTCCATGCTTAGTGATGTTGTGTTGAAATTGGCTACTATGGGAATTTTACACCACAGAAATTGGCAAATATTATAAAGCAGTGCTTCTTTTCTCTTGGGAGAGCTGGTTGTTATATACTTACCAACACATTATTGTTTGTAGGCATTTCTCTTTAAATTACAAAGCACAATCCTTGGTCCTAGTAGCAGCTTGTCAGATATCATGTTTTGTGTCTTGCTAATTGTGGCAAATTTTTATCCAATTTTATCTTATAAGAAAGAGGATGGATTTTTATGAAGCCTAAGTAAATAACTATATGATCATGAAAAGTAAAGAGACTTAGTAAAAGCATTTTGAATTGTTATCAGTGTCTTGGGTAGTTTGTAGATAAAGTCTGTTAATATAGTCTAAAGAACCACTATTTTTAAATTTGTCTTTAAATTTCATAGTTTACAGAAAAAAAAGTCCCCCTCACCTTGAATTCTAAGGAGGGATGTTTAACATACCATTTACAGAATGTCTTACTCCGCTTTATAAAAGTATATACTTTAAATGGATGGTTAGGGATAAAGGAGAAAGAAAAGGATATTTCCTTATATACTTATTTGAAATAGACAATTAGTCACAGTTAAATCAGTTCACTTAATCCCAGGAAGTTAATTTTTGTTTTGTCGATCTTGGGCTAAGCAGTCTGCTGTCATGAAGTCATCTGTCCTGGTGCTGGGAGTCCTTTGATGCAGATGGGACAGGTGTCTGTGGAGATGATGTCAGTTCCGACTGGGAAGCCTGAACTCATGCATGTGGTCACTGTCATGCCAATAGTTGGGAGCACCTGCTACCGTGTGTATGAAATCCCCTTTTGAAGTTTTCCCCACAAGTTTTCATTTTATTTCTGAGCTTATAGCAGAGGACTTTAGGCAAATATAGGGAAAAGCAGACACTGTCATTGATGGCAACACTGAGGAACTTTGGCCATCTACACAAATAAAAGAGAAAGATGCAAATTGACCGCACCTTCACCACACCCACCAGCCAATCAGGAGTGAGTATGCAAATTAACTCACCAAAGAGGTTGGGTTGATTTGCATATGCAGGCACTGAGCAGCCAGGGGTAGGACAGAAAGGTGGAAAGCAGCTCCGGTTTGGAGCAAAGGTGGTGCCGGCAGCCAGGGGAAGGAAGGCTCGTTCTTGCACGAATTGTTGTGCATCAGGCCTCTAGTTTATTATAAGGTCCAATAAATAATGTCAGAATGGAGGAGCATTGAGGAGCATGAGCTAGCTAATCAGTGTGTAGTATAAGTCAGTGATTTCCCTGGATAGTGAGAGGATTGACCCCAGGCCTTCACTTCATCCCACAAATTGGTGTGTTTTTGTTTGTTTGTTTGTTTTCTTTAAAAAATATTTATTGTTGAAAGTATTACATATGTCCATCCTTCCCCCTCCTCCCCCAATCAATCCCATCCAGCAAAATGGTGTTTTATTTATCACCAGTTGATGGGGGTATTTTTAGCCTAGAAATAAAAGGAATCAATCTGTTGAAAGTTATTGGGTGAGTCTTTATATATAAACTTGATTTTATGGGTAATGAAAGAGATTTGTGGATAGATGACTAATTTGTGTAATAAAAATGCAGGAATTTTATATTATAGAACATAAAAGAAGTGTACCGGCTTTTTTTTTTGTTTTGTTTTGTTTTCTTTCTTTCTTTTTTCTTTCTTTCTTTTTTTTTTTTTTTTTTTTTGCCTTTAAAGTTACTCATAGCAAACCTACCTGGGTTCTAAAAGGTGAACAGTGTGTGTGTGTGTACATGTATGTACATGTTTTAGGGGTGTGTGGGGAGAACTGGATGCTTCTCTGAATGCCCCCAAGGCTCAGGAAGGGGTGTGCTTGTTGTTAGCGAAAATAATGAGAAGTAAACACCTGGGGAGGACAGAGAAGGCAGTGGTGGTGTCCAGGCCAGAACAAAGCACCAAGGTGCCAGCGGCTCCTGTCTTGGCTTGTCCTGTGCACAAAACTGCATCAGATCCAGAGGCCTTTTCCCAGTCACCAGCGTTTTCTTCCTCACAGCCCAATTCTGATTATTACATTTAAAATGCATCTCAGTGGGAAATATTGATGGTCTTAAAACCTTTGAAATACAGATTTACCTCCATTTAAAGGAAGCTCATCATGAGAAGATCCAGATTGATAGCATAAACGAATCATTGCTCAGCTTTTTAAATAAAGATTTATCACAGAATTCTTTCACTTCACATTTTTAGTTTTAAGAGCATCATTCCTGAAAGTTTGGAAAGGAGAAAGAAACATTCCATCACCCTAATTTGTCACACACTATTATTATTTTTGATACATTCTATTCCAAATATGTATTTTATATATATATGATATCTGTTATTTAAAAATTTTAATTGCAGTGTACACACTAGTTTGTGACTTTTTCTTCCTAACACCAGGTCATAACAATTCTTCATGTTGCCTTAAGGCCTTGTAGCTGTAGTTTTGCTATTTGTGTTTAATGTGGAATTCCTTTAAGTAGGAGGCTCCCTTAGTATCTTTCAAATCTGGTTCAGTTTACAAAACACAAAATGCACACAACTTCTCAGGAATGCAGCTATTGTGCTAAGTGAGAGAGAACCACAAAAAAGGTTGAAGTAAAGGCAGATTAGTAGGTTAGTAGGGAGTGCTAAACCATTCAATTCTTCTTCCAGGAAGGCAATCAGTTCCTTACTTAGTTTTTCAACTGGGTGCTAGGTTGAGTTGCAAAGTGTATCACACGTGATTTGTGTCCATGTAGTAAACATGTTGTAAATTGTGGTGGTGGTGGTGGGGGCGTGATTTGCTGTTTATCAGATGTTCGAGATCCTTCAGGTTGATTCCATCCTCTGGCTTTGGGGAGCCAGGTAACAAGGGGGGGACTAAGGTGCTGCGCCTGGAAGTTGAGGTAAGGGGGGGAGAAGGAGAATGCAATTCCTTTTGCTCTCACGCTGGAGGAGACGCCACAACTTCCCCTCCAGTTTGCACGGGTCAGAGTTGCTTCATTAACACTACTTCGAGCTTACTTTTGTTTTTTGTTTTTTTGTGTGTTTTTAAAAAATATATATTTTATTGATTTTTTTTACAGAAAGGAAGGGAGAGGGATAGAAAGTCAGAAATATCAATGAGAGAGAAACATCGTTCAGCTGCCTCTTGCACATCCACTACTGGGGATGTGCCCGCAGCCACGGTACACGCCCTTGACCGGAATCGAACCCGGGACCTTTCAGTCTGCAGGCCGACGCTCTATCCACTGAGCCAAACCGGTTTTGGCTCGAACTTACTTTTGGCACAGAACCAAAATGTTATGTAAATCAGCTACCATGTTACAGCGTTTTATCACACGATATACTTGAATATACTGAGCTGATAAGAAAGGACAATGTGGCTGAAACTGGTTTGGCTCAGTGGATAGAGCGTCAGCTTGAGGACTGAAGGGTTCCAGGTTCGATTCCGGTCAAGGGCATGTACCTTGGCTGTGAGCACATCCCCAGTAGGGGGTGTGCAGGAGGCAGCTGATCCATGTTTCTCTCTCAGATCCATGTTTCTGACTTTCTATCCCTCTCTCTTTCTCTCTGTAAATAAATCAATAAAATATATATTAAAAAAGAAAGAAAAGATAATGTGGAATCAGATGTAGTTCTACAGGTTGACAGCAAAACCAGTAAGAACGTCTTTCAGGGTTTTAGTCTCAGAAGCCCCCAGGGTCGATTTCGGAACCTGCCTTTGTCACAGGTGTTGGGTCTACTGCGGCGGTAATAGAATTTCTGAATGTAGCAGCAGCAGTGTGGTATTTCCTATCCTTTATTGATCAAGTTGACTTAAAGGGCCTGGAAGTATTAGATCTTGTATCATTTTCAACAGGATCTTAAAAAATCACAGCCCCTTGAAATGCTGTCTCGTTCAAGTGATTAGAACGAGCGAATTCCGCTCACATCTCCCCGGTGTGCCAGGTCCTCCCCATTTATCCCCGAGTCCTCCAGCCTCTCAGACCCCAGAGGGTACTGTCTGACAGTCGTCAGGGTCATTACTCAGATCCTCCTTCACATTTTGAAAGCAGAGAGGGGAGGGTGAGAGACTAGACCAAGAGCAGTAACTGGTTTGTCAAGTCCACTGCCTGACCATCCCTGTTTCTGAAACCGCATTCGTGCCACACCTCTCTGCCTGTGGCTGAAGCCGTGTGATAACCAGCTTCATGGTCCTGAATCCTAGTTTCTAGCGTTTATAACTTCTGTGGGCCTTTAAAGTTCCTTCTTGTAGCCACTTTATCCTGGAGAGCTCAGGGAGTCTGTCTGTCCCGCCATCACCAGGAAAATCAATTGGGGGTAACCATGTGTGGTGACGGATGTTAACTAGACATACAACGATCGGTTGGCAGTACAGACAAATAGCAAATGGTCACGATGGACCGCTGAAAGTAATAAAACGCTGTATGTCAGGTACAGTTCAAGTAATCGCTAAACAAAACAAAACAAAAACCAAAGTTGAATTCCCTGGTTCTTCGCATACTTATTGCCCGGCTCGATGTCAGGCCGAGTGCTAGGTGGCCCCCCGCCAGCACAGACAGGGTCTGCAGACATCGACCAAGTGATCACACTCCACGCGTACTGTTGTTGTGGCAGCGGTAAGCGTGCCTGGAAGCTGTGCCTGGGCAGCCTTGAGGGCACAGCCTTGAGAGGCGTTGCTGCTTCACGGGCCTCCCTGAGTGAGCTCCGGGGGGAGCGGCACCCTGAGCGAAGAGCCGTGCGCATGGGAGGGGGCGAGGGGAGGAGAGCCCAGGGACATGGTAGGGGAGCAGCATTCCAGCGCAGGGCTTGGCCCACGCACATTCTCTGGCGCAGGACGAGCAGAGTGAGTGAAAGGAAATGAGAGAGGCCGGTGAGTTTGGAGGACAAAGAGTGGGAGGGGGGAAGGGAGACGATGTAGAGAAGAAAGGTGGAGAATTTTGGTTCGCATTTAGTCAAAATTAAGACGCTTATGAGATCCTAGAGGCCCGGTACATGAAATTTGTGCATGGGGGGGAAGAGGGGAGTCCCTCAGCCCAGCCTGCATCTTCTCCAATCTGAGACCCCTCGAGGGATGTCCGACTGCAGTGGGACATCCCTCTCACAATCCAGGGCTGCTGACTCCCAACTGCTCGCCTGCCTGCCTCCCTGGTTGCCCCTAACCACTTCTGCCTGCCAGCCTGATCACTCCCTTACCACTCCCCTGCCAGCCTGAATGATGTCTAACTGCTCCCCTGCCAGCCTATTTGCCCCCAACTTCCCTCCTCTGAGGGCCTGGTCACCCCTAACTGCCCTCCCCTG
Source organism: Antrozous pallidus (assembly GCA_027563665.1). Classification (NCBI taxonomy): domain Eukaryota; kingdom Metazoa; phylum Chordata; class Mammalia; order Chiroptera; family Vespertilionidae; genus Antrozous; species Antrozous pallidus. The sequence goes on along the minus strand of CM050529.1, from coordinate 6,729,635 downwards.
CAGGCTCGATCGCCCCCAACTGCCCTCCCTTGCAGGCCTGGTCCCTCCCAACTGCCCTCCCCTGCTGGCCATCTGTGGTGGCCATCTTGTGTGCACATGGGGGCAGGATCTTTAACCACATGGGGGCAGCCCTCTTGTGTGTTAGAGTGATGGTCAATCTGCAAATTACTCTTTTATTAGATAGGATAGAGGCCTGGTGCATGGGTGGGGGCCAGCTGGTTTGCTCTGAAGGGTGTCCAGGATCAGCATGGGGGTTTCCTTGGGGCGTGGGGCAGCCTGGGTGAGAGGCTGTGGTGATTTGCAGGCCGGCCACGTCCCCCTGTGACCCAAGTGGAGGCCCTGGTGTCTGGGATTTATTTATCTTCTGTAATTGAAACTTTGTAGCCTGGAGCAGAACCAAGCCTTCTGCTCCCTCTGTGGCCAGAGCTATTTCTGTTGGGGTTTATTTATCTTCTATAATTGAAACTTTGTAGCCTTAAGCGGAGGCCTGGGCTGGCTTTCTCCACCGCCAGGGAAACCCAAGCCTCCCTCCTGCTCTCTCCATGGCCATAGCCATCCTGGTTGGGGTTAATTTGCACACTCGCTCCTGATTGGATAGTGGGCGTGGCTTGTGGGTGTAGCAGAGTGGTGGTTAATTTGCATACCACTCTTTTATTAGATAGGATGGGGAGGGAGGAACGGGGGGATGGATACTAACAGGCAGGAGGATGTCCTCTTGTCATGTGGAGTGGGACGTGGTCCGGGAAGTGAAAAGTTATTCAATATCTCACGTAGTTCAGTGACCTGGCTCCCATCCTCCCAGCTGCGGGAGCTGGTTGATCTCTGATCTCCTGCCCCAAGACAGCGGTTCCCAGGCAACTCCCTTCGCTTTGTCCCAGTATCTGAGGTCTTCTGCTTACGGCTTCCCCCCTGGTGTCCCCTAGCATCTGCCCACAGCGGAGGACCTGCTGGCCCCTCAGCGTGGGATGGGGTATGAGGGGAGGCCTTTCCCATCTGCCATTTCATGCTGCTGGCACGTGGAATTAGGTGGCACGGTGGTCCCACAGTACAGCGAATCCACTAACACCCACTGGCTTACGTGCTTTAAGATGGCGATTCTTATGTGATGTGAACTGCATCTTGATTTTTAGTAAACCTAGGAATTAACCAGTTACACTGTGATGTGTTGATACCCCAAGTTAGAGGAGGGGGGAATCACGTTTCCTGTGGTGTTTGTTGTTGTCAGCCTCCCTCTCTCGAGTCAGAGAAGCTGTGTCCATCTCCTGAGATGATGACGGGCAGTAGCTGTATGGAGACTGTAAGCTCACTCTGTTGTGATGGTTCGGACCCCCCTTATTTCACCCACATCTTCATGAAGCAGCTGCTGTGCGGGGCGCTGTTTGTCGAAGGCCCTTCGAGAGAATCCCGGAATCCGGAGCGTCATGGTGAAGTGTGAGGGACTCCCCTTGCTGCCCCTGAGCCCAGCCTGGTCCTGGGCAAAACAGAGCCGTGGGCGACATTGGTGCGTCTTCCCTGCCGCTTCCCCGTGCCTGGCCGGGCCGTCTTTGGGTTATCACTTCCCATCTCTTCCCGATGCTTCTCTCAAGTGATTCATGTTTTCCAAAGGGAACTGTCCCATTAGCCACACTCGGGCGTGAGTGGCCTGTGTGAGCTGTATTTGTGTCTCTCAGGAAGACCGACGATGACAACACACTCAGAGCCTCTGCCCTGTGGAAGGGGAGGGGGAGGGGAGTGGGGATTTGTCCCCGAAATCACACCCCCCTGGCCCCGCTGGTCTCCTGATCAGAAGGCGGGCCCGGCTGGGCCCGTGTCTCCTGGCCCCGCACCGTCTGGAGGAGCAAGTCCCGGAAGGGCTGGAGAGGTTGACACGGAGGTGCCCGGGGAAGCAGCGCCCGCCGTGGTGGGTGGAGGCGGCAGGGGTGTCATTAGCACCAGGCGTGAATCACTGCTGGGCTGCTGGCTCTCTGTCTGACTCAGCTCGGAACTTCTGTCTGCGCACCGGAAGCCGGCAGCCAGCGGAGCGGAGCGTTTGCATGAAACTCCCGGGCTTGACAACCGCTGGGCGTGTTGTAAGCTGCTGTCTCTAAACAAGAGGGGAACCCACCGAGGGCTGCTTCCCCGTCCCTTGGAGGCAGGGGGACCAGCCCGGTGCAGGGCGCCTGCAAGCCAGGACCCTTGTTTCTTATGAAATAAAAAAAGCTTGTCCCGGAGTTTACAAAAACAGGAAGCTGGCCCCGAAGGCAGTTGGCATTATGTAAATGGAACAGTTCGGAATGCAGGTGGCAGTCTGCCTGCAGGACAGAGCAGGACAAGTCAGAGGGGGACAGCCAGGTTTTCAGTGTTGGAGTGCACAGGGAGGAAGCTGAGGCAGGGCTAGGGGGGTTTGGGGTGGGGAGTGGAGCCCTGGCATTATCAGCCCAGGGCAATGCAGGGGGGGGGGGGAGGGGGCGGCCAGGGCAGCAGGGAGGGGGCACTTTCTCTGGATGCGTAAGAACGAGATGCTGAGAGGCTGTTCCCCCAGACTTACCTTTCTCAGGGGGGTGGGACTGGAGCCCCATGAGCTCTAGGCTCCTGACTGTCCCCAGGGGCTGGGAACCCATGCCCTGGAGCAGTGGTCGGCAAACTCATCAGTCAACAGAGCCAAATATCAACAGTACAAAAGACTGAAATTTCTTTTGAGAGCCACATTTTTTAAACTTAAACTTCTTCTAACGCCACTTCTTCAACATAGACTAGCCCAGGCCGTGTTATTTTGTAGAAGAGCCACGCTTGGCTCTCGAGTCACAGTTCGCTGACCACTGCCCTAGAGAGCTCCCCCAGGGAGGGGAGCTGGCGCATCAGGATTCAGATCAGTGATTCACCAGCTTTTGGGGGTGGAGACACTTTGCGATAGCTTGTTGTTTTGGGGTGTATCCTCCCCCCGTTAAAAGTATTGTTAGCCGAGACCAGTTTGGCTCAGTGGATAGAGCGTCGGCCTGCGGACTGAAGGGTCCTGGGTTCGATTCTGGTCAAGGGCATGTACCATGGCTGTGGGCACATCCCCAGTAAGGGGTGTGCAAGAGGCAGCTGATCGATGTTTCTCTCTCATCGATGTTTCTGACTTTCTATCCCTCTCCTTCCGCTCTGTAAGAAATCAATAAAATGTATTAAATATATAAAATAAAATAAAAAATAAATAAAAGTATTGTTAGTTTACAGTTCACCTTTAGGTTTAAAAAAATGTCTTGTTTTTGAAACTTGTGAGACAACTGGATCGCTTCTGAGGTTCTGCAGTGTGAGCGTCCGGACGCTCTGAGTTCTCGGGGCGCAGGCAAGGCCTTCGGCTCTGATCAGAGAGTTGCCTGGGAGCGTGTTTGCTCGCCTACCCCTCCTGCTCCCAGCGCTGGGCCTCTGGGGAGATTTGATAGCGCGTCCCTTCCCAAACTCATTACCAATCACACTTTTTGCTTCTAATCTCCCTGCCCGCCCGCCTGTCATTGACCCTGCCATCAGAACTAGTTCCGAAAACAGATTCAATCACGCCACCCCCCCCCCTCGTGTGCTGTGCCAGTGGGTGCAGCGCCTGCGCACGGGCCCAGAACGCCCTGCTGACTTCACCCTCCGGCCCGTTAGGCTCCTGTGGATTCCATGTGCCCAGTCCTTCTGCTCCCCGTGACTCCTGATCATTTCTCAAACACCGAGAAGCCTCAGCTGCCCGGCCGGCGTGGCTGTGGTTGAGCTTGACCTATGAACCAGGAGGTCACGGTTCAGGGACCCTCAGGGCACAGTCTGGGTTGCTCTTCCCCCAGGAAGCGTTAGGCGGCAGGTGGGGCATTAGCCAAGGGGACGGGGACAATAATTCCGGAGCCCCGGCCGGCACTCTTCATGAACCATCAGTTGAAAAAGACCGTCCCCTCTTCATAGTCTCCACCCTGGGTGTTTCCAGAAGCAGTTTAAACCCTGGCACCCAGAAAGGAAAGCTTTCTATCCCTTCCCCTGGCCACCGAAAGGGAGGGGTGGATTAAAGAGCCCCTCGGATGGCGGATGGCGAGGATCAGGGCCCGGGAGACCGAGAAGGTGGAGGGAGGGTGAGGTGGAGGGTGAAAGTCTGTGTGTGAGCTACAGGTCACGGGAGGGCCAAGGGGAAGGGGAAGGGACTGTGGAGGATGTGAGGAGGGAGGGGGAGGGCACAGGCTGGGTGCCCACCTCAGAAGGCGGGGGCGGGGGTGGGGGTACACATCTGTTCTAAGGCACACAGCGCCCTGAGAGTCCCGGTGTGGAAACCTAGGAGAGTTGGCCACGGATCACGTTCCCACCCTTTGGGGAGGAGAAGATGAAAGAAGACGGTCTTTATTTTGTAGCGAAGGCAGCACACGGTTTAGTCCACAATGTGCTCAGTTGTGCACACAATTTGATTTTGTATCAATGCTATTGATACTCGTCGAGCAGGTCTGAGTCGCGGGTTGATCTTGTTTGAAAGCCGGGACTGCCAGTACTTCCTCCTGTGTTGGTCTTCAGCCCTTAATTCCTTTCCATGATCCTCTCTCTCTCTCTCTCTCTCTCTCTCTCTCTCTCTCTTTCTCTCTCTCTCTCTCTCTCTCTCCGTATTTTACTGATTTTTTACAGAGAGGAAGGGAAAGGGATAGAGAGCCAGACACATCGATGAGAGAGAAACATCAACCAGCTGCCTCCTGCACACCCCCTACTGGGGATGCACCCGCAACTAAGGCACATGCCCCCGACTGGAATCGAACCCGGGGCCCCCCAGCTCGCAGGCCGACGCTCCATCCATTGAGCCAAACCGCTCAGGGCCCATGTTTCTCTCTTCCTTCATTCCTGTTGTCTCGTCTCCGTCTCCCTCCTCTTTTTCCTTTTCTTCTTCCTGGAGTCTCAGGTCCCCACAAGGGGGAGATTGTCGCTCCCTGAGCCCCAGAGGGTCTGCAGGTGCTGAGGCTCCCAGCCCGGGCCTCCTGGGCCCCGGGAAGCCTGTGGGGGGGTGCTCCCGTCGAGGGCCCCAGCTCTGGCACCTTGGTGCCCACCCACTGCCTGGGTGGGTCCACCCGCCTATCTTATCTTCACACAACCCTGAACGAGTACGGGAGCTGGAGTGCCCCCCCCCCCCGTCCTCCGGGGGGGTGAGGAGGGGGGGGAGAAGGAGCAGGGGACTCTCCTGTTGAAAACACAGCTGCTGCCAGCAGATAGACAGGAAAGCCGACCCAGCCCTGGCAGAGGCCTCGGTGGGAGTGCCAACTACTATGAACTAGCAGGCCCAGCCAGCAGGCACAAACACGCCCCCTGGCTGCAGCCACAGCGAGCAAGCGAGCGGCTCCAGGAGGTGGGCCGCGGGGGAGCCCCCAGAAACCCCTCAGTCCTGGGAAGGCCGCAGGCGCTCCCCCCTTTAAGAGGCTCTCATGGTACAGCCAGGTCATAGGAAGGAGGGGAGGGTCCTGGCCTGGCCTGGTTGTGGGGGAGGGGAAGGAGGGGGAGTTGAGGAGCAGGTGTTACAAACCTGGTTTAGTTATTAGTGGACGTGAACTTGCTCAAGTTTCTTGGTCTCCTTGAGACTCAGTTTCTTCATCTGAAAAATGGTATTAATTGACGACCATTTAGAGCTGGGTTTGGACCCCGCCCTTGCCGTGGCTCAGCTGACCTTGGCCTCTGCTTTCTCACCTAGGAGGGGCAGTGCCAGAGGCTGGGATGAGCGTAGTACAGTGCCTGGTGTATCACACGTTGCTCAATAAAATGCTACCTCCCACCATCACCGAGTGAGAAAATCACGCGTAAGCATTTTGTAAGCTCTGACGAGTCTTTAAAGATGTGGGACGTTATTCTTATGCAGGCGGACGTTCTGGCCGAGAGGCTGGGCTCCAAGCAGCGGTTTGTAAAGGGTTCCCCCTCCAGTGTCCTTCCCCCCCAGACGGCTTCCCTGTCCTGCTGTGGTTTCCTCCCCTCCGGCGGAGGCTGCTCCTATGGTTTCCTGGCTCTGCTTCCTCTCTCCTCCCCTCCCCAGGCCAGACCCCATGTTTCCTCAGAACTCCGCCCTCCCAGAAGTGTGCGCACCATTCCAATTCCACCTTCATCTTCCTCCGAGTTCCCCCAACACGTCCTAGTCCTCCCAGACCAGTATTTAAAGACTCATTGCTTGAGTTCAAAGCCCACATGTGAGCTCTGTGGCCTTGGGTAAGTGACTGAACCTTGCTAAGCCTCGGTTTACTCATCTGGGAAATGGGAATAACAGTAACGACAGTTGTTAAGAGGATCAGGCGAGAGCCTCTTCCCGGTCAGCGCGAGGCGTCAGCGCATTGGAAGGTCTCAGTGGGCTTCGTTAGGCCTTGCATGCAGCCATGTGTCTGCCATGGACATGTTGCCTCCCTGTTGGCATGTAAAGGCCTTTAAAGCAGGCCATGTCTTCTGTTTTCTCACCTTATTATGAATTGGGTGCCCACACATTGGGTGCCCACTAGCCATCTTAGATGCCTTGTCCCATTTTTTAAAAGATATATTTTATTGATTTTTCACAGAGAGGAAGGGAGAGGGCTAGAAAGTCAGAAACATCGATGGGAGAGAAACATCGATGAGAGAGATACATCGATCAGCTGCCTCCTGCACACCCCCTACTGGGGATGTGCCCGCAACCAAGGTACATGCCCTTGACCGGAATCGAACCTGGGACCTTTCAGTCCACAGGCCTAGGCTCTATACACTGAGCCAAACCGGTTTTGGCTGGGTGTGGAGAGCGCCCTTGGGGAACAAAGTTCCCCAAGAGGGTGGGCCTTACAAGGCCCCCCCCCCCCCCCAGAATGGTTACCTTCAATTGTAGTTTAGCAAACAACACTGCCCTCCAGCACATAACATTGTAAATAGCCAAACGGTCCAGGGGAAAATGGGAAAAGATTTAGGTGGCGTCTTGGATGGACATGTAGCCTAGGGAAGTTAGTTAAGATAAGGGGTTTAGTGGGGAAACATGTTAACAATGGAATGTAGCTTTGTTGTGTGGGGAACAAGGAATTGGGTGATATGTAGCCAGAACTGTTTAAAAGAGTGGAGTGACATAAACTCGGGACCCCAGTCCTAAAGAGGGCTTTGTGGACCTCCTGATCCCATAGCTTTTGTTTCTTCTTCATTTCTATCCATCTTCCTATCTCTCTCTTTCCGTAAGCCTCCCCCCCTTTCAGGGACGGCTCGACTGAGGCCGGCCGGCCCCGGCAGCGGGGCCCACAGCATTTTGGCCTCCAGTGCTCCTCTGGGAAGGGATCTTGAGGGGCGGCCGCTCTCTGGGGAATGAGCTTTCTTTGTGACGGGGCAGCCGAGTGCTCAGAGCTGAAACGCCACTTCGGTGTGAGTCACCGGCACAGGCCGCATTCTCACTCACCGCACACAGCCGCTCCTTTTGTCCAAGAGCAGTAGGGGGTAGACACTCCGGCAGAGGTCTGATTCTAGCACATTCCGTCCCGGCCAGCACGGGGACTCTGCTCTGAAACTCCCTCCTCCTGGCCGCGGGGGCCGAGGGTCTGCTGCCGGGCGCTCTGGTTGTGTCCGCGTTCCTCCTTGGGCCGTTCGCGTTGCAGAAGAAGGGGTTGCCTTGTCGCTTCTTCCCAGGCCTTCCCTGAAGTCAAACCCGATGTCTCCCCTCTAGGCCAGTGCGAGGTCGAAGGGGAGCCAGCAAGCCGTGTCTGGCAGCCACCCTCGGGAAATGTTTTTCTATCAAACCCTTGTCTACGGTGGAATTTGACATGTATGAAGCAATCAGTTGGACTAGAGAGAAAATGACCACATTTCATTCTCCACAAGTACTCGTATTCCTGCAACAAGGGATGTGCCAGTTTCTCAAGTCACACCAAGTGTTTGTCATCCTCGACAGGATAAACCAGGCAGAGAATGGTTGTGGCAACCCGGAAAAGAGGCGGGGAGGAGGCCAGGCGTTACTGTGAGGACAGAGTGGGAAACTGGGGGCAGATTAAGTCCCGTATACGCTATGCTTCAGTTTCCTCATTTGTAAGTGAGGGTAATAATAGTATGTCTTATGAGCATTAAATTAAATGAATTAATAATTTAAAAGTGATTAAAATAGTGACTGGCATGTAATACATTCTCTGTCAGTAATACATTCTCTGGCAGATAGGCATATGCGTTTGATCTTTCCCTGGTTTTTCTTTCCATGATGTTAGATACTGCAGCCTGATTTGCCAGCTAGGGCCTGTAGTTAACTCAAAAGGCTCTGAGTATAACACATTCTGAACCCCCAAATTCCTTTCTCCTCTCCCCCTTGTTTTGTTATCAACGGTGTCTATGAGATGGGAGTACCTTGCGCCCGGTTTCCCAGTTGGATTTAAAAAAATATATGTATTTTATTGATTTTTCACAGAGAGGAAGAGAGAGGGATAGAAAGTCAGAAACATCAATGAGAGAGAAACATCCATCAGTTGCCTCTTGTACACCCCCTACTGGGGATGTGCCTGCAACCAAGGTACATGCCCTTGACCAGAATGGAACCTGGGACCTTTCAGTCTGCAGGCTGATGCTCTATCCACTGAGCCAAGCCGGTTTTGGCTGGATTTAAAATATATATATATATATATATATATATATATATATATATATATATATATTTTATTGATTTTTTTACAGAGAGGAAGGGAGAGGGATAGAAAGTCAGAAACATCGATGAGAGAGAAACACCGATCAGCTGCCTCTTGCACACTCCCCACCCCCCACTGGGGATGTGCCTGCAACCAAGGTACATGCCCTTGACCGGAATGGAACCTGGGACCCTTCAGCCTGCAGGCAGACACTCTAGCCACTGAGCCAGACCGGTTTTGGCTCCCGGTTGGATTTTCACTGAACATGGAAACCTCACGGGCTCACCGGCACAAAAGACCAGTGTGCACCTTAAGCGCCGAGACTTCTGCCCGGCCAGCGTGGCTCCTATGAACCAGGAGGTCGCGGTTCGATCCCCGGTCAGGACACAGGCCCAGGTAGTTGGCTCTGTCCCCAGTGGGGGGCGTGCGGGAGGCAGCCCATCAGTGATTCTCTCTCGTCATTGATGTTTCTGTCTCTCCCTCCCTCTTCCTTCCTCTCTGAAATAAAAAAAGAACATATATATATATATATATATATATATTTTTTTTAAATATATTTTATTGATTTTTTACAGAGCAGAAAGGAGAGGGATAGAAAGTCAGAAACATCGATGAGAGAGAGACATCGATCAGCTGCCTCTTGCACGCCCCCTACTGGGGATGTGCCCGCAGCCAAGGTACATGCCCTTGCCGGAATCGAACCCGGGACCCTGCAGTCCACAGTCCGACGCTCTATCCACTGAGCCAAACCAGTCTCGGCAGAACATATATATTTTTTAAAAAAAGAGTTGAGACTTCTCATTAGACTGATTATATATGCAGTCACCTTTAGACATTTGCCCTGTGCAGTGCACCTTGGCTGTGTGAAGGCTGTTTATATTTTATGTACAGCAAGCCCTTAAGGAAGGTCATCAGTAGGTTCTTCAACTTGAAGCAAAATGATGTCTATCGAAGCCAGTTTTACCACAGGCTGATTGACATAAACGAGAGTTACGTTCCCATGACATCATATCAATGTTGAACGAAGCAACGTGATTCGAGGACCTGCTATCCATGCCTGATGCCCATGCGAGAGGGGATGGGCATTCCTGGACAGGTCCTCACTGTTTTCCAGGCCTTTCTCTCTGCACGCACAGCCCGTCTGCCTGCCCGGAGTAACAGACAGGAGGCATTTCCATTTTAGGTCTCCATTTCCTATTAGATGGAAGCCTTGTGGCAATGAAATGCGTTTGGCAATGGAGAGTGTTATAAAACAGGAGCTAGATGGTTTGAGATAAAACATATTCGTCCTCCTTCCCCCGTAAACACCGGCTTTTCCTTCCTTCCCAGTCCTCCAGATAGGCTTCTTCTTCGCCGATGCTCGTTAAAGCCGGACGCGGGCCTGTGCAGAGTCGGGGCACGGCGCGGGCTCAGGCCCGGGAGGGCTGTAAACGCTCTTGGCGTCGGAAGGAGCAGGCTTTCCCAGCAAAAACAAACGTTTGGACAGACCAGTTGGCTCTTACGCTGTATTTCTGTCTGTCTTCATTGGGATTCCTGAGATGCGGTTTTCACTGTAATGGCTAGTGACTTGGCTTGCATTCTGTAGAACGGGGCCATGGACCATCGGTGGCCCTGTCAGTAGGAAATCTTTAGGATGACATTGCTGGAGCTTTCTGACAGATGTGACTTCCAGTTCTTTCCTGCCCTATCCCATTCCACTCCTCTTTGCCGGTTTAGTTTTCCGAAGCCTAGCTCTGACCAAACCACTCTCCTCCCATTCAACCTCATTGACTCCCCGCTGCTTACAGTGTCACCTGTACACATAACTGTGTACTCATAATGCCGCATTCTTTAAAACATGGCCCGACTCTGCCCTCCAGCTTCTCCCATTGATTTATTTATTAAAAAAAGTATTTTAATTGCTTTCTGCGAGAGGAAGGGAGAGGGAGAGACAGAAACATCAATGATGAGAGAGGATAATTGATCAGCTGCCTCCTGCACACCCCCAACTGGGGACGTGCCCTGACCGGGATTGAATTATGACCTCCTGGTTCATAGGTTGATGCTTAATCACTGCGCCACTCTGGCTGGGCTCCCAGTAGGGGGTGTGTAGGAGGCAGCGATCAGTGATTCTCTCTCATCATTGATGTTTCTATCTCTCTCTCCCCCTCCTTTCCCCTCTGGGATCAATTATGTATATAAGAACTTGAGGCCCGTTCATGCAAGAATAGGCCTTCCTTCCCCTGGCTTCCCTCCCAGCTGCTCAGGAGCCCGCATGTCCCTGCTCCCACCCACCAGGGAGCCAGCTTCCATCCTGAGCACCTCTCCTGTAGCTCCCTCCGCTGCCCCACCCTCCCCCTCATAGCAGGTGTCCCACTCCTCCAGGGCCACTCCCCACCTGCATATGCAAATTAACACATCTTTGTTGGATTGATTTGCATACTCACTCTGATTGGCTGTGGGTGTAGCGGAGGTATGGTCAATTTGCATGTTTGTCTATTATTAGGTGAGATAAGATGAGGTATGGAATGACAAGGACTGACACCTTCCTAGTGTCCTGTGGAATCAGGTAGGAAGGTAGAGGAACTGGAAGAGGAAATAGATGCCAGGATTGACAACCAGAGGTTTCCCTGTCCCCAGGCCCCGTCTGCTGAGAGAAGGGAGAAGGGGAAGGAGAAGGAGAGGTGCTTCGTGCCGCCACCGGCCTGGCGCTTAAAAAAGCCTGGCTGGCTGCATGCAGGGAAGCAGAGGAAGTGGTTTGGGCTGTCCCTGCGGAAGCTATTTATGTGCGGACGGGTATTTTCAGAGGAGGCCCAGTGTGCGGAAGGGGAGCCTGACCTCTGTCGGGGCTGCTCCTTAAAGTCAGGGCACCCTGCAATAGTCCAGGAACAGAAGGGGGCCGGCTGATGCCCAGGTTTTGTCTCTGTCACAGTGGTGAGGCCACGGGGCCAGCTGATCTCCGTCCCAGGTCAGTCTCTAACTCATGTACGATGTTAGGCAAGACACTTCCTTTTGCGCAGACCCTGCTTAACCATCTGTACCGTCCCCCGCCGTCTCCCAGAGGTGACAGGGGGTGCAATTAATTTGCATTTGTGAGGTGCTCAGAGGTCCCCAGACGCAAGCCGCTGGGGAAACCTGGGGAAATGGCTGGACTGAACTGTGGTTTGTAGTCAGGCTCCTGTGTGGTTGCTAAGTGGGCAGCGTGGTTTTCATGATTTCAGATTCCGACTCCTGGAGGCCACTCATTTCCTCCCAGTTCCTTTTCTTCTTCTTTCAAAATATTCTTTAGGAAAAAAAAATTTAAAAATAGGGAGATGGACCGATATAAATAGCAGCCATGTATCCAGCATGGAACAAACAAATATTGACTTTGTTTTGCAATGAATGATTTTTATTAACCTTTAAAATGCTTTTATGTAACAGCACACCTTTAAACCTTGTTCGTGTTTAAAATAAAAGAAGTAAAACATTTGTGTGCCCCCATCTCACCCATTTGCCTTCCTCTAACCCCAGAGGTGGCGTCGCCATGGACACGCGCCCTCCCTGTCCGTGAACGTGTGCCTGCGTGTGCCCCGTGGGGGGCTCTGGGTTCTCCCGTGTGTGACAGACCGAGCCGGAGAGGGGTGCAGTGGCAGAGCGCGGGCCGTGGAGTGGGGAGGGCCGGGTCGGAGGCCGGTGCCCTGGGCTTCTTGGAGCCGCAGTTTCTCCGTGTGTGACCTGGCAGTGATCCGTGGCTGGCTTAGTAAGTGGTAACCAATGTATTTAGCCATTTCTGTTTTTTTAAAAATATATATGTTATTGATTTTTTTACAGAGAGGAAGGGAGAGGGATAGAAAGTCAGAAACATCGATGAGCAAGAAACATCGACCAGCTGCCTCTTGCACGCCCCCTACTGGGGATGTGCCCGCAACCAAGGTCCATGCCCTTGACCGGAATCGAACCTGGGACCCTTCAGTCCGCAGGCCGATGCTCTATCCACTGAGCCACACCGGTTTCGGCAAGCCATTTATGTTTATCAGCTCCGTTTTGTTTTTGTTTTTCTCTGTGAGAGCAAGGGTCTTGCCCGTAGCCTGTATTAACTGTCCTCGGTATTGTTTACACGCCTCCTCACCGAGTGTAGAAGCCTATCAGTTGTCTCCTGAAGAAATGGTTGCCCTGTGTCTCCGTGTCCGTGTCCCCACCCTGCTCCCAGCCCCAGTGCAGAGCCAGCCGGGGCCGGCACAGGGGCAGTGATGCTCAGGGCACCCAGGTGGCTCTGGGCGGCCAGCTGAGGACACTGCCAGGCTGCTGTGTCTCTTCAGGCCGCACAGGAACTCGCCATTATGGGGGGAGGGGGGGTGGTGCAGAGCCTCCTCACTGCACTCGGTCCTGTTAACGACTGGGTTTTACCGAGTTGGTGTTTCGGGTGCGTATTTGAAACACTGTGTCCTCCCCAAGGTGTAACGCTCATTTCACAGGGGTCCTGCCGGCCCGCCGTGGTTGGGATGCCCGCCGCTGGCAGGAACATGGGCAACACAGGACACAGGGAACACAGGAAACAGAGGACACGGACACAGAGCTGTGGACACAGAGGACACAGAGCAGAACACAGAGACACAGGGAACATAGGACACAGGGATCACAGGACACAGAGAACATGGACACAGAGCTATGGACACAGAGGACACAGATGAGAACACAGGGACACAGGGAACACAGGAAACGGAGGACATGGACACAGAGCTGTGGACACAGAGGACACAGAGGAGAACACAGAGACACTGGGAACATAGGACACAGGGATCACAGGACACGGACACAGAGGACATAGGACATAGATGACACAGACGAGAACGCAGGACACGGAAACAGAGGACACGGACACAGAGGACATAGACACAGAGGACACAGGACAAAGGAGATACAGAACATGGGACACAGATAGAGGACACAGGGAACACAGGACACAGGAAACAGAGGACACAGACATGTGACACAGACATAGGGGACACAAACACACAGGTGAGGACACAGGACACAGGGACACAGGACAAGGGGATGCAGAGCATGGGACACAGATAGAGGACACAGGGAACACAGGGTGTGGGGGACATAGGAAACAACACAGGGAACACAGGACAGAGGACCCGGGGAACACAGATCACAGGTACAGGCAGGGAAGGGACAGCAGGGGGCACCAAACCCACACTCTTCTCCTGGAGACGGAGCCCGGGTGAGCGCCAGGCCCTCAGACTCCCGCTTTGTTAGTCTGTCTGCTCAGCTCTTTCCTGGACGTGGTGGTTTCTTTCCGCAGCAAAGACTGTTGTTCTTTGTGAAAACAACAAACGAGCCGGTGCACCCCGCCTGCACCCCGTGTGCCCCCCTCCTGCCTGGACTCTTCTGAGAAAGAAGCAGAAAGCTGCTGCCGGAAGCCCCAGGAGGGGCTGTGAGGGCCCAGGGTCAGGGCTCTGCCTCCAGCCCCTGGTGCTGTCACCACACAGCGTCACCCTGTTCCTCCTTCGATTTGCATCTGTTCACCTTTTTTGGTTTTTAAAAAAATATGTTTTTATTGATGTCAGAGAGGAAGGGAGAGGGAGAGAGAGAAACATCAATGATGAGAGAGAGTCATTGATCAGCTGCCTCCCGTACGCCCATCACTGGGGACAGAGCCTGCTACCCGGGCCTGTGCCCTGACTGGGAATGGAACCGTGACCCCCTGGTTCCTGGGTGGATGCCTGACCTCTGAGCCTCACTGGCTGGGCGCATTTGCTCATCTTATTTTTTTTTTAAATATATATATTTTATTGGTTTTTTACAGAGAGGAAGGGAGAGGGACAGAAAGCCAGAAACATCGACGAGAGAGAAACATTGATCAGCTGCCTCCTGCACACCTCCTACTGGGGATGTGCCCGCAAACCAAGGTATATTGCCCTTGGCCGGAATCAAACCTGGGACCTTTCAGCCCGCAGGCCGACGCTCTATCTGCTGAGCCAAACCGGTTTCAGCTGCATTTGTTCATCTTAAATCAGGAGCGGTACCCCCACCCCCTTGTGGTGACATTAGGAGGTGGAGCCTTTGGCAGGTGATTAAGTCATGAGAGAGGAGCCCTCTGCATCTGGGGACCCAGAGAGAAGATCGAGAAGCCCTCACCGGACATGGAATCTGCCCGACCTCAATCCGGGACCCGCTGACCTTTGAGCGATGAGCGTTTGCTATCTCAGCCACCCGGTCTCTGCTGGTTTCGTGACAGGAGCCTGAAGGACGAAGACATGGGGCAAAGCCGGAGTTGAAACATACTTGTCTGAGTCCTGTTATTTGCTCTGAGGGCTTTACGCTGTTTCAGTTTACATATGTTTGAGGTAAGAACAGCCATAGTTTCCGGCCTGGGCACTGGACAGAGGTCATCGAATCTACATCCTTTACACCCCACCTCTCTAACTTTGACATTCAAACCAGCCTCGATTTCATCCTCTGCAAAAGGAGGTGGGGTCAGCTGCCCTTGACCAATGTTCATGCCCTTGACCAGAATCGAAGCTGGGACCTTTCAGTCCGCAGGCAGATGCTCTATCCACTGAGCCAAACCGGTTTCAGCTGTTCCTAGGGTTTACATGTGCCACTTAGGGTGGGAGAATGTATACTGCTGATGTATTTATTGCACAGAGTGAGGCCTGGGTGAGGTTTACCTGGTTTCTTATTCAGGGTCTGTGATGGGGCCTCTTTAATCTCTGATAGGCAGTGAGCCTCTACGTACCCCTGTCCTGCCAAAAGGACACTGAGCAGATGGCAAACCCCAGAGCGTGAGGTTTATAACAACCCCAAATTGAGGAGGTCTAGTGCGAGGGTTTAAGGTGGGTAAACAGGCTGTATTACACCAAGGATTCTCCCTAAGAAGGACCGTTATTGAATTACACCCCCTGACAAGTACTCTTCACCCTGTGTATTCTCATTTGAGGCTGGTACAGAAAGATCAGCATGAAAAACACAAGAGCTGCACTTTGGAGAGAAGGGAGGTAGGTTAGGAGGCCCACTAGCATCTTCGCACGGGGCTGGCCGAGTGGGGGACAGGTCCTGCCTGGGAGAGACTCCCCACGGAGGGGGCAGGCAGGGCCACAGAGCTCACCCCGGTGTCATGGTCTGGCTCGCTGTGGGCACTCCTGCCATGGCCCTCAGGGCTACCCCCCTCTCTCCCCGATGATGTGCTGCCTTGATGTAGGACCGAGGCCAAGGTGCATTGAATCTGTGATGCATTTCCTCCAGACAGAGGGGTTCGAGTTTTGCTGAAGCCATTGAATTCCCGCCATATGTTTTCTCCCACATACACCCTCCGCTGCTCAGTTGTTCTGTATCTGGCCTTGCTAATGCAAATGCCTGTTTTGGGGAACGTGGAGTCTTGCTTCTGCTGTGCTAGTTCATGGCAGTGAACATGAACTACGGTGTTGTGTGTTTGTTCATTTACTTTAATTCTGTGTCCGTGACTGCTGAGAACCAATTCCAGCATGTGATAATTACAAGAGTTTTACCAAAAGGTTGGTGAAGCTTGGGGAACTCAACAGGGTGGAGTCACATGTAGTTTACCTGTTGGAAATGGCTAAAGGGCACTTCCCCCAAACTTGAATAGGATTGTTAACTGCCAGACAGCTCAGGGCATTCTATTGCCTCCTGTTGGCCAAACACCTGAACAGCTGCAGGCCATTCCCCAAACCGACAATCTCTGGAAACCCTTGGATACCGTACCCTTTGAAGTGTATATTTCCACCTTGCCTTGGGACAAATCATGTTTAATAAAAGCTCGGGTCCTTGGTCAAGGAAGAGAACCTTCTAGCTCCTTCAGCTGGAAGCTCCTCTGACCCCCAATGCCTCTCAAAAATATCTTTCGTCCACGGACTCCTTCTTAATCATCTTCGCCCGGCCCCTTTCTCCAGAATGCTGACCCCTTTGTAAGGCTGGGAAAAGAACCCCGGCAACTGACGCCTGAATGAGGGGCACCAATAGTGACACGCCATCCCAAGATTGTCAGTGGGGGGGGCACCGCTTGCTTATGTCCCTCAGCCTTGAAGGACTGTGACTCTCAAGCCTGGCTGCGCCTATGGAAGGCCCCAATTCTCAATCCTGCACCCCCGGGAAGTGGGTCACTGAAGGGTCCTCCCAGCACCCCTCCTCAGATGTGGCAGAGGGCACCCTCTCAAAGAGCAGAACCAGGTAATCGGACCGGTGGTGAAGGCACTCACTGCTAGTGCATGAGTCCCTGTAGTTCTTGTCCAACAGAACCCAAAATAGGTAAAGGACTGCCGACATTATATGCTGTCTGCACCTTTCATTTCCACCCAGGAATTCTATCGTGTTATCCTGTTGGCACTCTCGCATCCAAGAGCACTGTTGTAATGTTGGGAGCACTTACATCTATCAGTTACTCTGTGGGTGTCTAGACTGGTAGATGTAAGTGCTCCCAACACTACAGCAGTGCTCTCGGATGCGAGAGTGCCAACAGGACAACACGATAGAATTTTCTGGTTGGAAATGAAAGGGGGAGACAGCATCTAGACCTCATAGAGAGGAATCTTCATGACCCAGCAACCCTGGTCTTGGAGCTAGATACAGAAACAGAACATAGCTTTAGGTTGTCTATGACCGGAGAGGGAGTGCTTTAATTTTACATGTATGTGGCTTAGTTACTGAAAGATGAAACAGATGTGCCAGAGAGAGAGAGAGACCAGGGTACCTGGACACAGACTTTATTGAGGAGACCCTTCCCAAGGGATAAAGAGCTCATGTGCAGGGTGAAGGCAGAGAAACCAGGGGAGGGGGAGAAGAACTCTGCCTGGGAGAACAGTCTGGGAGAAAAGGTGCCACATGGCACACTGAGACACACTTTAAGGGCCGGATCAGGCCGAGGTTGGGCCCAGGGGGGAAGGGAAAGGGGTGGGACACTGGGCACTCTGGTATGCTCTTGATTGGTGGCTCAATGTCTCCGTGGCAGATGTCAATAATATCATAACTCCGCCCACCAGTTGGGGGGGGTACCTATCAGTTACAACATGTTAGGTAGAGATATTATTGAATGGAAGGAAGGGTGTGTAGGTAACGAGAAGATAGGGGTGGATCATAGTGTACATTTACTCTTTTTGCCTTCAAGTATCCATTTCCTCTTCTTAGGATGCTAGCACCTGATTTTCCTATAGAGAACCTGCCCCTTTTCAACTCTACGACCGTGCGGTTTACCCACTTCCCTTGGCCGCAGCGGTTGACTCAGAGATAGACAAGGGGACCCAAGCCATGAGATCCGATTTCTGAACTTTTGAGGATCTCCTGGGGAGAGAAGCTCCCTTTCCACTGGTGTTGTTAGGGTGATAGGCTGTAAGCCGGGAGCCACTGGGAACCCCAGTCTTAGCATTGCCTGGGAGGTATCTGCCTAAATGTAGCTAATAAAGATGGAAACAGGGCAGGAGACGGAGCGAGACCAAGCGTGATGTGTTCATGCACGCACTGATGACAGTTACACTCCTGTACCTGTTCGCTGCGCGAGCCGAAGACAGCATACATTTGCTTGAGAACACGTGAGTTGCAACTAAGAACCCTGTAGTCACGATCAGCTATGGGAAATGCATAAACACTTTCATATGCTTCAGGTGTGTTTGCTTCTCTGCAGCTTTCCTTACCTGCGAGGACAGTAGCTTTTACTGAAACGCTTGGCTTTCAGGAATTAGCACTGTAAAGGGAAGACCCTGTTGAATACGTTCTTTTGTGTCTCTGGTTCGGTGGCCAAGGCCTTGGAGCAGCGGTCACCGGCCTTTCGGACATCGCCGACCACCAGTTGGAGACCGCTGTCTCAGAGGAGCCGCCCTCCAGCACATTGCTCACACACTGCTCAGTGTCATCTGTCCCACGGGAAGGACACCCGACCGTCCGCAGTCAGCGTGTGTCATTGTGAGGCGCCAGCTGGGTCAGCCCATCGATGCCTGCGTGTCACAGTGATGGTGCTCTGTGCTGCTCTACACACACACACACACACATGCCAGCAGCGTGCCCGCTCGTGGGGGAGGGCTGACGCTGTCGCCCTGGTGGCCCTCACCGTTGGACCCGGGGATGCACGGCGGTAGCAGCACCGGTGGTGTGTGGAGGTCAGGATCTGTGAGCTCAGATGCAGACTGAGGGACAAGGGGGCGGGGCAATGACATTAGAGCAGGCCGATTCCTGGGGGTACAGGTGGAAGAAGCCAAAGGCTGAGAAGAAGAGGTAGCAGGAGAGGAGCCAGAAGGTCCAAACGGGAGTTGGGAATGGGCAGGACAGAGGAGCCGGGCCTGCTTGCAGGAGGCCCCGGAAAGGCCTGCTGTGCCCGGGGCGGTGAAGTTTGTGCTGCTCAGATGGTTTTGAAGGGTCTCCCTGAGCCCTGAGCTGCCTCTAAGGCATCACCAGATGCGTGAAGAACTCCGCAGGGTTTTTCTCATCCTCCGCTTCAGCTGCTGGGTCTGTGTGTGATGTCACAGGGTTCAGCTGCTGGGGCTGTGCGTGATGTCACAGGGTTCAGCTGCTGGGGCTGTGCGTGATGTCACAGGGTTCAGCTGCTGGGGATGTGTGTGATGTCACAGGGTTCAGCTGCTGGGGCTGTGCGTGATGTCACAGGGTTCAGCTGCTGGGGCTGTGTGTGATGTCACAGGGTTCAGCTGCTGGGGCTGTGTGTGATGTCACAGGGTTCAGCTGCTGGGGCTGTGCGTGATGTCACAGGGTTCAGCTGCTGGGGCTGTGTGTGATGTCACAGGGTTCAGCTGCTGGGGCTGTGCGTGATGTCACAGGGTTCAGCTGCTGGGGCTGTGTGTGATGTCACAGGGTTCAGATGCTGGGGCTGTGTGTGATGTCACAGGGTTCAGCTGCTGGGGCTGTGCGTGATGTCACAGGGTTCAGATGCTGGGGCTGTGTGTGATGTCACAGGGTTCAGCTGCTGGGGCTGTGCGTGATGTCACATGGTTCAGCTGCTGGGGCTGTGTGTGACATCACATGGTTCAGCTGCTGGGGCTGTGTGTGACGTCACATGGTTCAGCTGCTGGGGCTGTGTGTGATGTCACATGGTTCAGCTGCTGGGGCTGTGTGTGACATCACATGGTTCAGCTGCTGGGGCTGTGTGTGACATCACATGGTTCAGATGCTGGGGCTGTGCGTGACATCACATGGTTCAGCTGCTGGGGTTGTGTGTGATGTCACATGGTTCAGCTGCTGGAGCTGTGTGTGACATCACATGGTTCAGCTGCTGGGGCTGTGTATGTCACATGGTTAATCTGCTGGGGCTGTGCGTGACATCACATGGTTAATCTGGGGCTATGTATGACATCACATGGTTCAGCTGCTGGGGCTGTGCATGACATCACATGGTTCAGCTGCTGGGGCTGTGTGTGACATCACATGGTTCAGCTGCTGGGGCTGTGTGTGACATCACATGGTTCAGATGCTGGGGCTGTGCGTGACATCACATGGTTCAGCTGCAGGGACTATGCGTGACATCACATGGTTCAGCTAATGTGTGCATGATATCACATGGTTCAGCTGCTGGGGCTGTGCATGACATCACATGTTTCAGCTGCTGGGGCTGTGCATGACATCACATGGATCAGCTGCTGGGGCTGTGTGTGATGTCACATGGTTCAGATGCTGGGGCTGTGCGTGACATCACATGGTTCAGCTGCTGGGACTATGCGTGACATCACATGGTTCAGCTAATGTGTGCATGACATCACATGTTTCAGCTGCTGGGCTGTGCATGACATCACATGTTTCAGCTGCTGGGGCTGTGCATGACATCACATGGATCAGCTGCTGGTGCTGTGTGTGATGTCACAAGGTTCAGCTGCTGGGGCTGTGCATGACATCACATGGTTCAGCTGACGTGTGTGTGACATCATATGTTTCAGCTGCTGGGGCTGTGCATGATATCACATGGGTCAGCTGATGTGTGCGTGACGTCACATGGTGCTCTAGGTCAGAGACAGGGATGGGTGAACAGCATATCAGCTTAGCCAGTTACCTCTCTTGCTTTTTTCTACTATGAACGTTTGTATCTGATCTTCCCACCTAATCTGAAGGTAAAACTCCTCAGCCTCTAGCACCGTGGAGACTAGAAGCAGGTGCTCAAAGAAGCTTGAGGGGTTTGACTGTCACTAGGTGTGTGGGCACGCTGAGTGTTGGGGATCTGCCCCGGGGGGGGGAGGGGAGAGGAAGGGAAGCCCAGCCCAGCCCATCCCAGCCCAGATCTGCCCGCTGGGGGCCTGAACGGCCGAGGGGAAGCGCACGAGGGGGCTGGCGCCTGCTGTCAGTCCTGCGGCTGGCTGACATAGGAGCGACAGCTTTTGTTGACCACCCACCGGTTCAAAGAGACCTGGAAGCCCCTAAGCTAATTTTTAATCTTGCTGAAAGAGGGGAAGTACTGCTGTTCCTGCAGGAGACCCAACCTTCCTTCCACTAAAGCACCAGTGAAATGGCTGTTGATGAAGCTGTGAACTTGGCCTGATGGTTGTCACTAAGGCAACACAGCCCAAAATAGGGACTGATGCTGAGGGAAAGAAGGGCTGGTACTGGAAAACAGGTGTTGATAGCAGGTTCTGTTTGATGAACATTTTGTTACCAGCAGCTCCACTGTATTTATAGCACAACATGCTTTACTAAAAGCCTATGATAGATGTTAGATGGCATTTTGTGCAGTGTGGTTTCTAAAAAGTCACAGAAAATGGACCTTGATATAATGTTAGGCAATAAAAACAGGTTACGGTACAGAGAGTTGGTAAAAAATTATTTGTATGTAAATATGTATACATAAACACAAGCACATGTATACATTTATCTACATTTACATCTATACCGACACATCTATACCTATATAATTTATACCTATACCTATATCTATGTATCTCTGTCTGTATAACCTATATCTCTCCTGATGTGCGTACACACACACACACACACACACACACACACACACACACCAGAGAAATGCCCTCTGTTAATAGTGGTTAACTTTTAGGCTATGGGATTATAAGTGGTTTGGGTTTTTTTCTTTTGTATTTCCAAATGTTCTATAAATGATTATGTATTATTTTCTACGTGACTATATGTTCTGTGGTCAGAATATGAAGACAAAAATTGTTTTTCAAGACGAATGAACTGAAATGGATAAATGGTAAAATGTCTTTGGTAATCTCCCAGATGGGCCATATCACAGATATCCCCCATTTTAGAGACTACCCACGCCGTGTACGGTCAGCCAGGAAGCCAATGGTGGGATTGGGAATTAAGTGCGGAGAATTTTGAGATTCTTTACTGTCTTCCTAAGAGCCCTTGCCCACACGCCTAAGGAAGACACACTGCTGATGTCACTTATTTCATGGCGTGAGTGTAGTTCGGGGGGAGAACACTGAAACCTGCAGGGGGCAGTCTTCCAGGGGAACACCTCCAGGCAGTTCTTGCTGCTCCCACCTGAAGCGGGAGAGCTGGGCCAGTCTGATTTGTCACATGGCCTCATGAATATTGATCACCAGCTTGTTGTAGGTTAGAACAACTGTTCAGCTTTGTTCTTCCTCTGCTTGTGTTGCACTGAGATGCAATCATTTATTGGCACAGAGAAATGGAGTCTTTCCACTTTGACACATCAATCTGTGTCACCCTGCTGGCATATTTATTTATCAGTAAATTTGCATGAAAGTATGTATGCAAAAGAAAGTGTGGCAGAAGGCAGAGATTGAGGAGTGTGTGGATGGATGGATGCATATCTATATTATTTCATCTTATCAGGCCCAGGGTTGTGCTGTGAGGCAAGGGTGCTAGCCAATGGTCACTATTCGCAAGAAGAAAGCGTTGTCTTGAAGATGCGCCACTCTGAGTCATCAGAAGTGCCTCTTCCAAACTCAGACGGAACCTCAATGAACTTATGCTGCCCTCCAAGATGAAGCTCAGACCCTCCTGGGTGGAGACCTGCTAGGACAGGACAGAGGGAACTATGGGGAAGAGGTAGGAAGGCAGGGAGGAGAGGTGATCTTCCAGTGTCCATCTGTGTAGATTCCATGGTGAAAATAAAGAACCGCTGACCTCCAGTTATGCCTAACCTGCTGAAAAAGAAAACTTCTGATAATGGATGTTACCTTCATGTCCTACCAGGTGTGGTGGGCACAATGAGGGATTAGAGAGGGAATCCTAAATTTCTACATGGTGATGGAGGCACCAGAACCAAGACTATTTCAGCCAAAGTTTACCAGGGCATCCACAGAGGGGAGCCAGCTTGGCGCTGCTGAGCACCGGCTGTGTGCCGGCATTGGTGGGTGCCTGAGTTAGGTTTGAGAAAAGGTTGGCTTCCTTGACTTGTAGAGATGGAGAGTAGAAAAGAGCCTTTCCGAACAGAGGCAAATGTTCTTGCAAAGTCACAGAGCTGGGATAGAGACTAGAGCATTAGAGACGGCATGGGGGACCAAGCTGGCTAAACCAAGCTGTATTAGTTTCCTGTGACTGCGGTAACAAACTGCCACAAACTGGGTAGCTTCCAACAACAGAAATGTATTCTCAGTCTGGAGGCCAGAAGTCCAAAGTCAAGGTGTCGATGGGGCCATGCCCTTTCTGAAGGCCCCAGAGGGGAGTCTGTCCCCTGCCTTTCTCTTAGTGGTCGGTGTTGCCAGCAACCCTTGGCATTCCTCACTGTGAAGTTGCATCACTTTGGTCTTTGCCTCGTTGTCATCACATGTTGTCCCCGTTGTGTCTGTCTCAATGGCTCTGCTCCTTTTAAAAGGACACCCGTCATATTGGATTAGGGCCCGCCCTAAGTCAGTGTGACTTCATCTTAACTCCATTACATCTAAGATCCTATTTCCTAATCACAGTCACAGGTACCAGGTATCTTACAGGTGCTGATGCAGATAGAACTTCAACATATCTTTTTTTTTAAAATATATATTTTTTATTGATTTTTTACAGAGCGGAAGGGAGAGGGATTGAAAGTCAGAAACATTGATGAGAGACATCGATCAGCTGCCTCTTGCACGCCCCCTACTGGGGATGTGCCCGCAGCCAAGGTACATGCCTTTGCCGGAATCGAACCCGGGACCCTTGAGTCCGCAGTCCGACGCTCTATCCACTGAGCCAAACCGGTCTCGGCTCAACATATCTTTTTGACACAGTTCAACCCAGCACTGCTAAGCAAATAACAGATGATTAGTTATTATTTGTTGAATGGATAAATAAAATGAATGACCTATATGATGTAAGATGTGCACACGGTTAAGTGAGATTTAAAGGGTCTTAAATGCTAGGTGGAAGAGTTGAGACAATATTTTTACCTTGGTTGGTAAAGCTTCTTAATTGAAATGCTGGGTTGATTTAATAGGGCCAGGGACTAGAGACTTAGAGTTTGAGATTTAAGAATTTTAGATTTTCAGTCTTCCTAAAGGTGTCACCAGATTTTTTTTTTGTCCCTTGATTCTATATTTAAAAAAACACACACCCCAAACCTGTTAAAAATAGCATTTGCCAGCTTGGAAACCTAAGTAGCAAGGCTGTAGTCTCGAAATGGAGGTTATTTTTCTCGGGTTCGAGTATTGGAATGTGGCAGTAATGGACTCAGCTGAGAAAAAAGCCCGGGGTGAGACCTCCCTGAAGGTGCTGTCCTTTTCTACGAGGACAGGTTCTAAATGGAGCCTCCGTGGTTACATATCAGCACCACAGACAGCGCCTTCCCCCTGCTCGCTCCGCCTTTCGCGAGCAGGACCCTCACCTAAGCCTTTCACAAGCAGGGCCCATTACGTTACATCTCTCGCCTTTTTGCAGCTTCATTAGCGGGGCTCATATTCTGGCTCATCGGCAGCACCGAGCCTGCACTAAACAAGGCAGAAGGCTGGTGCCTTCCTGAGCCCCCCATATCGGTCCCTTAGTGGGGGGCACAGGTGCTGTGCTGGCAGGTGGTAGTCGGCGGCAGGCGGTGTGCTTTGCGGATCCAGCCTCTTTGGAAACAGGCGTTCATGAATACCTAGCAGCCTGTGCTTCAAACCCATCTGTTGTGAGTGGAATTGTGCTCCTCCCAAAGATAACGTTGCAACCCTAAACCCCGGGACCTCGGAATGGGGCCTTTCAAAAAAAAAAAAAAGGATCTTTGCAGATGAAGTCAAGATGAAACCATTAGGTGGGCCATGATTATCCAGTGTGACTAGTGTCCTTATAAGTAGAGGGCAGTTTGAACACAGATACCAAGAGAACACCATGTGAAGGCAGAGACACACGGGGAGGAGGCCACGTGAGGGCAGAGACACGTGGGGAGAGAGCCACGTGAGGGCAGAGGCACATAGGGAGGCAGCCATGTGAGGGCAGAGACATGTGGGGAGAGAGCCACGTGAGGGCAGAGAGGCACAGGGAGGAGGCCACGTGAGGGCAGAGACACGTGGGGAGAGAGCCACGTGAGGGTAGAGACACAGGGAGGAGGCCACGTGAGGGCAGAGACACGTGGGGAGGGAGCCACGTGAGGGCAGAGGCACATAGGGAGGCAGCCATGTGAGGGCAGAGACATGTGGGGAGGAGGCCACATGAGGGCAGAGGCACATGGGGAGGGGGGCCACGTGAGGGCAGAGACACACAGGGAGGAGGCCACATGAGGGCAAAGACACGTGGGGAGGAGGCCACGTGAGGGCAGAGACACGTGGGGAGGAGGCCACGTGAGGGCAGAGACACGTGGGGAGGAGGCCACGTGAGGGCAGAGATGCATGGGGAGGCAGCCACGTGAGGGCAGAGGCACATGGGAGAAGGCCACGTGAGGGCAGAGACGGAGATGGGAGTGTTATAGCTCAAGCCAAGGAAGCCAAGGATTGCCAGAAAGTGCTAGAAGCTAGAGAGGCAAGGAAGGAGTCTCCCCTGTGGCTTGTAGAGGGAGCATGGCCCCGCGGACCCCGTGATTTCGGACTTCTGGCCGACCTGTGAGGGAGTACAGCCCCCCGTTTGTGGGTTAAGCCCCCCGTTTGTGGGTTAAGCCCCCCGTTTGTGGTACCTCATCACGGCAGCCCTGGGAGCCAGACACACTGTTCCTTGCATCCGGTTCACTTGTCCTGCGTCCTTACGTCCTCACACTCCCGAGTTAACTTAGCGAGCTGGTTATTGGTAAGGTACTCGCCGTTGTCGGTGGCGTTATGGGGTGCACGGGGAGCTGCTGAGCACCGAATGCTGTGTGCAGGGGCCTGGTCTGGCAGCCACCACCATGGTCCCGAGGAGAGCTGAGTGGACAGGAGTAAGGGACTCGTGGGGACGGTGGGAGATGGCTACTGCCATGTGGGGCCCGTAATGGAAGGTGCCATGACCCCTCTTAGGCCCGGAGGAGGCAGGGTAAGGACAGTTACCAGAGTTGGGGAGAGCAGTGGCCGTCGGAGATGGCTACTACCAGAGTCTGTGGCCTTCTGTAGAGGCACGTGACTGTCACCTTCAGCACAGCGGGGAGGAGCCCGGACATGGCTCTCCTTCCCTTAGATTTCTACTAGTTCCGCCCAACCAGCAGTTGGAGGGCAGACGAGTCTGTGGATGCTCTGCAGGTTGTTTCTCTTGGGGTACAAAGAAGGGTGAAGAAGCGGGGAGAGTAAGGTTCCCAGAAAGGGGGAGGGTATAAGGCAGTGGTCAGCAAACTGCAGCTTGCGAGCCACATGCATCTCGTGAGCCGCAGTTCGCCGCTCTGTTGACTAATGAGTTTGCCGGCCACTGGGATAGGGGCTTAATCACAAGGAACAACAGCCTGTAATTATCGGAATCGAGAGTCTATGTCAGTGGTCGAAAAACTGCGACTCACAAGCCGCATGTGGCTTGCGAGCCGCAGTTTGCCGACCACTGGTATAAGGCATGTGTACTGATCATGCCGAGTGGGACCGGAGGCCAGCTGTCAGCAGCCCACTACCCGTCTGCAGCTTTGATTTGCCTACCCAAGGATATGCCTCATATGAAAGTTCCTCTTTCAAGCCTATTTGCATTTTGGTGGCAGCTTTTTTTTTTTAATTTTTATTTTTGTGGGAAACAGCTGTATCTTTTTTTTTTTAATATATTTTTATTGATTTTTTACAGAGCGGAAGGGAGAGGGATAGAAAGTCAGAAACATCGATGAGAGAGAAACATCCATCAGCTGCCTCCGGCACGCCCCCCACTGGGGATGTGCCCGCAGCCAAGGTCCATGCCCTTGCCGGAATCGAACCCGGGACCCTTCAGTCCGCAGTCCGACGCTCTATCCACTGAGCCAAACCGGTCTTGGCGAAACGGCTGTATCTTAATGCTAAGTCTAGAGAGGTGATTTTAATTCTCGAGGATGATGGGGCGGAGATGGAGGGAGAGGAGCGGGACAGGCAGCGGCCGGAGTTGCCAGAAGGGAAATACTGACTTAGTGGGGAGGCTGGTCGGAGGTGAGCCCGATTCCATCAGTGGAGACATGGGAAGATGGGTGGGATCAAACCCCCAGAGAGAGATGAGAGCAGGGAATTTCTGAGTGTGAGAATCAGGGTTGGGTGCGAAGGCAATGAGTCCAACTCGGACAAGTGCTCTTTAGCCGGAAAGCAGGGTGCAGGCCACATACAAAGTGAGTAACCACAGTTCCAGTGGCAGCCATGTAACGTGGGCCACAGGGAGGTGCGTGCAGTGTCAGCTAACCCGGCGGTCGGCAAACTCATTAGTCAACAGAACCAAATATCAACAGCACAACGATTGAAATTTCTTTGGAGGGCCAATTTTTTTTAAGCTTAAACTTCTTCTAACACCAGTCCTTCAAAATAGACTCGCCCAGGCCGTGGTATTTTGTGGAAGAGCCACACTCAAGGGCCAAAGAGCCGCATGTGGCTCGCGAGCCGCAGTTTGCCGACCACAGAGCTAACCCGATGGATTGTGTGGCTATGCGTTGTCAGTTCCACTCATAACAAACAAAAGGGACTTTCTTTCTTCAGCGAAAGGCAGAGGACCCGGATACAGAAGTAGGGCCTACGAAGAGGAATCGGACACATGAACTGTTTGCATTGTCAGCTTTGCCAAACTCCCGGATTTGCTTTCTGCTTAGTTCACCCCCGGGGCCTCCTGGAGGTGGTTGTTTCGGTGTCACAACTGGCCGCCAAGAGGAGATGCTTGAGTCTCTTAGGAGGAGAGCCGGGGCCGCCCTCCCATTCCTAAGGAGAGGCCCTGCCCCGTCTGTCTGGTGTGGCCATAGCAACAGCAAGTAGAGTCTCAAATGGTTTCCAGTTGGGGGCGTTTTCCAATCCTGAGTCTCCCCATGCTTCCTTCCTCCAGCTCCCAAGAACACTCATCCTTCTCTGCTCACTCTCCACATGGAGCTTTCCCCCAAGTCCCATCTCCCCCTCTTTTCTCTTCTTGCTCAGGTTCCTTTCTGGGGTCCTACCTATACCCACTGCCGAATTTCTTGTGGCGAACACAGACTTCCACGGGTCTCCTGGACACCTTCTCATGCCTTTCTCAGCCGTCACCACAACGGATGGCATTTAATCCGACACCTCGCTTTCCACCATAGTCTTCTCCTGCCATATGGACCTGTCATGGCTATCAGGACTTGTGCCCTCGTTGTCACTTGGACTGGAAACCTCAGTCATCTTGCATTGCTTGTTTCCCGTTCTTTCTAGATTCCAGATTCTCTTGGCATCCAAACAATCAATTGCCAAGCGCCCCCACCTCCATCTTCCTTTGAACTTCCTTCCTAACCCATTGGTGCTTCTCTAACTAAGTACCTCTACTGTTCCTCTGGACTGTTTCAGGAGATTTGACCTAACATATTTCAGCCCATGTTCCATGTTTTACATGAGTTATCTTACTATGACAGGTGAGATAGTTTTACCCCCTTAAGATCGTCAATGGCTCCTTCTTGCCCAACAGTGTTTGGTTCACTTCCTGGTTGTGGCTTTAAGACTGTGTAGATTTAGCCCCAGCCTTCCTTTCTGGCTTTCTCACCCACTGTGCCTGTCATTGCACCAGTCCTTGTCACACTGCTTTCCCTGAGCTTGCCTTCAGGTCTCTGCGTTTCTACTTGTACTGTCTCTGGAATCTTCCTCATTTTCCATTCAAATCCAGCTCTGGGTGTAGCTTTGCCGGAGCCACCTAGTTGCAATTAACCACTTTACCTTCCCACACCCTTTTGCTTACTCCTCTGCTATAGTCCATCTTGTCACTTTGCTTTATATTCTAGCTGATTGCTTTCCCTCCAGACCACGAGCTTCTCAAGGGCAGCCACTGGGTTTTATTCGCGTCTGTGTCCCTATGGTTCCCGATAAATGTTAGTGAACGAGTGAATACTATTCAAATCAGACAGTGTGGCTCATTGAGAGGCTGGCCTTGAAGTATGTATCATCGCTTCAGAATTTCTGATCTTTCCTTCACCATAGTCAGAAGTTCAAAGGAAGATAACCTAGTTACTGGAGAAGTGTCAGGAAGCCCAGCTGCACACTCATTCCGTTTTGCCCCTGGCCTTGACTTGATATTTCAGTTGGAAACTTGACATGTAACCAAAATAGTTTCTTCTGTGTCACCCAATAATAAGGCTTCCTAAAATCCTTCATTCTCACTCCATTTCTCTTGAAAGTCAACTCCGCTACAAAGTGGGGCTAATTCAATGCCATCCATACGGATGTGGTTGTGAGGATGACTTGCAATGGGAATTTTTAGACTCTCCAATATGTCAACAAGTTAAGCATTTCATTCATTTAAAAAATGTAAATAAATGCAGCTGCATCTGGCTATATGAACAATAAAATTGAGATCGTGCTGCTAAGCCAAGTGAGAAGATGCTCTAAATTGAGAGAGGCACCCAGCTTTGGGGATAATTTAAGGAGCATTAATAAATATATTTAGAAAGCTTATGCACCATACATAACTCATAACTCCAGCTCATCTTTTTATCACTCTGTGAGCTAGCAGCATTCATAACGACAGTGGAAGAGCAACAAATAAAGGACTGGCTGCTTCCCAAAACCAATTAAAAAGGGAGAAATGGAAGTCACATGCATTAAACATGCATGTTGAATTTTGCACAACTATATTTAAAGTAATTACATAACTTCACATTTCTCATTGGAATGTTTTATTGAATTAAGCAGCGCTCAACTTTCAAACACTAGATCTCCAGAAATCAGCTTGGAAGTCTGTTTGTTTAAAGACATAATGCATTTTCTCATAAAAATGCCATTATAGATGCAATTAGGTATCTAGGCTGCCCACTAAAGCCATTTAAACTCATAACATTGATGTCATATTGTATCTTTGCAAGAAAAACTAGTAAGAAAGCACTTCCACTGCAATATTAGCATTCATGTAAGTAATTGAATCTCTCATCCCAGAACTTTGATCAAGAAAGGTTTTCAGCCGAAAATGGTTTGGCTCAGTGGATAGAGCGTTGGCCTGTGGACCGAAAGGTCCCAGGTTCGATTCTAGTCAAGGGCATGTACCTTGGTTATGGGCACATCCCCAGTGCGGGTGGAGGGTGTAAGAGGCAGCTGTTTGATGTTTCTCTCTCATCAATGTTTCTGACTCTCTCCCTCTCCCTTCCTCTCTGTAAGAAAGTCAATAAAATATATTTTAAAAAGGTTTTCTTTTTTGCTAAGTGCTAATGCCTGTGGAAAATAGATTTAATTAAAGGAAGATGAAGATATAGATTGGTACTGTCGTGAAGAAGATGGAGGGAAATTCAGGCTTTTCCCCAGGCCTTCACATTTGATGCTATTGGTTCTTTATGACATCGACTCTCAACTCCAAATGTAGGACCTTTTTTTTTTCCCCCATATGGATGTATCACTGGCACTACTTTAAACATTTCATTGATCACCAGGGCCGTTTTTCTTCGGCTCACAAGTGGGAGAAAAAGGGGCCAGAAGGGAGGGACATTTTCCTGGGGTAATTGAGCAGAAGAGGGGGAGGGGTGTGTGTGTGTGCACATGAAAAATAAGCTTCCTGCATGGATAAAATGGAGCCGAGTCAGCAGAAATGCCCGACTCCCTTTAAAGAAGAAGAAGCCGTTCATTGGATTTGTGGGTTCCCTGCTGGTCCCGGGCCGTGCTGGTGCCTCCTGAAAGGCGGGCAGTGCCGCAGAAGCAAGCAGAGGAACCACAAGCACAGTATGAGCTGGCTTTTCCTTTTTAAAAAAAATATTTTTTATTGATTTTTTTACAGAGAGGAAGGGAGAGGGATAGAAAGTCAGAAACATCAATGAGAGAGAAACATCGATCAGCTGCCTCCTGCACACTCCCTACTGGGGATGTGCCCACAGCCAAGGTACATGCCCTTGACCGGAATCGAACCTGGGACCCTTCAGTTCGCAGGCCGAAGCTCTATCCACTGAGCCAAACCGGTTTTGACTGGCTTTTCTTTTTTATGGGATTCTCATAAATCGGTCGATGGTATCTTTGAGATTTAGTGTTTTTTTCTTTTCTTTTCTCATTAGCAACTTTGAATTTGATAAGTATTTTTATGATTTGTTTTCTTTTCACTCTCCGTACATGGCTATAGCCTTAAAAAAAAATTGTGTCTACCTCTCACCCTCCATCACCATCCCCTGCAGTCCAACTTGCTACCATTGTTTGGACTCATCAGGCCTTTCTCCAGCCAACAAGACTCAGCAGTTTTCTCCACAAGTTGAAACTTTTACACCAAGTGGCTCAGGGCCCCTTACCTGCCGAGAACCAATTCCAGCGTTTACAGGAGTTTTACCAAAAGATTGGTGAAGCTGGGGGAGCTCAACAGGGTGGAGCCACTGTTTACCTGTTGGAAACGGCTGAAGGGCACTCCCCCCAAACCCAAATGGGGTTGTTACTGCCGGACAGCTCAGGGCATTCTATTGCCTCCTGTTGGCCAAACACCTGAACAGCTGTGGGCCATTCCCCAAACTGACAATCTCTGGAAACCCTTGGATACCGAACCCTTTGAAGTGTATATTTCCACCTTGCCTTGGGACACATTGTGTTTAATAAAAGCACGGGTCTTGCCCTAACTGGTTTGGCTCAGTGGATAGAGCTTCAGCTTTTGGACTGAAAGGTCCCAGGTTTGATTCCGGTCAAGGGCATGTACTTTGGTTGTGAGCATATCCCTGGTGGGCGGTGTACAGGAGGCAGCTGATGGATGTTTCTCTCTCATCGATGTTTCTGACTCTTTATCCCTCTCCTTTCTTCCCTGTAAGAAAATCAATACAATATATATATATTTTTTAAAAAGCACGAGTCCTTGGTCAAGAAGGAGAGTCTTCTAGCTCCTTCAGCTGGAAGCTCCTCTGACCCCCAATGCCTCTCAAAAATATCTTTTGTCCATGGACTCCTTCTTAATCATCTACGCATAGCCCTTTCTCCAGAATGCCGACCCTTTGTGAGGCTGGGAAGAGAACCCCGGCACTCACCCTTCCTAGCCAAGCCCATACCTGGTCCAGGTCAGTGGCCGGCGCTTACTGCTCCCACTGCTTGCCATGCCTTTCCTGCAGCTCTTCCCAGAGACTCTGTGAGGGCGGCAGTGCTCTCATTCCCCTCAACACCCAAGACCTAGAACAGTCACTTGGTTGGCTGATTGCTGGTAGATGCATCCGTCACATGAGAAACCCGCTGAGTCTGTTCATTATAAGTTCTGCAACCAGCAGGGTCAGATGTGACATCTGACTTTTCAGCTAGAGCAGTTCCCTGGCTGTAAGGGACAAGAGACTCAGCCGAAACCGGTTTGGCTCAGTGGATAGAGCTTCAGCCTGCTGACTGAAGGTTCCCAGGTTCGAGTCCGGTCAAGGGCATGTACCTTGGTTTCGGG
Organism: Antrozous pallidus; assembly: GCA_027563665.1. Taxonomy (NCBI): domain Eukaryota; kingdom Metazoa; phylum Chordata; class Mammalia; order Chiroptera; family Vespertilionidae; genus Antrozous; species Antrozous pallidus. The sequence goes on along the minus strand of CM050529.1, from coordinate 6,697,368 downwards.
CACACCCCCAGTGGGGGGTGTGCAGGAGGCAGCTGATCGATGTTTCTCTCTCATTGATGTTTCTAACTTTCCATCCCTCTCCCTTCCTCTCTGTAAAAAATCAATTATGTGTGTGCATATATATATATATATATATATACATATATATATATACATATATATATATATATATATATATATATATATATAGAGAGAGAGAGAGAGAGAGAGAGAGAGAGAGAGAGATTCTTGTTTGCTGTGGTAGAAGCTTTGTGGTTCTCGAACCTCGACATCCGCTGAGATATCAAAGCCCCAAGTTTGTCTTGATGTTTGTGTGTGAACTCCCCAGTGCGTTCAGAAGCACCCCCCCCCCCTCAAACAGAGCCTTTCTATTCATCATCCCGGTCAACACAGAAATTTCCATCCTCCCCTTGCTCTCCTCAAGCCTTGCCTTCTATGAGCACGTTACCCCGAGCAGCGAGCAGTGATACCCGACGTGACCATCTGGCCCACATGCCCTGTACCACCGGCCTCGCCTTGCCCACTGCATCCCCCACGTGAGGTCAGCTCAGACAGCCAGGCCCGAGCTCTGTCTCTGGGTCAGTTGCTCGGGGGCTATTTCAGGAGCGGAGCATTAGCGTAGCCAAGAAACTAAAACAACTGTAGTGTTTTTAAACAGAGGGAACTGAACACATGGAATTGGTAACAAAGGTCTTGAAACAGTGGAAGCACACACGGGGGCGAGGTACTCAAAGCCTGGTCCTTTAAGAGCCACTCTACCACTCCAGCTGGGTGCACAGGTCCTTTAAGAGCCACTCTACCACTCGAGCTGGGTGCACAGGGAACACAGAGTCCCCAGAGCCCACGACTGCTGTGCTGCTGAGGCTGCTGCCAGACCTGGCTGCCAGGGCAGGGACCCGGGAGCCCCCCCCCCCTCGCCCCTGCCATTGCTGCTGCCACCACTATCATCGCTTTTATCATTGCTGTCGCTGCCCCTGTTGCTGCTGCCGCCGTCGCCCCTAGCATCACAAAAAAGATGGATTCTCCTTTCCTCCCAACTTTCCAGTCTCTTCCCAGTGGCGATGGGGCAAATGTAACCCAGGATACACAGGACTCTGGATGGAGCACATATTTTTAGCAACGACGCCTATGGCCATCGTAAGCCAGAAATAGACATTCTCCCACTTCTTTTGGACTGCTGAAGGGGTAATGGATGGCCGGAGGAAGGATGAGTACCCACGGGGCCTACCTGCTGTTCATCCTTGCCAGGCTGTCTCCGCGCTGCAGGCTAAAGGAACAAAATGGTATCGAACTCCAGAAATGGGAGATTTCCTAACAATTGCGGACTTTCCAGCCCCTCTGGCAGCTTGACAAATGACTGGGGAAGAACACGCGGGGCCCTGTAATCCTGAATTGACCTGAAAAACAATGCCAGAGGTGTCCCGAAGTTAAGACACGCTCCCTTTCCCTTCTCTTCCTTGGGCTTTGCCTGGTAATTGCACCAGAAATATCCTAAGAGAGGCAGTGCTGAGAGTGACCTAGATCCCCAGAACCACTGGATTGCAGGGCTAGGGGGTGCCCTCAGATTGGAAGGAGGGTCTCCTCTGGTTCCTCTGACTGACCATTGAGTCCCGCTGACGTTTTTCAGAATTCAGATGTGTTCTGATGTCATTGTATAGTTGGGAAATGATTGCTCGTTTCCACTGTAATTTCACTGATTTATCACTAATTACTGAGAATGCAGCAGTCCCCATAGGATTGCATTTTATATCCTTGTTGATCATGCAATGCTCTTATTGAAGGAAAATCCTTGGCCAGGAAATGACAGTGGTTTCCAGCTATTTCTCAGGCTGTTCAAGTGGGATTTAGTAGAACTTCATCTGTCTGTCCATCCATTCATCCATCCATCCATCCAAATAGCCATATATCCTAGGAGCCATTCATTCACCAAACCTATTTTGAACATCTGTACTGCTCACCCTCCATCAGACCAGCAATGAGGTCCCATCGCTGATGGAGGGGAGCATGATTGCCCCGGCGCGCTGTAATGATGCAGTTCTCAAACACTCCTCTGGGAGAACTGGAACACACCAATGGGAACAAATGCATTGGCCAGGTAATTTGTCAGGCATTTGCCAAAAAATTATTTTTCCTTTCTTAAAGAGTAATTTCAAAAAGGAAGATGGAATGGGGCGGAGTGGGGGGGGGGCTGTAGGCAGGAGCAATCAAGGCGTTGGAGACAGACAGTGAAGGCTAAATGCATGAATCACCAATTAAAGGCAAAGTGTGAAAGCTGCAGCCAGATGGCAGAAGAAAGCCGAGGATCAGACCCAGATCTGAATGGTAAGAGTAGCAGTGTCCATGCGGAGTTCGAATTCACAATTTTGTCAAGTCTGCTACTCCAAGGTCAGGGCCTTGAGTGGGGCAGGGTGACATCCTGAGATATGCAATGGGGACAGCTGGGTGGATAAAATGCTGAATCTCTACATCCCTTTGACCCTCTGGGCCCACAAAAGTAACCCATTCCTCTCTGTGAAAGGCCAGAACTTCCTTTAATTCAAGACTAGAGGCCCATTGCATGAAGATTTGTGCAATAGGCCTTTCTTCCCCTGGCTACTGGCACTGGTTTTCCTCCGGCACCTGGGACCTGGGCTGCAGCGGAGCCGAGCCTTCAGCCTTCAGACTTGGCTTCGGCTGCAATGGAGCCTTCAGTCTTCAGTCTTCAGTCTTTGCTTGGGTGGAGCCTTCAGTCTTTGCTCTGTGCCTGCATATGCAAATTAACCCATCGTCTTTGTTGGGTTAATTTGCATACTCACTCCTGATTGGCTGGTAGGCATCACAGAGGTACGGCTAATTTGCATCTTTCTCTTTTATTAGTGTAGATGATGCCAGCAGGCCAATCAACAGGGTTGGGTCCTAACATAGCCTGGCTGGGGAAGTATTGGGCTGCTAAGGGAGGAGAGTCTGTTCTCTGAAGGAGCCCCGTGAATACTTATTGGCAGGAGCTGGGACACTACATATGGGACAGGATTCTGAGGGGTCTAGGTCAAGAGGGATGGAAGTTCATCAATGTGGGGCTACGATCTCATGATACAGGATTTAGTATCTTGACAAAGACCCTGGGAGACGTGCGTTGCGGATATGGTGCTAGGATGGTTCTTGGAGGCTTGGAAAAAGCGATGGGTCATGTGACCTGAAGTAGAAATGTCACAAATGCTGTGGCAGGCAGTGAAAAAAGGGACCAAGAGGCTCAAGGAAGTGGACACGCGAGAGTGGAAATACCGTCTAAAGCTGGAAACTCACCAAGGACTGCATCTGGTGGACACTGTTTACCAGAGCACTAAGGTGGGAAGAGAGGCGCACCAGCATCGCTGAGACACTCAGCGGTGACTCCCCCACAGGCCAGCGCTGATGTTAGGAGAGGCTGCTACTGCGGAACGGAGTTCTCTTATAGAAGCGGATGGTAGACCCCCTAAATAACAGAGACCAGGAGGCAGCACTTATTTGTCAAAGCAGGATGGAGCCTGGTTATTGTTGTCATGAGAGCAAGGTTAGAGTGACAGCCATGGGGACCAGACACTTCAGATGGGCAGCAGAACCGGGGGCAAGATCTCGAGGGGCAAGACAGGTGGGTACCACGGCTGTTGCTTAAGATACACAGCCAAAGCAATCAAGGATGGGTGACTAGGAGGCTGGGGCCCACGGTCACAGTTTTAAAAAATCAGAATCGTTTGCCTGCTTCCCAGATAGGGGCCAGTGTTCAGACCCAAAACTGATCGCTGATCGATGTTTCTCCCTCACCGATGTTTCTGACTTTCTATCCCTCACCCTTCCTCTTTGTAAAAAATCAATAATATATATATATATATATATATATATATATATATATATTAAAAAATAACTAAAAGTTGGTCTGCTTTTTATCATCACCGCATGCTAGCAATTCTAAACATGTGGTAAAACGCTCTCCTCCCCCCAGCAAGCTACTCCCACTACTCCGCCAGCCCCTGGCGTGTAAGGGTCCGGGAAGACAGTACAGCCCACTTTGTCAGCAGTCGCCGGGTGAGATGCGGGGAGGGTACTGTGGAAGGATGCTTTGAAGGGACAACTTTTCCTGCTTCGCACTTTCATCCGGCCCCAGTGCTGCAGCTTCTGAAAGATGGCAGTCTCGTGTTCGGCGTTTGAAGTCAGTAAATTATCCTGCTGTGAGCTAGTCAAATAATTAATAGGTGTTAACATTTGCATGCCATTTTATTTAAGAGATAAGTGTCCTTGAATGAAAAAGTGCCTGCCAGTTTTCCCATTAATTATCGGAGTACTGGAAGCACGCTTTGCAAGGTGGCACCGAGAGTACCTTGGTAAAATGAACCTTCTTTTATCTCTTGCCAGTATGAGTCAGATGGCATCTTTGCTTGCAATTCCAACTGCCAGTCAGTTGAGGAGAAGGGAGCCCTTGATTCTAGCAGTTAGGGTGTTAGCAAACAGGTGTGCTGCAAAGGATGTTTCTATTAATAAATGCCTTCTGTTTTCCACCTCTTTTGTCTTTTTAAAAAAGAGATAAAAATGCTTCCGTATGCTATGAAATTAGCTTATTTGTGATTGGGAACGGGGAGATGGCATTGATTGGTCTGGGTGACAACATATTTCTTTCTTTTTAAAAATATTTTGTTGATTTCTTACAGAGAGGAAGGGAGAGGGACAGAAAGTTAGAAACATCGATGAGAGAGAAACATCCATCAGCTGCCTCTTGCACACCCCCTACTGGGGATGTGCCCGCAACCAAGATACATGCCCTTGACCAGAATGGAACCTGGGACCTTTCAGTCCACAGGCAGATGCTCTATCCACTGAGCCAAACCGGTTTCGGCAACATATTTCTTAATCCTTAGGGATGGCGACTTCACCGAGAGGGTGGGATGTCGGTTTTTAGGGGTTACAGAAACATTGTATCACTGTTAAAGGAGAAAGAGAGATGATGAAAAGTGAAGAGCTATATGTCAATGAGAAGGGAAGACCGTTCTGAGTGGGTGGGCAGAAGGACAATGATACATTGAGACATTTTGTATAGGGATACATTGTGTGTGTGTGTGTGTGTGTGTGTGTGTGTGTGTGTGTGTGTGTGTTCCATTCTAGCATTCTAGCCACAGCTAGGGTAATGAAAAAAGAAATTGGTGGGGAGAAAAGGAGAGCAAAAAGAGTATGGAATCTGCCACCCCAAAGAGTGTGGAATCAGAAAAAGTCCATAGACCTTTAAGAGCCTTAGGATCGGCAGCCGTTAATCCAGGCTCAGTCCGCTGGCCCGTGGTAAGCGTCTCCTGTGGCTATGGCTGCGGCATCCAGGAGCCATGGATGGCACAGATGTGGTGTCTGGAAAGGGAGCTAGACTTTGAGGTTTCTTTCCATTCTAGGATTGGCCAGACAGGTTATTTATTTAAAAGAGCCAGATGGTTCAAGGGAGTTTCTAACTTTATGCTGTTGGGTACCAGGTTGCAAACTAAATTTAGCCCCCCCGCTGTCAGCACTCCTGTTTGGCCCTGGATTGAGAATAGCCTCTTGCTTACCAGCCATCTGTTTCCCCCCAAGTGTCTGCTGCTGAATGACGTCTTCCTATAAAAAAAAAAAAAAAGGGTGGGATCTCAGAGAAAATCTATAGGGTGAATGTCTGTTTTTCCAACAGGGATCCCCATGTGGGATCCTAGAGAGGAAGAGGAAAGAGGGTCCCACATTGAAAGGGCCCAGGGGATGTGAGTCATGGTTGATTTCATTGGTGGGCTACTTTGAGAAGTCACATAGGGAGGTGTGCCCTATATGGGGTACTCCATGCTGGCGCTTCTAGCTCTTTGCTTTCTGGAAACTTTCTCTTCTCTACACGCAGGCTCTGGCACTGGCTGACCATGACCTAGCATCAGTAAATGTCCATACGTGCCTGCCGTGTGCAAGGCAATGGCGGCGTGAAGAGGCAGGAGAAACAGCCACCGCCGGTTTGGGACATACCTCTGGTTTTTTAAGGCGACAGCAAAGAATGCTTTAGCTTGAACCATGACGTTAATTATTTTTTTAGGAAAAATGTTATTATTTCTGTCAGGACCGTCTCTGGACAGAAGGCTGTAACCAGGGCTTATCCCAGTATAAACGTTCTCCCACCCCATGATGTCAGGCTAACTCCGCCTCCTCTTGGGAAGGCTTTCCCGACCCCCTGGCCTGGCGCTGTGTGCTCCTGTGGCAGCCCCCCGCTGATTCTGTCGCATCCTTTACCACCTGTTTGCTTCTTCCTTTCCCTCACTGAGCTGTGTTCTCAGCAAGGCAGGGACTGCCTTTACTTTTCCCAGCACAGAGCTTGGCATACAGTAGGCGCTCAATCCTTGAGCAAATGAATGAACCCTTTCGGTTTTCACTGCTGAGGTCTGGCCAGCTCACCTGCTTTTGCTCATTCCCTCCCTTCCTTCCTCCCTCCCTCTTCCGGCCACAGCCAAAGCACACCCCCTGCCTGGCCTGGTTTTTCCTCCTCCTGGTTTTAATTAACTCAGAAATTTCTGTTGTTGGTCTCTATGTCATACCTGGTTGCCACTTCTCTGAAGGGTGTTTGGATGAAACAATAAAAGCTTGTATGTGTGTTTGTCCCGCGCCCCCCCCCCCCCCAAACTCATTATGGTTAGAGAGAGAGAGAAGCAGAGCTGCAGGGAGAAGAGCCACTTCAGTGCCTTTATGGCTGAAATGTCAGCATTACCGGCAACTCCTCGGTTTGGGGCCCTTTTGTGTGACAGCTGTTTCCAAGTTGATTCAGGGATTGATAACATCTGGGCCGGCACACAATCCGAGGCAGGCACCCAGCAGGCCATGGTCTCTACTCCTTTTCTGTCTGTCACAGACCAAGGAATGATGGGAGCACCAAGGGGGGGTCACGTGTCTGGCTCCCAGGCATCCATCCACTGTGCCTCGACTTTTATTTCTTCCACCATCGGGGCTCTGGCTCCTCTCATAATGGTTTCCCAAGAGGCATTTCCAGTTAAAAAAGGAAATCGATGTGGGGGAAAGAGTGAAACCGGTTAGATGTTTGTTTATTTATTATCTATTTTATTTTTTAAATATATTTTTATTGGTTTCAGAGAGGAAGTGAGAAAGAGAGAGAGAGAGAGAGAAACATCAGTGATGAGAGAGAATCATTAATCGGCTGTTTCCTGCACGCCCCCTACTGTGGAGCCTGCAACCCAGACATGTGTCCTTGACTGGGATGGAACCTGGGACCCCTCAGTCCACAGGCCGACGCTCTATCCACTGAGCCAAACCGGCTGGGCCGATGTGTATTTTTAGTAAAGTTGGCAAAAATGACAGGGGTGGGTGTTGTTGGGAGGTTGGGACCCAGGAGTGGGGGAGACGTGTTAGACCTTGACTTGGAACAGACCGGCATGTGATCCTGTGGCATTCTTCAGTCTGCCAGCCACTGTTTAGCTCTCCTCAAATTGGTTCTAAAATATTTACAGTGAAACAGGAATGCGGAGAATGGGCCCCAGCATATGCCATCCTCTCTTTCATTGTCTTGGTCACATATTGAGTAGCTTGGAAGGGATATTCATAGAATATATGCGACACGTGCAGAATTCTGGTAGGGCCACACCCGTGTTCAGCCCCACCTTTCAAGCCCATCCTCCTCCTTCCTAGGCGGAGCCACTCTCCTACGTTTTGTGTCTGTCATTGGCTTTATTTGTGTTTTTTTATATATATATAAAATATCGTTTGTTGCTTTTCATTATATCCCCAGTGTATGGGATAGTTTTGCATATTTTTCCCATTTTATAGGAATGGAATCATACTGTCTGCATGTTATGTAACTAGCATTTTTCACTCAGACGTTTGCTTGTGACATCTGTCCATGCTGTGTGTCACTGTAATTGATTCTTTTCCTCTCTCTTACTGTGTCAGCTCGCAGGACGACACCACAGTGTGCCCGCGTGTTTTGGTAGGGATAGATACCTGGGTTGCTTCCCTTCCTGGAATGATTCTTTATGTGTTCCTTGTGCACGTGCCCAGGAGTTCCAGGGTAGAATCCTAGCTATGAAACGGCTAGGTCCATGGTCGGCAAACTGCGGCTCGGGAGCCACATGCGGCTCTTTGGCCCCTTGAGTGTGGTTCTTCCACAACATACCACGGCCTGGGCGAGTCTATATTGAAGAAGTGGCGTTAGAAGAAGTTTAAGTTGAAAAAATGTGGCTCTCGAAAGAAATTTCAATCGTTGTACTGTTGGGGTATTTGGCTCTGTTGACTCATGAGTTTGCCGACCACTGGGCTAGGTTGCAGGGCGTGTGCTCCTCCACCCTTACTAGGTCATTCCAAGTGGTTTCCAAATGCTTGTACCAGTCCCCGCCCCCGCCCCCCCCCCTCCAATCCAGCAGTGTGTGAGTGCTCTGGTTTTTCTAAGTCATAACCAGTACTTGATTTTGTCAAACTTCTAACTTTTGACAAGCTGGTAGGCTTGAAATACTATTTCAGTGTGTGTGTGTGTGTGTGTGTGTGTGTGTGTGTGTGTTTAATCCGCACCCAAGGATATTTTTCCATTGATTTTTAAGGAAAGTGGAAGAGAGAGGGAAAGACAGAGAGAAATAGCAACTGGAAATCATGGCTCCTGTTTTCTTACTCCCTGCTTCCCCTTCGGTAAAAACCTTGAACTTCCGTGTCCGAATTTACAGGACTCTGCTATCTGCTAGTTAATCTGAGTGTTCCCTGGTACAAATAATAGCCAGACACATAACAAAATACTCATTGCTCTTGAGCCTCTGCTAAGCCCACAGCATCTAATGGGAAGGTGGGAGAGAAGAAAATTGTACTACTCTTTGGAAAACAGGGCCTCGGCTTGCATCACGGGGGGAAAATAATTGTCTTCCTCATGAGCCTGCGATTCTGTTATGGACTGGCTGGCTTTTTAAAGGTGACAGGCATCATTTTTCTCTTCCTGGAGGAGGATTTGTTCAGGTCAGATTCAGCTCATGTGCTCTGTGAAGAGATAACATTTGAGTCACTCAGAAACCTCAAATTTGAGAGACAGACTGTTTGGAACCAGGTTACAATGGGATAAGGACTCCGGGGGCCTGCAGAGGGGGGAGCTGGAGCTGCCTGTCGGGGTGCCCTCTGACATCTCCGGAATGGGGTGCAGAGGCCAGGAGCAATGTTAAGCACTTATCCGTGCAGATGGTGGGGAGAGGTGCACAAAACATTGTTTCAAACATCTTTGTTGAGTCCCTTCTCTTTGTGTTGCTGATGTATCACCGGGGTAGGCAGTGTGTGTGTGTGTGTGTGGGGGGAGTAAACAGTAAACACGGCACATCTTCTGGGGGGGGGGCGGGCGGGTTCCTCCATAAATAGATTGTGAAGAATTCAAAACTCACACATATACATTTTAATATATATATATTTTTATTGATTTTATTTATTTTTTTATAGAGAGAAAGGGAGAGGGATAGAAAGTCAGAAACATCGCTGAGAGAGAAACATCGATCAGCTGCCTCCTGCACACCCCCTACTGGGGATGTGCCCGCAGCCAAGGTACATGCCCTTGACCGGAATCGAACCCAGGATCTTTCAGTCTGCAGACCCACGCTCTATCCACTGAGCCAAACCGGTTTTGGCTTCACACACATACATTTTTAAAAAACATGAAACTTTAAAGAAACTGTTCTGAGTCTGTGCTCTGACATCCCCTCCATTAGGTCGTGTACTTCCCTTCCCCAGGCACACACAATGCGCCGTGGGAATTCCCAGGACAGAGCGAAGCTTTCGGGCCGTGGACAGGGTCCGGAGTGACCACAGGAGGCTTTCTGGAGATGGGCCTTGAGGTGAGTCTGGGGGGCCTGGGAGGATCTGGGAGGAGGATGGGTGTTGGGGTGAGTGGGGCCATGCCAGGTGAGGGGATGGCGTGAGTCCAGCCCAAGGGCGGAAAGCCAGCCAGCGGGCCATTGGCTGAGCCACTGAAGGGAGGGCGGGGAGCAGGTCTGAATTGCACCTGGGAGCAGTGAGTGAGAGCCAGCTGTCAACGACCTTGTTCATTACTGGAGCTTCCGAATGTTGTTGGGCATCATGGGAGAGGTTCACTGGGGAGCTGGGCAATGTGGAGGTGCGTTTAGACACCAGGTGCTTTGGTTTAGTGAGATGCCCTGCGGAATCCCCTGTGGAGCATTTGAAACTGCCCGGGTCGGGACCCCCACTGGTGCAGCTTCCATTTCAGGAGGTCTGGTGTGGAGCCCAGGAAATCCCTGTTCGGAAAAAGCTCTTCAACCATCTTGTTTCATTCCCTGGTTAAAAAACACACCCTGAAACGGGAGGTGATGGCAATAGTCTGCTTTTATTTTTATTTACTTTAAAATGTGCTTATTGATTAAGGTATTGCATATGTGTCCTTATTCCCCTGTTCCCCCCAGAGCCTACCTTCAATGTAGTGGCGCTTGGGCCCAGGGCAGTGGCGATGGAAATGGGAAGGAAGGGCTCAATTTGGAAAGACTTTGTGAAAGGACAATGAGGACGGGACTTGTATTAGAGCACTCCCTCCTCCCGCACCCGTGGTGCTCCGGACTGCATCCTACAGTCTGTGTACCTTCTGGGCTAGCAGGGGAAGGCAGTTCGGGGCAATCAGGCCAGCAGGGGAGCAGTTAGGCATCGATCAGGCTGGCAGGGGATGATCAAGCTGGCAGGCGGAAGCGGTTAGGGACAATCAGGAAAGCAGGCAGGCAAGCAGTTGGGAGCCAGCAGTCCCGGATTATGAGAGGGATGTCCAACTGCCGGTCGGACATTCCCCGAGGGGTTCAAGATTGGAGAGGGACACTCCCCCTCCCCCCCACAGTGCATGAATTTCCAATTTTCTCATTTAAAAGAGAGGCATAATAAATGGGGCAATGGCATTAGGGAAAAAAAGTCCTCCAGTTTCTCTTGCATAGAGGCACATGGCCCCCAGAGCACTGCCCGTCTCAGTTGTCCTTGAACATCCTTAGAATGATGGGACTCTCCGAGGCAACGCTACGCCTGGTGAGATTGACATTAGCAAGGTACCTCCTGATCTTCAGCAAACCGGATCTAAGTCTTCTTTGGGGACCAGGAAAAAAAAAAAACCGGGTCTGTCACAAGCCCTTTATGCCAGAACAAGGCAATGTTTCATTAACAGGAAGAGGAAAAGTGCTGATGTAGGCCCTTCCTTTTCGGGAAGCCGATCCTTTTTGTCATGGAACAAAGACGGGGAAAATACTCACATTGTAGTCATCAGGATCACAGAGCTCAAAGCTGATGAGCAGACGTCCTGATCATTTGATTATTATTTGATTTTATCGTTATTTTGGGCTACATGATTCAGCATTTTGGTTTGCCACGATCATTTTGGAAAAAATGAAGCATTTGTCAGTAGTGACGTTTTTCTTTGGACTGTTCCTAGTTTGTGCCCACGTCGACTGACTGTGTATTGTTTTCTTTAGTCTCGGTGGAAGGTAAGGACACGGGGGTCTCAGAGATGTCCCTGTGGGTTGGTCCGGCATGAAGTCTATGAGGACAGGACCCAGGGCCATGTCTAGGAAGGGAAAGGACACAGCCACACCTGCGGACATTGGTCTCGAGAGGTCAGGGAAGACCCCACCCAGCCTTCCCCCCGAATCTGGTACAGACCAATGAAATGCTAATCTGTATGAACAACACCGGAAGCACACTGTTTTCAACCTGAATCACCCCTGTCTACTTCCTTCCTGTGCAATTCCCAACTCTCCCCCGTATCGATCAAACCCTTCAGGGTTTGGCGCAGCTTACCTTGCTGGGTCCTTCCCCCACCCCTCCGCCGTGTTCCTGAGGACGCTGCTGTCTTCCATACCTCTGTTCTGTTGCCCTTTGCTTATCATGCCTTTCCTGCCCATTTCCCTCAGTCACAAGCCTCCTCATTGGTTTTCCAGGGCCCGACTCAATGTCACCTCTATCATGAAGCCTTCCAGACCCCCACAGTCATGCAACACACATATAATGAGCGCCTGCCATATGCCAGGCACAACGCCGCTGCTCTACATAAAGATGCACAAGACAGGCCCTTCAGGGGACCACATCTGTGTTTCTGCAGCCATGCCGTTGTGGGCCAGGTAGTGTTCTGGCAAAATCAAACCGAAGTGCAGCTCTTCAATCCCTAAAAGTCCCCTGGTGCCATTTGTCACACACCAAACCCATGACTCAAGGGAAGGTGGAGAATGGGTGAAGTGATATTGGGATTTATTATAAGAAATACTAGAGGCCCGGTACATGAAATTCGTGCGTGGGGGGTGTGGTGTCCCTCAGTCCAGCCTGCACCCTCTTCAATCTGGGACTCCTCAAGGGATGTCCGACTGCCTGTTTAGACCCAATCACAATCCAGGACTGCTGGCTCCCAACTGTTCACCTGCCCTGCCTTCCTGATTGCCCCTAACCGCTTCTGCCTGCCAGCCTGATCACCCCCTAACCACTCCCCTGCCAGCCTGATTGATGTCTAACTGCTCCCCTGCCAGCCTGTTTCCCCCAACTTCCCTCCCCTGCCTGCCTGTTTGCCCCCAACTTCCCTCTCTTGCAGGCCTAGTCCCTCCCAACTTCCCTTTCCTGCTGGCCACCTTGTGGTGGCCATCTTGTGTCCACATGGGGGCAGGACCTTTGACCATCTTGTGTGCTGGAGTGATGGTCAATTTTCAAATCACTCTTTTATTAGATAGGATACCCTTGGTCTTCAGCCACGATTTCTGGCTCACAGCCCCCAAGCCATTGGCATTTCCTGAGTGATGAGAGAGCAGGGAGCATCTTTTGTTATAATGTTTGTTTCTTTTCCTTGGTTCCTGAAATAGCTTATAAGCCGTAAGGTGAAACGGAGGTCTCGTTGTTCATAACAAGCCCGTTGCAGGCACACGGGAGTGTATGTTGATGAGGGGACCGGAAAGGCCCTCTGTAACTTAGGGCTGGGGTTCTGGGGTTGTGGAACCTGCTGGGAGAGGACACGCTGGCCCCAAAACCTCTGCTCTCAATTCTCAGGTGCATTTCGCGGTAAGTCTTGGGCCAAGCCACAAGCTTCTCCCTGACCCACTTTTTGGGGAGCCATTTTCCAGGGGATCAGCTGTCCAGATCTCTGTGAGATTGATTAAAGCCTGAGCGTCAGAAAGTGGCTGAGTGAGCACAATGTTTGCTGTTCAGAAAACCCCACAATGCACCCGTCGAAACTTCCTTTTCGCAGTTTGGATCTGCTGTCGCCTCACCTTGGCCTGGACGTTAGGGCAGCTGAGTCGTTGTGCGGGGCAGAAGCTCAGGAGGCCCCCAAACCGATCTCTGACTCTCAGCTCATTCCTGTGTTAACTCAGAGCCCACCGACCTGGTCGGTGATCAGTGAAGTAGCATGCGCATTGGCCCCCTGGCTCCCTTCGCTTCCCTAACTCCTCCCTGCTCTTGCAGGTGTGGTTTCTGTCAGCCTTCCCCTCCGTCCCAGCCACTGACCTTGCTGAACTGGGGTCATTTATGATGGGCACGACTCTGAGCCACGAGCCCGGGCCCCTTGTGAAGGGCGGGCTCTGGGAGCCAGCTCTGTGCTCACATTGCCTGGGTGTGAACCCTGACCCTTCCATATATCCATCCATATATCCATCCATCCATCCATCCATCCATCCATCCATCCGTTCATCCATTCAAAGCTGCCCGGCGTCTCTGTACCTCTGGGCCTTGCCAATGGTCCCGTGAGGAGCTTGGCCTCACTGGCGAGCCAGGTTTCTTAGAAGCTTGTTTCAAAGGCTCAAGAGAGGCCATAGGCTAATCAGGCCCAACTATGTTGGCATCCACTCCTTGCCCTGCACACCAGGACATAAAGGTTGGCATGGTCCCCGTTGGCAAGCTTATGTTTTATAGCTCCCAGGCACTGGCCTGTGAAACAACCACCTTTCCTGCCAGCTTTCTTCGATCTATCCGGAAGCCAGCACCCTGGCCTCAGCCTCCGGGGGTTAGAGTCAGGCTTTAGAGTCAGGTAGATCTGGCCATGAATCCTCCATTCACCCTGTGACCTCAGGGACGTGCCTGACCCCTCTGAGCATCTTCTCATTGGTGAGATGGTGATGGTAATGCCCACCTTGTGGTGTGAGCATTGAAGGACCCGCACCCAGTGAGCAGTCGGCATTGGTTATTCATGACCACTGTTTGGACATTTGCTGTCATTATCTGGTGGGCTCACCGTGTGACGTCTGGTGCTCACGCAGATGAAGCTTCGAGCACTTTTTGTTCCAATGTGAAAGAGCTTCTTTCATTCAGTGTGTGCATGTGTGCATGTGTGCATGTGTGTACAGACACTCTGTGCATGTGTGCGTGTGTGTACACACTCAGTGTATGTGTGCATGTGTGTGTACACACTCAGTGTATGTGTGCATTTGTGTACAGACACTTTGACCTTAATAATGCTCTTAGACATTCTTTCTAAAAAATATATATTTTATTGATTTTTTTTTTTTTACAGAGAGGAAGGGAGAGGGATAGAGTGTTAGAAAAATCGATCAGAGAGAAACATCGATCAGCTGCCTTCTGCACGCCCCCTACTGGGGATGTGCCAGCAACCAAGGTACATGCCCTTGATTGGAATCGAACCGAACGCTCCATCCACTGAGCCAAACCGGTTAGGCTATCTCAGACATTCTTTAAATGAACTGAGGAAATGGAGTGATTCAGTGACAGGGCCTTTAAGCCCCGGAATTGTGGTCGGGCACAGAGGGTGGAAGATAAGGGGACCAGAACTGAATGAGCACAGAGGAGCGCTCTGGGCGTCCTGGAGCCGGGACCTGGGAGGAAAGGCAGCACGGCAGTAATGTTCAGCCTCCATAAAATTAGGTCTAGCATTAATCTTGTGAGTTACAGACTCATTAGCTGTGGGGCTGAATGGAACAGCCTCAGATTTTCCCCAGGACGTCTGACACTGTTGTTAAGAATGGCGCACACACTCCTGCCCGTGGAAGCCCGGGAAGATATTTCACATCGGGTGGAAAAGCTTAGGCTCTTCAAATTAGCAAATAGAAACATATAAATATAATGGCATCACAGAGCTATCGTGTTCTTTACATGGCCAGTCCTATCTCCGGACTGCCAGGATTTTAGGAGGATAAAGGACCCAGTCGAGGAGCTGGATTGTAGACTGGCATTTGGGAGGCTGGTGGGCATTTCAGACTTCCAGCATGCACCACTGAGCTGTCCCCAAAAGCTCAGCAGCTTCTGAGTAAGACCGTTTCCCCTGACAGGACAGCTGCCTCCTCAGCAGTGCCGTTAGAACAGAGGCCACACCTCCAGCTGTGGAAGGAGCCAGGGCCCAGAACGAAATGGGATGTCTCTAACCGAGGCTCATTGTTTGTGATCTGTTGACAGTGCCTGCCTAACGGTGCTAATAATAGAAAAATCACTTAATTTCCGCAGAAGGCAGCCCTTGTGGGAAGATGACATTAAGACGAGTTAGGAAGACAAGCAGGAAGCTGCGTCCCATTACTCTGCCTCCCTCCCCCAAGGACTGTCTGAGGTCAGCACTTCTGGGGTGAGAGACCCTCCTCTGCCCCCTGCTTCCTTGATGAAAACGTGGCTTCCAGCTTTGCTGTGTCCTGCGTGCACAGGTCGAACTGGCTTGGTCCTGGTTTTCATGTCAGAACTGAGGCACGTCTGCAGGAGCGGGAGAGGTGAACTTGCTAATGGAAAGCCAGCACAGCTTGAAAGTGGGAATTTAAGCCCCAAGCTTCTGACTAGCTTGCCATCTGATTCAGTTCAGTAAAAAATATGTCTGTTGAATACACATGATGTCAGGAGCCGTGTGTTAGCTGCCTCCATGACATTTACACTCTTTTGTTGTTGTTCTTATCAAAGTCTTAGTTGGCTCTGGGCAACTCTTTTAGATTCTGAGCGCCTTCCAGGTTGGGCTCCACCCTGCTTATTAATGTGCCTACAGAGTAGTAAGTGCTCTGAAGTAATAAGTGAAAGGTAGACATGGTCCTTGTCTGCATTTTCTCATCATCTAGTGGGTCAGACTTTTTTAAGTCAACTGCAGTACCAGTTAGACTGCAACAACTGCATCCATCCATTCACTCATCCATCCATATATCCATCCATCCATCCATCTGTTCATCCATTCATCCATATGTTCATCCATTCATCCATTCATCCATCCATCCATCCATCCACTCATCTATCCGTCCATCCATCCATCCATCCACTCATCCATCCATCCGTCCATCCACTCATCCATCCATCCGTCCATCCTTCCATCCATCCATCCATCCATCCATCCATCCATCCATCCATCCATCCATAAATCCATCTATCCATCCATCCACCCGCCCATCCATCCATCCATCCATCCACCCATCCACTCATCCATCCATCCTCCCACCTATCCATCCATCCGTCCATCCACTCATCCTCCGTCCATCCATCCATCCTTCCATCCATCCATCCACCCATCCACTCATCCATCCATCCTCCCACCTATCCATCCATCCGTCCATCCACTCATCTATCCATCCATCCACCCATCCATCCATCCATCCACTCATCCATGCATCCGTCCATCCACTCATCCATCCGACCGTCCATCCATGCATCCGTCCATCCACTCATCCATCCATCCATCCATCCATCCATCCACTCGCCATCCATCCATGCATCCATGCATCCATTGAACGCATGTTGGGCACCTATTATATGCCAGACACAGTGAGGGATAACTATGATTCAAAGACAAATAAGAGTCGCTAATGTCAAGGGCTTCCCAGTTTGTAGAGGGAGATAGACATGTAAAGAGTTGAGTTATAAGACAGGGTGGTATTCCACTTAAGTAAGATACCTACAGTAGTCAAATTCATGGAGAAAGAAAGTAGAATGGTGGTGTGTAGGGGCTGAGGAAGATGAAATGGGGATTTATTGTTTGATAGCTATAGAGTTTGAATTTCTGGAAATGGATGATGGTGATGGTTGCACAACAATGTGATTATGCTGAATACCACTGAACTGTGCACCTAAAATGATTAAAGTGGTACATTTTATGTCATGTATATTTTAACACAGAAACCCCCCCAAACAAGAAGGGTAGTAAATACTGTACAACCCAAGGACTAGTGACCCCTGGAGGCCAAGCCTGTCCCAGATGGCTGGACACTGCAACCTGCTTCAACTCCCAGACCTTTATGTCCCTGCTTGCCTGGAGGAGGTGTTGGGGGCTTTAGAAATGAGAGCAAATGGAGGTACAGCATCTGGAGGCACATTTTATCTAAGCTCTGGGACAGTTTGCTTCATTATTCGCATCCCCTTTCCAGAAGCCATGGGTTCGTTCCACAGTGGGGGCCAAACTAAAAAGGGTACATGGTGAATGAAGAGCATTCACTGTTGCCTGTCATTGCCTGAAAGAGAGCCCCCAAGCTTGGTTGCTTAAACAATAGCCACCCTTTATTTGCTCCTGACTCGGCTCCGGGCTGTCTCAGCTCCATGTGGCACTGGCTGCACTTAACCTGTGAGTTTGGGGTTGGAAGAGTCAGCATGGTCCCCCCATATGTATGGCGCCCCCATATGTATGGCGCCGCAGGTGCATGATGGGGAGAGCTGGGTCTGGCTGGGCCTCCTGTCCTCGTGGAACATTATACTTAATGAGTCGGATTGATTTTTTATTAAATTCTAATCACCTTCAATCCATGGAGATTTGCAAACATCATTTGGCAGAGTTGCAGGAATTAATAAATAGAAACCACTTAAAAATTAATGATGCTGTTTTTACATTTGCCATCAGTCATTTTACATAATTTACTAGACACTGTAATAGCTTGCTTAGGCTTTATAATTTGTGTTGTTTCAAGTGGCATATCATATTCCTTTGCTGCTATATAGTTTCTTTTATTTATCTTTATATGCTAAATTACTTTTATTGGTTCTTAAATTGACTTTAAAGATACACATTTCTTATATAGCCACAAAAAGTATAGATATCACTATTAGAATATTGTTTATTAAGGCTAATTCTCTAAATTATTTTTTAATTTTCAAAACATTTACTCCTATTTTATGAGTTATGTTGAAGTATACATTTCTAAGTTTGAAAGGTTTTGTTCTTCCAAATGCATTATTATGTAAAACTGATCTTGCGATAGTAATTATAATTTTTTTATTAAACCATGGACTTTTGGCAGCACATGATTGCTATTATGATGAATATCTAAGTCTTTTAACAATCAATTCTGAGCACCATTTGCATACCATACTTAAATTCCTAGCACCCATGAGGCACTCATATTTTTTGTTAAAATAATTAAATTATTTTGTATTGAAGAAATCAAAAACATTGTATGATTCTTGTACAGTGCAAAAGATGGTCACACTATTTGGACTTTGCACAGTAACAGAAAGCACTCTATGTTTCTTTTCATTATTAATGCTAGAGGCCCGGTGCATGAATTTGTACACAGGCGGGGTCTGGCCAGCCCGCCCCTATGGGGGCCAATCGAGGACAGGCCAGTGGGGGGAGTGGAGGAAGGGGATGCAGGAGGTTGGCCTGCCGGCCCCACCCCCCGATCTAGCTGGTTGGCCAGCTGCAGTGGGCATCATAGTGACCGGTCATTCTGGTGTTCTGGCCACAGGCTTTTTTAATATATAGATCATCACTTATTCTCTGAAAACTCCGAATATTGGGGACTGATATTTAAATGGAACATTAGTAAGTGTATCCGCAGTTGGTTGTCTTTTCTGCCAGTTTGTTTTAAATATTTTAGTTATAAATTCTTAAGTTCAGGAATATTGAAACACTGCACTTACTATTTACACAAGAATGACAGTGCACAAATACAATAGAAGTGACAACTGTGTAGAATAAGTGGCATCTACATGACTTCAGTAGAGTGAGAAACCAGATGTGAATGGCCTGGTGTGCTTTGTGGTAAATGAGTACACGAGGGGGCTGCTTATGACAGCCTATGGCAGTCTGAGTGAATGGGCTGAATTTAGAATTTTAATCAATTATCCATTTTGCTTTTGGCTACCATAATCATTATACTATTTACCAATCAAAACAGAGACCTTTCAATATTACCGCAATCACTGCTATTGTACTAATAAATATTGGCTGGGTAAATTCTGAGATGGAAAGTAGATCTTTGAAGTCAAAGGTTCTTTCTGGGTTTGGAGAGGTTCTGGAAGGAGAGAGAGTGGCTTTGCCAACAGCAAGGGGAAGGCAGGAGGCAGTTTCCTGCAGACCGGAAAGAGGCTGAGGTTGGGGATCTGGGGAGAGGCAGCCCATACACTGCTCTGTGCCAGTGACTCTAGGGGAGGCAAGGCCTCAGTGACATGGCTGTGTGGTGCCCAGGGAGGCTGGGGCCTGGCATGGGGCTCCACACCTTCCTGCGAGGAGAGGGCAGGAGGCCAGAGGTGAAAGGGCCAGGGCTAGTCCAGCTGGGACGTCTCAACAGGAGCCAATGTAGACAATGACCAAGGCAGAGGGAGGAACTGCCAGTGCCCTGTGCTGTGGACGCCCCAGAAACTGTGCCCGACCTCGTGCGGAGCCAGGGAAGCTGATACTGATTCCCTGCTACCCAAGCAGGAAGGGGCTGCACAGGTAGATTTTTTAAAAATATATATGTTTTATTGATTTTTTACAGAGAGGAAGGAAGAGGGATAGAGAGTTAGAAACATCGATGAGAGGGAAACATCGATCAGCTGCCTCCTGCACACTCCCCACTGGGGATGTGCCCGCAACCAAGGCACATGCCCTTGACTGGAATCGAACCTGGGACCCTTCAGTCTGCAGGCCGACGCTCTCTCCACTGAGCCACACCGGTTTCGGCAGCACAAAACATTTTAACCATTGTTGAATCCGGGTGATACACAGGTGACTAGGTCGCTGTACTCTCTTTTCCTACACCTTTAAAAAAAACCTTGCAATTAGGTAGAGGCGGCCAAGTTCAGGCCAATGAGATGTAGGCGGTCCCTGGGGAGGTCTTCCTTTCCTCTCCCCCAAAGGCAAGCCTTCCTGAGCTGAAACCTTGGGGCTCTTTCTTTTTCCTCCTTCCTGCTTGCCACATGGACATGCTGCCTGGCGGTGCAGCAGCCTCCTTATGACCAAGAGGACCGAATCCACAGACGAAGGACAGCAAGCCAGGAAGGGAAAAGGAGTTGGGGACAGTAATGGTGTCATGGAGCTGCTGTATCAGCCCTGAGCGGATCGTCCTGATTTCCTGTCATATCCGGGAAAGAACCGCTCTACTAAAGCGTGGGGTAGGTTAAGAATTGTGTTTCCCCTCTCGGTCACCGAACCCCTTCCTTCCATAAGACTGACTGTTTAAGTGAAAGAGGAAGTGGGGAGGGCACAGGGCTGGAGTGACAGGCGGGCAGCCTCTGCAGTTGCCCAGGCTCCTGTGCTCGGAAGGGCCCTCGCACTCCGCTTAATGCCCTGCTCCTGCTGTCCTGAAGTTCTCAATACTTTTTCCACAAAGGACAAGCCTATGTCGAGGTTGGCGCAGCTAGGAATGTAGCCGATCGCGACCCGGAGGCAGTTAGATGCCAGCCTGTTGAGCACTTTGGCAGTGAATTTGCTCTGGTTTCTCCGCTTCCCAAGGAAAGAGAGGCCCCGAGCTTCCAAACTGGAGGCCCAGCCGAACAGCTGCAAGCATGTTGGGGGCGCAGTAGACACAGTCTGCGGGCCTGACCCCGATTCTGTCATTTGCTAGGCGGGGGGCGGGGAGCTCTCTGCAATGCCTTCCTTCCCGCTCTTACAGCTGCCTGAACCCCACCCGTGAACCGTGCACCTGGCGCACTGGGAAGAGCGCCAGGCAGCTGTTTATTTAGTGCCTATTCAGTGTGTGTGTGGGGGAGGGGAGACAAGGTGCTCCGAGGTTCACCCCAAACCGCCAGTGGTTGTGTCCTCCACCCGAATCTGCCCATCACTTCCCCGGATACTTCTCCTTGCTTTTCAGATGTCCAGACTCATCCGAAACCCGCGTTGGGTCTGGAATGACCGTAGCCCGTTCACTGCCCAATAAGAAATCCCTGTCCTAACCCGTTTGGCTCAGTGGATAGAGCGTCGGCCTGCGGACTGAAGGGTCCCAGGTTCGACTCCGGTCAAGGGCATGCACCTTGGCTGCGGGCACATCCCCAGTGGGGGTTGTGCAGGAGGCAGCTGATGGATGTTTCTCTCTCACCCATGTTTCTGACTCTCTATCCCTCTCCCTTCCTCTCTGTAAAAAATCAGTAAAATATTTTTTTTAAAAGAAAGAAATCCCTTACCCAGGAGGCAGGGTGCCTTTCCAAGAGGCCGGCCGCTGGGGCCAGGTGTGCGCAAAGGAACGCCTCCCGTTGGCTGGACGTGTCCGAGTGCCGGGCTCGGGGCCAAGCTGCCAGGCTCTTTATTCGTGTTCTCACTGAAGCCTTTAAAGCGGGTGCTGGGATTCTTATCCCGCCTCTTTTTTTTTAATATATTTTATTGATTTATAGAGCGGAAGGGAGAGGGATAGAAAGTCAGAAACATCGATGAGAGAGACATCGATCAGCTGCCTCTTGCACGCCCCCTACTGGGGATGTGCCCGCAGCCAAGGTACATGCCCTTGCCGGAATCGAACCCGGGACCCTTCAGTCCGCAGTCGGACGCTCTATCCACTGAGCCAAACCCGTCTTGGCTTATCCCGCCTCTTCAGATAAAGAACCCGAGGTTCAGAAACGTGCAGCTCCTCGGGGGCCTGACTCCAGCAGCTCGCACCTGGGCCAGTTCCACTCCACCCACACCCTGAACCCACAGCCCTGGCTGCTGCCTCTTCAGCCCAGAACTGCAGGCGCTCACTCCCCTTTCCCAGCCCAAGGTCAAAGGCAGGGAAGGGTGGGGGGTGCGAGGGAACGAGCCCAGGGAGGAATTTGCAGGGCCCGGAGGCGCCGAGCACTAAGAGCATCGCAGTTTGGGAGAACCCAGCCCAGCAATCCCGGGGTCCAAGGGCTCGCCCTGTACCCCCAACCCGCACAAAACCAAGCCCTCTCCGCCTCCACATCTCCGAGAACCAGGAGGGGCGGCTGCCGCCTCTGAGTGCGAGGTGCACCCCATGCCCTTCCGCAGCCTCCCACCTCCTCCCAACGCACGTGCTTGAGAAGTGCCCGGCCCTCCTCACCCCACCGATGTCCGGTCTCAGGGCGCTGCTGGCCTCGAGTTTCCTCCCGCGCATATGCGGCTGTGGCCACCGGGACCCCGCGCCGAGCGCCCCGCCGCCGCCCACCTTTCCCGGCCCCCCCGCGCCGCAGTCTCCGCCCGCGGGGAGGGCGCGCTCGCAGCGCTGGAGCCGAGGGTGGGGCGCCGCGAGGGAGGGGGACCCCCGCGAGCAGCTTCCCTGCTCGCAGAGGCTGAGGCGGCGGCAGCAGCAGGTGGATGAGCGGTTCTCGTCCTTGAGCTCCCGCCCTGCAGCCACTCGTGCGGGGAAGACCCGCGGGGCTGGAGCCCGCGCCTCCCCAGTCCGGCCCCTAGTTTTGGGAACTTGGGTGACCGAGGCCGGCGGGCCGGGGCCGCGGCGGGGGTTCCGGGGGGCGCCCAGCAGCCCGGGCAGTGGGTTCGGAGCTCAGGTCCAAGGGGCCCTGGCTCTCCGGCGCCCCGAGAAGCCGCTCTTTCGGGGAAGCCGCGCAGGCTCCCGGGATCCGGGATCGGGAGGAGCCGGAGCGCGCCCGCCCCCGCCCCTGGACGTGGGGGGGTCCTGAGCGGCGCTCGCCTCCCCTCCCAGCTCCGGAGCGGACAGCGCGGGACTCGTCCCGGCGGCGGGAGCCCGCTCCCCCCTCGCACCCCGCGCCGCGCCTGTCCGAAGGGGTGGCTGGTTGGCAGCGGTCCCCCGGAGTTCTCCACGGACCCGATTTCTGGATTTGGAGGGAGTTCCTGCCAACGACGCTCGGCGCACCTGTGCGGGCCGGCCTCCGGGGCGCCGGCGCCTGTGGATCCGCTGACCTGGAGCCTCCGCGTGGCGCGCCGCCGGCCTGCAGGGGAGGGTGCCCGCGGGGCGACCCTCTGGCCCGGCTCGAAGGGAGCGCGGCCTCGGAGGGGGACCTCGGCCTTCTAGGGGCATCGCTGCGCGCGGCGGGATTGGGCGCGGGCGGTCCTGCCGCCGGCCATGGCCTTCACCTTCGCCGCTTTCTGCTACATGCTGTCCCTGGTGCTGTGCGCCGCGCTCATCTTCTTCGCCATCTGGCACGTGAGTACCGGCAGCGGCTTCTAACTCTTTCCTTTCCCCCCCGAAACGCACTCCTGGCCGCCCCCTCCCCAGTTCCTGTAAAATGCCATCTCGCCGCCTCCACAGCGGAGTGAGGGCGCCCTGGGAGGCCGGCGTGGCGTGCACATCTGCAGGGCGGACCCTCCGTGGCTCCCCGTCCCGGGCGGGAACAGTTCGTGGCATCCCACGGAGGCCAGGGGCTCAGGTGACCTGGCCGACAGCGGAGGCATTGGGACCGCTGGTTCCCAGGGCACCCTGGCCAGGGCCTGGCCAACATCTGGGGCCCCAGTGGTGATGACAACCCCCGCGCCCCCCCCCACTTCCCCTGCCCCCTCCCTCCTGCCCGCAGGAGAAGCGCGGCAGTTGGGCCCGCAATTAGTCAAGTAACTATAACAACTACACATTTAAAATGTCAGCATCTGCAGCGGGCTGCGTTCAGACATTATTGGAGACAAGGTGGAGAGGCAAAGGGGGTGCCTTGTAAGAAAGTAGGGGAGGGGAAGGACCACCAGGTCGTGGGGTTGATGTGGCCGCAGAGAAAAGGGAGGAGGTGTGGGCGGGCAGGGATGAGTGAGGCGCAGGAAAGTCAGGCAGAGAGAGGCAGAGGGGGGCAAGTTCCCTCCTTTGCTCTCCAGGGGCCTGAGCCATCCAACTCCTGATCACTGAAGGCCCCCCCACTTCTGGCACATGGCAGACCATGGCGGCCAGCATCCCTAGTGGGCACAGCTCTTCTGCCATCCTTCAGGGGCTCCCCCAGTGAGGGTCGTTGTTGCAGTGACACAGGTGTGCTGTGGGGACAGGAGATGGACTGCTTCTGAACAGAACTAGCGAGAGAGCAGAGACTGGGCAAAGGATCGCCAGTCCTCTGGCCATGACCAGCAAGTCCAGAGCCCAGGGGAGGCCCCTGTGCCGAGGCCAGTCGAGCAGTCCCTGAAAGGGGGGTGAGGCTTACGGAAAGATAGAGATAGAAAGATGGATAGAAATACAGAAGAAACAAAAGATATGGGATCAGGAGGTCCGCAAAGCCCTCTTTAGGACTGCGCCCCGAGTTTATGTCACTCCACTCTTTTAAACAGTTCTGGCTACATATCACACAATTCCTTGTTCCCCAACAACAATGCTACATTCCATTGTTAACATGTTTCCCCACTAAACCCCTTAACTAACTTCCCTAGGCTATATGTCCATCCAAGGTACCACCTAAATCTTTTCCCATTTTCCCACAGACAGTTTGGCTATTTACAGTGTTATGTGCTGGAGGGCAGTGTTGTTTGCTAAACTACAATTGAAGGTGACTATTCTCCGGGGGCAGAGACCATTACTAACCTTTAGAGCAGAAGGGCCTTGCAAGGCCCGCCCTCTGGGAGAATCTTTGTTCCCTGGGGGCACTCTCCACACCCCTGAGATGAATTCCCTGAGGCTGGCCTGGTTGTGGGGAGGGTTGGGGAGCACACGTGCTCTCTATGTGGGAGATGACCCGGAGTGAACACCAGAGGAAAGTTCTTGGGTGGGTGAGACTCGTGTTAAGTACAAGCGGTTTAAAATGGAACTAAGCAGCTAGAGCATCTGTTACATGGAGAGACGGGGCCCCAGGGAGGAGAAAGGCTTCTTCTAACCATGTCACCTTAGGAAAGAGACTTGCCTGTCGCCTGCCACATCTCCAACGTGAAAAATGGACCTGGCTAATCTCCAAACTTCCCTGCCTAAGGTGGTATAAGTCGGGGAGCCAGTAAAGTTAGAGATCAGAGGGTGAGAGAGGAGTCAGACACAGGAATTCCCAGCGGACCAAAAATCCTTGGGTGACAAGTCATGGGCTTCTGCACCCTCTCTCCCTCGGCCCCGGAACTCTGGGTCTAATCAGTGGCGGGAATCGAGCCGCACAGTTGCTGACAGTTGGTGAGGAAATAAGAGGGGCGCAGGACACATCCGAGCGGCAGACTCCTGCTCATGTGATTCAAAGAAGCTTCCTCTGCTTCTTTGGATTTGACAAGTTACCCACATTCCGGGGAGCTAACCACGGCACCCCCTTTCCCCAGAATAACTTCACTGGCTATTTCCTTATGCATTTGCCTTGGCCAGCGGCGGGCGGGACCAGGGAGCTCCATCAAGCTGTCAGGCACGGAGTTCTCTGAGCTGCCCTGGAGCAGGGCAGATAACCAGAAGGAATCATTTCCTCTCACTGGGGGGGGGGGGGGGGGGGCAGATGATAAATAACTGGAGAGCAGGTTGATTAAATGGACTGCTTGTGCGACAGTTGACTAATAGACCATCTGCACCAAAGTGGGCATGGCCCTGATCCCCTGTAGGCCCCTGCTCTCCAGGCTCCAGCGTTCGCCCCCCCTGTTTCAGGGGCAGCCGAATGGTCAGAACCCAAGGCTGGGTCAGGTCCTGATACCCAGTGGAGGTGGCAAGATTTCCAGTGACCAAGAATGAAAAGAATCTGTGCTCTTTGAATCCAAATGCCAGTGACGCTTCCCAAGTCTCAGCCCCTCTTCCTTTCCGAGAGAATTGTGTCTCCAAACGGGACAGCCAGAAGCCCCACCGCCTTGACTGGGTTCCTGACTATAGGAAAGGGGAAACCTGAGGCGCATCGATCCCAGCGCACACAGTGGATGTGTGGGTGTTGGCGACACCGTGAAACTACTGCAACCGAAATCTGGGAGAGGGAGTTCTGCATTCCACTCCGGCTCGCTTACTTCCCTGTAGTTCATGGATATTCCTTGAGGCGATGAGCTACATTGATGTCTTAGCAAGTGTTGACACCCCAAATAAGGAATTGGCACTTACGGACATCCAGCAATGGGAAGGCCTCCCCCTTGCCATGTCAGGGTGTAAGATGAGGCTGGCACGTTTTTCTTAATTGCACATCCTACTTAGGGGTCCTAATAGGGGCTGCTAGGCATTGAGTGTCTGCAGCGGGTGAGCTCCAGGCTCTGGGAACCTCTCAGATAAACCTCCTGCTGTTAACCTCTCTCTTCCTCCCATTGGGCCCCGGGGGAGCAAAGATGGGGAGCAAAGATGGGTTCGGCCAGGGCCAGCCTTAAGCACAACATTGTTTTCAGGGCTTGTGGTTTACTTTGCAAATTGATCTTCATTTGTTTTCAAATGAAGATATTTCAGAGTACCAACTAATCTCTTCTATATCCGCCTCTATCTTGGAGTACATTTGTCACATTTCAGAGCTGCAGCATAAAACTGAGTTGTGTGTGTGTGTGTGTGTGTGTGTGTGTGTGTGTGTGTGGCTTTGCATGCCTTCACACACATGGCCTTATCTTGTCCAGGCGGCTCTTCAGTCCTCTCAATGCCTGTTACAGATGAGGAAACTGGATCAGAGAAGTTCTGAAATGTGCCCAAGGTTGCACATCTGGTGCGTGTAGGAGCTGGAGTTTAAGCGGAGTCTGAGATTCTCATGCCCAGTCCTTTTTCTTTCTTTCTTTCTTTTTTTAAATATATTTTTATTGATTTTTTACAGAGCAGAAGGGAGGTGGATAGAAAGTCAGAAACATCCATCAGCTGCCTCTTGCACGCCCCCTACTGGGGATGTGCCCACAGCCAAGGTACATGCCCTTGCCGGAATCGAACCCGGGACCCTTCAGTCCGCAGTCCGACGCTCTATCCACTGAGCCAAACCAGTCTCGGCACCCCAGTCCTTTTTTCTAAGTCTAGTAAACTGTCATTGAATTGTGTAACTTTGATAATAGTGGGTAATGTCTTCATCCAAAGGAGAGAAACTTTTCTCTGTATGAATAAAAAATACTTGGAGTTGAAACTAAGAAGAAGATACTAAAACACATTCCATGTCCTCTTTTTTTTTTTAAAAGAAGAAATTCAATTTCATTTTCTCAAAATTACTTTTTCTGCTTATGAAAGGATATAGGTGCATTGCTCAAAAAAATGGAAAACACAGGGACATGTAATGGAACAAAATCACCACTAATCTCATCATCCAGACAAGATGGGGGTCTCTTCTCTTCCAGTCATTGTGTATGTGTGCACTTTTGAAAATGGCGTGCGGGTGTTTGGGGAAAAAAAAACACGTCCTAATGGGTTTCAGATGTGAAGTGGGTCCGTTTCCAGTCAACACGAAATGAGCAGTGTTTGCCGGGAAGAGCCGCTCAGCCCAGCCTGCTGGAGCCTGGTTTGCAGGCTGTTGATTTGCACCCAGATAAAACCATCCTTTGCAGAGATGCATGACCGGTTATTCCAGGTTTTTAACTTTTATTAAAGTTTTTTTTACCTAGAGAATCACATTTTAAAACCCCAAGTTGCGACAGCATGCAGATAAAGCACACCCCCAGCAGCACGTCTCTGGATCCCCAGCAGCACTTGCTTGGGGAGAGTTTTAATGGGCCCCAACTGGTGCTAACAAGAGCGTATTTCCTGCGCCGCAGTGCTGCTGGGCGGAAGGTCTGAGCCTCCAGCCAGCCCCGCTCTCAGAGACCCAGCCGCTGGAAACCCGCAAACGGCTCCGCTTCTCTAATTATCCATCTGGAAACAAGACGTGGGTTTTGGGGAAATGGTTCGATGCCTGGGGTTGACGGTAGCCTGCCTGCCTTCCTCCCACTTACCCTCCCTCCCTTCCTTCCTTCGTTAATCCCCGCCTAAGGATATTTTTCCCCATTGATTTAAAAATATAGGTATTTTTATATATTTCAGAGAGGAAGGGAGAAGGAGAGAAAGATAAAAACATTGATGATGAGAGAGAATCATGGACCGGCTGCCTCCTGCACGCCCCGCACTGGGATCGAGCCTGCAACCCGAGCCTGTGCCCTCTGAATGGGAATCGACCTCCTGGTTCATAGGTCGACGCTAAACCACTGAGCCACACCGGCCGGCTCCCATTGATTTTTTTAGAGAAAGTAGAACAGAGGGAGGGAGTGGAGAGAGAAAGACGAATATCGATGTGAGAGAGATGATGCAACTGCTTGCCTCCAGCGCATGCCGGGACTGGGGCCAGGGATGGGACCTTGCAGCCCAGGTGCGTGCCCTGGACCGGGAAACGAACCTGCAACCCTTAGGTGCTCAGGCGGGTGCTCTAACCATTGGGTACACTGGCCAGGGCAGCAGTAGCCTTTCTTTTTACGACCCTCCTTGGGCCAGGCCTCGCCTGTTCCCCACCTTTTGTTTTCGATTCACACTTCCAGATGTGCCCCAGCCCTCAGACTGCCACCTCATCCTCCAGCACCTCACGGCCAAGTCACCCTGTTTCTCCGGAGCCCAGGACAGTGCCCGGCATGCAGAAGGGGCTCCGTCAACGCTCATAGGATAATGCCTCGTCCCCTTCTGGCTGGACACACTGGTGGTGGATGTGGTGACTCTGATTTGGCCTCTGGCACCGACTTAGGGGGTGCTCCCTGGGCAGTGGGTACCTGTATTTCCTGCTGCACCCCGGCACTCGGAGACCGGGAAACTGGTCCTTACCACAGCAGCTGGCCATTGCCAGGGGGCAGGGCCCGTCTCGATGGTAGGGGAGCCGGGCTCCTGTGAGGCCCAGGCTGCGAGCGGGCCTGGCCGCAGCTGGAGAAAAGGCCTCCGGGGAGGGGTGCTGTCTGTGCTGTCTGGGCCTCTCGGGCACCCCGGCCGGCGTGGAGGTGCTGGCCGGTGGCTTTCCGTGCCCTGTCCCTGAAAGGGAAGGCTCGTTCCGCCATCGTGTGCCCGCACTGCCAGGTGGAGAGCGTGGGGGGAGGATGCCGAATTCAGAGATGGAGTTATGAGGACTCAAGCCTGCACGGGCCCCGCTCGTGGGGCTGGGTCTGTCGGGGACGCTCACCTTGGACTTGGCCGTGAGAGGCGCGGGGTGCCCACCAGCATCAGAGGCAGCGCGGCCTCAGCCGGGGAGTCGGAGTGACCCCGACGCTGGCCCAGAAGCCAGGCCCGGCAGAGTTCCTGCCGGGATTTCAAGGCATATGACTCCTGCTTGTTTCCACCCTGCTGTCTCACCGCCTGTCCCCGCACCCCCCTCAAACTCCCCCCCCCCCCCCCAGCCACAGGGCTCCGTGTGCCAGGCCCTCGCCCTCCCAGGCGTCTGTGGCAGCTGCTTGGGGGCCTCACTGCGTGGGGATGTGCTGCCTGGATAGGGACCCCCAGCCTTGCTCGTCCCGTCCCTGGTGCACCGGGACCCGGCACATGTCACAGTCACGTCCCCCTATCCTGCGTCACCCATCCCGGGGCTGTGCGTGACGGTCACCTCCAGTGCCCACCTCCTTCCCTTCAGCCCACACCCGGGTCTGCCCGTTTCCCCCGGCCTCACCCTCCAGGAGAGGACCGGTTCCTGCCCCGAGTCATCAGCCTCGCCCTCCACCCGCCGTCACCGCTGCTCTCAGCCCCCGTGTCCCGCGTCCCATCACCACCGCCTGGAAACGCCTGGTCTCCACCCGCTCGGCCCTGCCTTCAGGTGTCAGGGCCTGGTTTGCCCTCAGCCGGGCCTCAGTGTCTCATCAGCGAGGTCCGTGTAGTTCTCTCAGCTCCTGCCACACTGTTCTCGGTCTCTGGCATTTTCTCGGAGCTCCCCCAGGCCCCCTCCGTCTCCTCCCGGCAGATGACGCTAACCACTGAGCCTCGCCGCCCAGGCTCACCTGCAGGGCTCCTAATGGCACACAGAACCTGGTGAGTTCCCATAAAGGTCAAGTGCACAAGGAGGGCCTGAGCTGGCCTCTGAACGCCCACCCGGAGCTGAACGAGGAGCCTGGCAGGTGCTGCCAACCTGGCCCGGGAGGCGAGGCAGCCGGGAGCCAGCCCCACCGGCCGGGAGAGCCGGACTCCGGGGCGAGGGGGGAGATCGCCGCACGAGGGGGAAACAGGCCTGTGCGGAGCCCAGCCTTCCTGCGTGCTCAGCCCCGTGCTCGGCGCTCAGTGTTGGGTCGGGACCCTCCCTGCTACAGGGTGTGGAGGCTGAAGACTAAGGGTGGGACCGCCTGAGCGTCTTAGGACAGGGATTTGCAACATTTTCCCTCCGGTGGCACCCATCAGCTCATTACTGAGGTTCCGCGGCACACCCCAAACTGCCCATCCGACAAAAACTGGGTATAAGTCTGATTGATTCATGCTAGGCGGCTGTTGTGTTGGCTGTTGTCATTTTATTATTATTTTTTTTTTTTACTTGACGATCTAAGGCAGTGGTTCTCGACCTCTTTAATGTCGCGACCCTTTCTTACAGTTCCTCCTGTTGTGGTGACCCCCCAACCATAAAGTTACTCTGGTTGCTGCTTCGTAACTGTGATTTTGCTGCTGTTAATGAATCGGAATGTACGTATCTGTGTTTTCCGATGGTCTGAAGCGACCCTACTAGTGGCTCTCAACCTGTGTGGGTCGCCTCAGACCATCGGAAAACACAGATATGTACATGATGATTCATTAACAGGAGTGCAATCACAGTTATGAGGTAGCGATGGGAATGATGTTATGGGTGAGGGTCAGCACCACGTGAGGAACTGGGTTAAAGAGCCACGGCATTGGGAGGCTCGAGAACCACGGCTCTATGGCAGAGAGACCGGGGCTTCTGGCTCAACGGCCAGGTGCTGTGTGTTGTAAAAACTGCCACACAACAGGTGAGACCGCTGTCCTGGACCTCAGAGTGGGGGGTCAGAGGCCTGTCGTCCCGTGCTGTCCGCCCGCCTTTGCCACCCCAGCTCCTGCTGGACTGCATTGCCTCCTGGGGGGGGCAGATACATTCCTCTCTCCCCGGGAAAGGCTTCTGCCCTCGGGGATCTAAATGCCACACATTCGCCCGCTGTCGGCTCGGTCTCAGCATTGTCGTCTCCGCTCTCTCCAGCCGGTGGCACACGCCCGGGCAAGCCTGTGCGGCCCCTTTGCCCTGGGCATCCGTGACCTCAAACGCAGCCTCCGATTGGAGCAGAAGCGGCCGAAGGTAGGCCCCCGCGGCCCGGGGCCTGCACCCCCAGAACGTGGGAGGACGTGAGCACGTGGGGCGCAGGTGGCCGGGGCTGGGGCGCTCAGCCAGTGCCATGGGAGTGAAATCACCTCTTTGGCAAGCACCTTGGCTTGCAAACCCAGAACCTCCCAGCTGCCCCCCCCCCCCCCCCCCCCCCGCCCCGCTCCTCCAGGGATGCCACTCCAACCAACTGAGCCACGGCCTGGCTCAGTTCTGCGGGCTGGAGCCGAGAGGAAGCAGGCCGGCTCCCTGGGAGATGATCGGCAGGATGACTTTATTTTCTCATTTCTTCAAATGGCCTTGAGTCACCAAAATGGCTTAAAAAACAAACCACAAATGTGGTTTCTCTCTCTCTCACACACACACACACACGCACATGCACACATGCAATTACCGCCACAACAAAAAAAATATTTCACAGCAATGACAATCCCTTGCTTTGCTGGCCATAAATTTGGGGGTGATGAGATTTGCTTTGTTTCTGTCTGCCTGGGGTTGGGTCGGGAGGAGGGGGGGTGCAGGATGCCTGCGTGTCCATTTGCAGTCACGGTTGGGGCTGCAAGCCTTCATGGGAGCAGTTAACCCACACATTTACCCAGCCATGGTTTGTGTCCCGCCAGCCAGAGGCTTGTGGCCAAGCCCCCCTTCCCCCTCCCCCGTGCCCATGGTCTGCCCTTGGCCTGCCCCTGCAGAGCTGCCCTCTGCCCTTTGCAGTGTCAGCACACGCTGCCATGCGTGCTCAGGACGTGCTTCTGACCAAAGGGCACGCTGACTTCCTTTCTCTGCACCCCTTCCCTCCAAGGGGAGGAGGGACACTGAGGCCAGGCCATTGTGAATCCCTTGCCCCCCAGTTCTCGGCATTTCCATGTACATTCTCTGAAGGTTCGGGCCATCCAGCATGCAGAGCTCTGCCCTCCCCTCCCAGCCCCCCCTGCTGGTGGTTCAGGAGATGTCTGTGGTGGTCGGGAGGCCCTGGCATCAGAAAGTCCCGCCCCCGCTGCTTTCTCTTTCTCCTTCCTTCTTCCCTTCTCTGTTGCCCTGACCTCGTTTTATTCCTCTCCTTCGCATGCATCCTAGATCTGCCAGAGGCTGTGCCGCGGTCCTTAGCCCAGCTAGAGGACCACGGGCTGGGACGCGCTGACACCCCCCTCCCCAGGGTGTCCAGAACCAGGGGCTGGCATCTCCAGGGCACCAGTCGGGCACCGCCGCTGTGGCTGCGGGCACGTGGCTCGTGTTGACTGTGGAATCCAGCTCTCCCGCTGGGGAAGGGGGCAGGGAGACAAGCAGAATCTTGGAGCTGACTTCCTTCTTTTCTTCTTCTTTTTTTTCTTCCCCCTTATTGGCAACTGATTCACAAACCCTAAAAAAGGAGCTGATAGCAACATAGCCAGCTAGCTGTAGCAGCCCAGATGGTCTCCTATATAATAGAGACATTTGTGTCTGGGATGAAAAAAATATTTAAATGTGTTCCACGAACCTTATTGAGAGAAGGGATTAGCAACTGCATTCAAGGGTTGTGAGGAGGGACATAGCCGAATGATTCCATCTTCCCCATTCCTCCCCCACCCCCACCCCCACCCCAGATGCAAAGCTTAAGAAGGAAGAACTGGGAGGTGGAAGGCCTGGTATTGGGGGCGGGGGGCGATTCAGGGAGCGTTGAGAGGCTCTGAGGCACCACAGTCATGCCTGGAGGCCCAAGATATCTGGGGTTTGTCTGGGGCAGAGGGGTCCAGTCTGTGTGTGTGTGGTTGGTGCTACCTGTCCACCCAGATGTACTGACAGTTTGGGGGTGGGGGGTGGATTTCACAGCAGCTGTAGGTGGAGACTAGGGCCAAAGAGAATCAATGTGTGCCCACCATTTCTAAATTCGACATCGACGGCTCCTGCTAACCCCCTCCCTCCCCTGCGTTTAACCTGGGACCGGCCCAGGCTCAGCGACTCACAGGCGGGGGGGGGGGGACCCTTACAGAGCGCACCCTGTTCTCACCGTCCTGCTCTCGGTCCTTGCCCAGAGGCCTGGGACTCCTCATCCGACAGGGGCTCCGAATTGGGGTGGCATCAAACTGACACGTCATGAGGATGGCGGCGGCGGCGGCGGCGGCGGGGGGTGACACTGGGAAGGGGCTGGAGTGCGCGCCGGGAGCAGGCGGGTCCTGTCTGGGTTGGGGATGGGGACCAGGTGCCGGGGGACTGAGAGTCACTGCGTCATGGCCGGGCTGTCACGCCTGGGCCACGCGTGTCCCGGGATCGCTTTCCGTGGAGGTTCTGGCGCGGGGCCTTAGCCGGGGCCAGCAGGGCAGCCACAAACACGAAGTGCTGATGGAGAGAACTGACTGGCCATCCTTTCCCTCTTGCTGACAGTTTAGAACGGGTCTTGGCCTAGAAAGGGGCCCGCTGCTAACGGGGCGGTGAGTCTGGGGGGTCTGTGCGGCCCCGGCCTCTTGTTGTGCGGGCACACAGCGCAGGACCCGAGCAAAGCGGTCGCGGCTCCCGCTCAGCCGGGACTTCTGCCGCTTCTCCTGCCGCTTGCTCCGGGTCCCCCATCTTCTCCTGTTCTCCCGCCGGGTTTCTCTTCCCGATGGCCTTCCTGGGCCTTCGGGGTCAGATGTTAGGGTGTTCGGGGTCAGATGTTAGGATGTTCGGGGTCAGATGTTAGGGTGTTCGGGGTCAGATGTTAGGGTGTTCGGGTCAGATGTTAGGATGTTCAGGGTCAGATGTTAGGGTGTTCGGGTCAGATGTTAGGATGTTCGGGGTCAGATGTTAGGGTGTTCGGGTCAGATGTTAGGATGTTCGGGGTCAGATGTTAGGATGTTCGGGGTCAGATGTTAGGGTATTCGGGGTCAGATGTTAGGATGTTCGGGGTCAGATGTTAGGGTGTTCGGGGTCAGATGTTAGGATGTTCGGGGTCAGATGTTAGGGTGTTCAGGGTCAGATGTTAGGATGTTCGGGGTCAGATGTTAGGATGTTCGGGGTCAGATGTTAGGGTATTCGGGGTCAGATGTTAGGATGTTCGGGGTCAGATGTTAGGGTGTTCGGGGTCAGATGTTAGGATGTTCGGGGTCAGATGTTAGGATGTTCGGGGTCAGATGTTAGGATGTTCGGGGTCAGATGTTAGGGTGTTCGGGGTCAGATGTTAGGATGTTCGGGGTCAGATGTTAGGGTGTTCGGGGTCAGATGTTAGGGTGTTCGGGGTCAGATGTTAGGATGTTCGGGGTCAGATGTTAGGATGTTCGGGGTCAGATGTTAGGGTATTCGGGGTCAGATGTTAGGATGTTCGGGGTCAGATGTTAGGGTGTTCGGGGTCAGATGTTAGGGTGTTCGGGGTCAGATGTTAGGGTGTTCGGGTCAGATGTTAGGGTGTTCGGGGTCAGATGTTAGGGTGTTCTGGGTCAGATGTTAGGATGTTCGGGGTCAGATGTTAGGGTGTTCGGGTCAGATGTTAGGGTGTTCGGGGTCAGATGTTAGGATGTTCGGGTCAGATGTTAGGGTGTTCGGGTCAGATGTTAGGGTGTTCGGGGTCAGATGTTAGGATGTTCGGGGTCAGATGTTAGGGTGTTCGGGTCAGATGTTAGGATGTTCGGGGTCAGATGTTAGGGTGTTCGGGGTCAGATGTTAGGGTGTTCGGGTCAGATGTTAGGGTGTTCGGGGTCAGATGTTAGGGTGTTCGGGGTCAGATGTTAGGGTGTTCGGGTCAGATGTTAGGGTGTTCGGGGTCAGATGTTAGGGTGTTCTGGGTCAGATGTTAGGGTGTTCTGGGTCAGATGTTAGGATGTTCGGGGTCAGATGTCAGGGTGAGAAAGTACCAACGAAGGTCCTTAGAAATCAGAGCCGGCCGCCTTCCTCCACAGCAGGAGTCGTTGCCAAGGGGCAGGAGGGTCCACAGGACAGGGGAGTCTGGCCCCCCGAGCTGGGCACTTAGTAGCCGGTTCAGATCACCGCCCCTCCCTCTTCTGTCCTCGAGGTTCCCCTTCGGAGGCCGAGTGTGGGGCGCTGGCCGCTGGCGGGACTGAGCGGTGGGAACGACAGGGATGGCCAGGCATCCTTTTGGGCCCCCCCCAAGCCCCACCCCCGGGAAGGACAGGTACATGGGTGTGCCCTCCCCTGGGCTGCACTCAGAGGGGGAGCGGTGACTCACCAGAGGAGGCCATGCCAGTGCAGGCAGCCGGGGTCGATGTTGGGTGCCCGCCTCTTCGGTCCACCCGTCCCCTCACCTGCGTCCAGGTTCCCTTCCTGTCGCCCAGACCCTGCGATGTGCGATCCCACGTGAGCTGCAGACGAGGGTCTGATTTATGTTCTTTCTCAGCTTGATGGGGAGCCACTGTCTCCCCTCCCCACCCCCCCTCCCGCCGGCCAGGAGGCTGCAGCTCCTGCCCCTGTGGCCCCCAATGTTGTCCCCGAGCCAGGTCTCCGCCTGCTCATCATGAAGACAAGCTACGTGTGCCAGTGCGGCACACCACTCCCCCCGCCCCCCCCCCCCCCCCCCCCCGCGTGCCCACAGCAGCGACAGAGACATGCGAACTCGGGCTTGGCCTGGATGCAGCAAAGCCCACGAAAGGAACAGCAGCGAGTGCCTCCGGAGCCAGGGCTCGGCGTCCCGCCAGTCGGGTGGCTCCCGGCCCGCTTGGCCCCAGATCCCAGGGAGGCACGACTGGTGAAGTGAAGCCCAGCTCTTCCCTTTCCTCCCCCAGCTTCCTCCTCTCCCCGAGAAACCCCCACGGCCCCGCATCTAGACTCTGCGGGCAGATGTGCTCCGTCTCGGCCCCGCGCGGCGTGCGGCCTCCGCATTCCCGCCAGAGCCGCCCTTCCCTTCCCGTCAGTTCCCATCGGCGGGGCTGGCGGCTCCCGCCGCCGCCGCACGGAGCGAGCCTTTTGCTCTGCAAACGGGAGGCAGCATCCGCCGTGTCCCTGGGGAGCGTGATGTTGTGGCTCCGAGCCGCACCGTGCGCTGGCGCCGCCGTTAAAATTAGCTCCCGCCCTCCCGGGGTTGTCGGTTGTCAGGAAGGAGCAGAATGAGGTTGGACGAGGCAGCATCATTAAAGCCTGTTTCCGCGGGGAGGCCGGCTAGTGCTGGGCCCGGGACAGGCACAGATACGGACCCCAGAGAGAGCAGCCCCCAGCAGCGCCCCACAGACTTCGGTGGCCGGGAGCTCCCTCATCGGCCCTCCCTCAAGGTTGCAGCTTTTCCTTTCTTCTATGAAAACACCAGTCCCGTCCCGCCCCCCACCCCAATCTTCACCGCAGGAGATTTTTCCATTGATTTTTAGAGAGAGAGGAAGAGAGAGGGGAAGACAGAGAGAAACATCCATGTGAGAGAAACACACATCCTTGACCAGAATCGAACCCAGGACCCTTCAGTCCGCAGGCCAACGCTCGCTCTACCCACTGAGCCAAACCGGCTAGGGCAAGGCACATTTTATTCGAGAAGGGAAATTGATAAAATAAACCAAAACCCAATCCAGGAAAGGGTTTGGGGTCCAGGGCTCAGCCAGCGTTGCCGGGGAGCATGCGTGTTGCCGCGTGTTGACACCCGGCACCTTGCCCGCAGCTGGCAGGGCGCAGATCCCGAGGTTCCAGGTCCCCAGAGCAGTGCTCTTCCAGGGGCCCCAGAGGGCCCTCAGGCAGCCCACTGTGTCTCGGAGCACGGGATGGACGAGGAAATGAACTTGACCCCGACCTTGACAGGCCCCTGGCTTGAGTGGGAGAGGGATGGGCTGAACAGAAGCACTTCCTGTTGCCTGTCTTGGACCCTCAGTGTCCTTTCCCTCTTTATTGTTGTGTGAGAGCATGCTGGCCCCCCCCTGACCCCCCAGCTGCTGTGTGGCACTGTGTGTGTGCCCTCTGTCCCTTGCCAGCATCAGCCCAGGAGGTGGGCGCGGGGACAGCTGAGGCCGTTAGCGCTTCTCCTGAAGGCAGCCCCACTTCCTGTGCGCCTGCTGCTCACAGTCCCGAAGCAGCAGGTGCCCCAGAGGCAGCAAAGCCCTTTCTTTG
Source organism: Antrozous pallidus (assembly GCA_027563665.1). NCBI lineage: Eukaryota > Metazoa > Chordata > Mammalia > Chiroptera > Vespertilionidae > Antrozous > Antrozous pallidus. The sequence goes on along the minus strand of CM050529.1, from coordinate 6,660,321 downwards.
CAGAGGATGCTGGTGTCAAGTTCGCCGGGGGAAGCCACGTGTGATTCCGACTCTTGGAGCGTTTTGTTCCTGTGAGCGCCTGAATAATTTATCCACCCTCAGCATCCCCACGGCCTCTTCCATCCGTTCTCTGCTCATTAGAGCCTGTGCCCGGAGCGGGAAGAGGCAGGAGAAGCGACAGGACCCCGGCCCCTGTGCTGTGAGTTGGGGCACTGAGCCCCCCACCTCTCTGCTGAGCCACACGTCCCGCCAGCTGTTTCAGCGTCCTGTGCTCTGTCTGTAGACTGTTTCTTAAAGGGATTGATTGCCCGGCCGGCGGGGCTCAGTGGTTGAGTGTCGATTCCCGGTCAGGGCACAGGCCCGGGGTGCAGGCTGGATCCCCAGTGGGGGGTGTGCAGGAGGCAGCTGATCAGTGATTCTCTCTCCTCATTGATGTTCCTATCTCTCTCTCCCTCTCCCTTCCTCTCTGAAATCAATGGGGGAAAACATATTAAAAAAGAGAATGATTGGCATTTCTGACTTTTTACAGTCTAGATTGGCATTTCTGACTTTTTACAGTCTAGATGCACACGTAGCAGATGAAAGGAAGCTGAGCGGGGGTCAGGTCTCCCACCTCGGGGTAGAAAGCCCGGCCCTGGGACGTGAGAGGCTGGGCATTAGGCAGGAGAACAGGGGACCCCGAAGGGATGCTTGTTAAGGCATCACCTTAACGATACGGCCTTCCTCTGAGGCTGCGAAGGGTCCCCGACCTCTACTGTGTCCACCAGCTGTGCTCCGGGGCTCAGGCACCCCTGAGGGCCGCTGTCCTCTTGTTGACTGTAGGCATGTGTTGGGAGAGGATGCACCTCGGTTTTAGCTCTTAGATTGCTGTCCTCAGTGCACCGACTAGTCCCATACTGTCGCTGTCTATCCAGGATCCTGGAACCGTGGGGAGGAGCGGAACGAGGCCTGCCAGGAGGAGACGGCAGTGTCCTGGAGAAAACTCATAGGGCGAGCGTGTCAAACTCACAGGCTGACACGGGCCACGTAAACAAGGTGTAAGTGTGCGTCTCCGCACTTGCGGAGAGAAACGGGGCGCCCCCAGAGTAAGGGCAATAAACGCAACACGATTATAGTATTTAGACAATAGCATACGTTGTAGTTTGTTATTAATAATTAACAAGATAACGTAAAAATTATGACATCTTTATTAAAACATTTCTTACATACCGTTATGTTTGCTGGGCCGCAAAAATATTCCTTGTGGGCCGCGTATGGCCCGCCAGCTGTGAGTTTGACATGCCTGCTGCAGAATGAGCAGCTCCTGGGTGCCGGTTGCTGTGTCCACAGAGCACCGTGCGTGGACACTGGACGTGGTAGGTTTCGGATGCTGGTTCCGGCCACATCTACACTCAAGGCAAGTGGAGGAAATGCAGTACGTGGGGAGGTATAACCACACTGGGCCCGCCTGCAGGCCCATCAGCTGGACTGGAGCGACCAGGCGGGACTGGGGGAGGTTTGGGAATGAAGGGCAGGCCTGTGTTCATGAAGGCTAGGCAGCCGTTCCCCTGTGGTCCGGGGGCTCAGGGCACCCAGGGAGAGGGCCACCCCCGGCACGGTAACCTGGGAGGTGGGAGTGGGTGCAGCCCTGGTAAGTGCGGGGGACTGTTTGAACTGTGGGAGAGGCTGACGGACCTGGGACCTCTTAGCCTGAGAGCAGGGCACGGGTCTGCCTTCTTGGGGCTCCTGCCCAGCGCCTAGTCCGGGATCGGCACACAGCAGGCCCTCCACACATGCTCGGCGACCGGATGTGTGCAAGAGACGGTGAATGTTTCTAGCAGATAATTCCACATCCCGAGCGGTCGCCATGGAGACAGACTGCAGCATATCGGAGAGAGTGGGCTTAGACTGGGTAATGTCCGAGGGACCTCGCAGCTCTCACGTTCTGGCTGGCGTAAGGCGTGGCCTGCTTGTCGAATTGCAACAGATCCCCAGTTCCAGGAAGGACAGAAAGCCTCTTCACCCTTACCCACGTACCTTTGCGGTCATCCCTTCTTGGTTAAGTCTCTCCTGGCTGCTGAAAGCGACAACTACCGGTTATCCCACAGACACCTGCCTGTTGTCAACAGCCTGGTTTGAAGGTGAGACCCAGTTTTTCCCTACCAAGCGGTCATGCTCACCCACTGCCACTAGAGGGCGGAGGGTTTGCCCAACCATGAGGTTCAAAGGTTTGGGAAAAGGGGAGAGGAGGCAAGTGCCAGACCCAGAAACCTGCTCAGGCAGTAGATGCTTAGACAGGCTGGATGTCGGGGGGGGGGGGGGGGGGGGGGGGGGGGGGGCGGGGGCCGCAGGAGAAACTCCGATGCCACTACGTTCACTGGTGCGGGCAGGGGCTGAGGTCTCTGTGGCTGAGGACACGGGACCACAATGAACAGCGAACAGCAGGAAACTCCCTTTCTCTTTGCAGCTGATTTCAAAGGAGCGGAAACACTCCGAAGGGATGTGGTCCTTACCAAGAGGGAGAAAATCTGGTAGTTTACTTAAACTGGTAGTTTACTTTCTGCCTCTTCCCCCTCCTTGGCTTCTGTTGTTACCCCTTCTCCTCTCCCCTGGGTTACTTTCTTGGGTTTTGCTTTGTTTGGTGAGTGGTCACTGCTGGGTGCTGGTGTGGAAGCTTAGGTCCCAGAAGGTGGCTGACCCAGCTCTAGAAGGGAAGGCCAAAAAGATGAGAGAGAGAGAGAAAGAGAGAGAGAGAGAGAGAGAGAGAGAGAGAGAGAGAGAGACAAAGAGATGGGTGTGGCCTCGCTGCCCTGCTCCTCCATTCTGTGCTGTGCTGGTTGCACCCCGCACGGGACTCCCGCAGTCTGCATTTGCAGCAGCTGTGAAGTCAGCGCTGTGCGGGTCGCCTGTGAAGATGCGTGAGACTCGGCCTCCGTTCCGCAGTGCGCACTCCCGGGCCCGGGCTACTGCCTGGGAGGCTCTGTTACGGCAGCACGTGGCCTTGTGGCCTTGTGGCCTTGTGGCCGGTGGATGTTCACATCTGTGGGCGCTTAAAAATGGAAAGACAAAGCACACCCCAAATCCAGTTTGTTTCTGCCACTCCCCGTCCCCCTCTCCCCCAAATGGAGGACCTGTGTCAGCGTGGATTCTCTTCTCCTGGCCTCTTTCCCCGAGAATTAATGAGCACCGAGCCGGCCAGCGGGGCAGGAAGCAAGGGGAAGATCCAAAAGAGAAGAGGGCCCATGTATAATTCATAAATCCGATAATCTCTTGCCCTTGGCGATGCACGGGGTATTTTTGGCTGTCTGCAGGGGTAGCCCTTTAGGGAAAACAGCTGTATTTAATTCTGTGCATACTTACTGAGTGCCCCCGATTGTCAGTCACTGTGTTCGGACTTGCAGGAAATAGAAAGAGTAAGGTAAGGGCCCAGTCCTCAAGGATCTTGCAAGTGGAAGATAGTAAGTCTACCGGACGGCAGCAGAGGTCTGGATGCAGGTTGCAATCAGTCACACGGGGGCAATCATGGAGAGGTGGCGTCTATCTGGGCCTGAGCATTTGACAGATGGAAAGGAGACGAAAGATGGGATAGTCCACGTGGTCAGGATGCATCTGGGAGAACGCTTTAGTAGTAGTTGGCTTGGCTTGTCCACGGAGTATGGACTTTGGTTAGGGAATGTCTGACCACCCTGGGCCTGGAGACCAGAAGTTGGCAGGGCAGTGACAGGCAGGGACCTGGTTCTATGTAGTTCTCACCCAAAATGAAACCTGGGAGCAGCGAGCTGGGTGAGAACCCCCCGAGGAGAAAGTGAAGCTCAAAAACCTGGCAGAACCGAAAAGAAATGAGCTGTCAAGCCATGAGCAGACGTGAAGAAACCTTAAATGCATGTTGCTAAGAGGAAGCGAATGGGAAGAGTCTACCTTCCGTGAGATTCCAACTCGGTGACATTCTGGAAAAGGCAGAACTGCGGAGACAAGAAAGATGAGTGGTTGCCAGGGTTTGAGGAGGGAGGCGTGAATAGGGGGAGCACAGAGGGAGTGCAGAGCAGAGAGCTGTCCCTAGAACCCGGGACCATGTTACCCGGTGTAGGAAAAGGGACTCTGCAGGTGCACGTGGGAATTTTGACTATTGAGATGGGGAAGTATCTGGATGGACCCCATGTAATCACAAAGGCCCTTTTAAGCGGGAAGCAGGAAGGTAAGAGTCACAGGAGAAGCTGACACACACACACACACACACACACACACACACTGAGTGGCCAGATTACGATGATCTCTGAATGCGTAATCTGGCGATTCAGTGTACATCTCTTGAGTACCTCATTTACTTGATATCAAAGATACGATAAATCATTCGCCTGATCAGTTTTCCCCTTTGTACCGGCTGATAGAAAGGTCAGGGCAAATAGGTGGCTGATCTCCAGCAAAAGCCGAGAATATTTTTGGTGCCCATTTGAGATACAAATACACCGAGTGGCCAGATTATTATGCGTTCAGAGATCATCCTAATCTGGCCACTCAGTGTGTATATTTATTGATTTCAGAGAGGAAAGGAGAGAGAGAGAGAGAGAGAGAGAGAGAGCGCTAGAGCTGCACGCCCCACACTGGGGATCAAGCCTGCCCCAGGCCTGTGCCCTGACTGGGAATTGACCCATGACCTCCTGGTGCATAGGTCGATGCTCAACCACGGAGCCGCACCCGCTGGCTTGACACACTTTTTAACAGGATCGCAGTGTCCCTGGTCTCAGACCAGCAGGGAGGCGAATTGGATCCAAACTTCCAAGAAATTGCACAAACTCAGAGTTTGATTCTAAATACTTGAAACTAGGCCTCTTGAGGATGATATGCACATTTATGCAAATCACATGCAAATAAGCACCAGAGCCAAGTGGCCTGGCCCTGCTCCCTTACCCAGGGCAGCGGCCCCTCATCCTGCTTCCCTTGCATTTCTATTTGGGGCTCTGGGACTTGGGGGCTTGTTGTGTTGGCAAAACACAGTCGGGGTGGGCAGTGGAAGGAAGAACTGTTTCAGTTTAAACAGCCATGACAACAACAAAAAAACTCTTTTAGCGAATTGGCAGGCTGCTCACAAACTGCTTGCTCTTCCGCCAGGTTTTAGAGGCCTCATCAACACTCTTCTTGGAAGTAAGAGGTCAGGAAGAGATTTGTCAGGGTCCACCTTCTGAGATGGTCATTGCGGGGTGCCCGCAGCCCAGGTTGAGATCTGGGCTCCTTGGGCAAAGGCGAGGAGGGAGGTCTGAGGCCGTGTTCAGTACAGACACTGGCTCGAAGGAGTCCTTAGCTTCCCGTGTGTTTGTCCAGAGGGTGGTGGGGTCCTGGTGGGAGCAGGGACCTCACGTGGTGTGGCGTGGGGGGCGGGGGGGCCAAATATTTCGGGGATCTCCCTTTTCCGCGTCCAGCAGGGAAAGAGAGATGAAGCTGGTTCTGAATGGAGGCGGCTGGGGACTGAGAAAATACAAAGAGAATAGGAGAAAGCTGGGAGCTGGGTGGTCTTCTCTCTCATGGAGAGACAGGGACCTGGAGCCCAAGAAGCCCAGAAGCCATGTTTATTTATATCCTCCAAACTACCAGGAAGTTACACCAAAAGTTAGGATCAAAGGAGATTATTTGCATTCTTGAATAGGCCCGAGCATTCTTGGTGCTAGACTTGATTTACATATCAAAGTCCCACTCCCTGACACCTGGGCAAATGTGAAGGCCAAGCTGATAACACATCAGCCTTTTTGGTGAAGCGTGTTCCCAGGGCGTGGCTCCGCCTGTCGACTTGAGTTCAGCTGACAATAATTAAAGAAACGCCCGTGTGTCTTCCCAGGGGGCCCTCTACTACGTGGAGGGGCAGAGACACTGCCAAGCCACGGCCCAGCAAGAAGGGGGGAGTAAAGGACCTCCTACCATCTTTTGCTGGGGCCTCCTCATGGCCTGGCCAACCTGGGAAGCCAGAGGGCCAGGAGGCAGCAGGTGGGGGAGGCAGGAGAGGGATCTGGAGGCATGGCAGAAGGAAAGTGGACATCCAGGCAGGAGGGAGAAGCCTGGTCAGGTCCCTCAGTTCTCACAAATCGTCGTCACCGTCACCATCAGCACGTGGCCCTCCCAGCTGCAGGGAGCCGGGGCCAATGAGCAGCTCGGGTCGCCCGGGGCCCAGGTCTCTGCTGAGGAAGCTGGCCTCCACCTCCTTGTTCTCCGGCGTTAAGTGCCTGCTGGGGAGATGTGTTGGTGGCAGATTCACCGAATCTTCACCTTCAAAATCAGGACCACGTTGTCTTGTCTGGCCTCCCCCGTAAATCGCTTTTACCGGGCCGGCAGTGACCGAGGGGTGCTGCGGTTAAATCCTAACACCGCCTGCTATCTGGGTGTGTGTTCTCCTGGGGGCAAAGGACGCGCAGGAAAAGCATTTCAGATGTGAGCGTTGGGGATGGCTGGTTTCTCTCTCCCCTGTAGGATTTGTAGAGAGAGAGCGATCATATGTCAGCAGATTGGACCCATGGGCCAAACTGAGTAGGGAGGAATGAAAGGGAAAAAGGTTGGTTTTTGCTCTTAAGCCCCCAAACCTAACAACGTGTACGCAGGATGAGTTGGATTGAGTTTATAACACAAGCTCATGAAAAAAGACCCAGGGCTTTTAGGCAATGCAAGGCCAGCATGAAGCCAGGGATGTAAAGTGGTACCCAAAAAGCAAAGCTACTGCTATCGGATTGTATTAACAGAGGCACAGGTTACAGAACAGAGGAGGGGACTGGTACTTTCACTTTCTGAGCCAGCTGGTCTCACCTTGAACATGGTGTTCGGTTCTGACAGTCACATTTTAGTACAGACATTTCCCTCTAATGCCAACAGAGGGCATTTGGCATGCATGATGAGGCAACCCAGTGCCAGTTTATGTAAACGTGAACTTCTTGAAGAACAGAGATTTGCTGGGCCCTAGCCAGTTTGGCCCAATGGATAGAGTGTCGGCCGAGGACTGAAGGGTCCTGGGTCCAATTCCGGTCAAAGGCAGGTACCTTGGTTGCAGGCTAGATCTCCGACCCTAGTCAGGGCATGCAGGAGGCAACCAATTGATTTGTCTCTCTCACATCGACGTTTTTCTTTCTCTCTGTCTCTCCTCCTCCCTTCCACTCTCTCTAAAAATCTATGGAAAAATATCGTTGGGTGAGGATTAACCAAGAAAGGAAGAAAGAAAGAAAGAAAGAGAGAGAGAGAGAGAGAGAGAGAGAGAGAGAGAGAGAGAGAGAGAGGGAAGGAAGGAAGGAAGGAAGGAAGGAAGGAAGGAAGGAAGGAAGAGAGAGAGAGAGAGAGAGAGAGAGGGAGAGAGAGAGAAGGAAGGAAGGAAGGAAGGAAGGAAGGAAGGAAGAAAGAAAGAAAGAAAGAAAGAAAGAAAGAAAGAAAGAAAGAAAGAAAGAGAGAAAGGAAGAACGATAGTTTTGCTGGGTTCATGATAGCTGATGGTCTTCAGGGGAGTTCCCCCTGGGAGAGTGATCTGGCCTATCCTGTGGGCCTCCACGCTGTGCACTAGAGCATTCTGTGATGACAGCATGTTTTACGTCTGTGCTGTTTAATAGCTGCTAGACAGACGTAGTGTTTGAGCAACTAAAATGTGGGAACCAACTTTTCAATTGAACTTTAACCAACTAAAATTAAAATTTGCATAGCCAAATGTGACCAGTGCAGCTCTGGAGGGCAAGTAAAAGAATAGACCGGGATTAGCAATGTTTTTTGTTTCTGTTAAAGGCAAGATAGTAACTATTCTGGGCTTTGCGGGTCATAGGATGTCGTGACTGTAGCAATGACTCAACTTTGTCCTTGTAGTGCGGACGCATACAGGAACAGCATATAAAAGAACGAATGTGTCCGTGTGCCAATAAAACTTTATGGAAGCTGAAATTTGAATATAATCTTTGCATGTTCTTCTTCTTTTGATTTTTTCCAGCTATTTAAAAAGTGAAAGGAAACCATTCTTAGCCCACAGCTTGTACAAAAATGGGTGGCAGGCTGCATTTGGCCTGCGGGCTGTAGTTTGCTGACCCTGGTGTAGACTGTGGGGGCAAGCCTTGGGGAGTCGTATGTAAATTCAATACAGGAAGACAGTGATTAATTAGAGGTAGCTGGGAATGGAGTGAGCATCGCCAGTGAGTGACAAGTTTCTTGTTATTAACGGCCCCAAGTACAGGCTGGATAATTAACCACCTAGCAAGGGGTGATAGGGAAATGTGTCTAGCGAATACAAGCAATACTAGAATTTTCTCCTAATTCTGCAGGAGTATTGCGATCAGGATGACACGTGGCTGCTTTAAAATTGTACCTGCTTTGCCAAAACCGGTTTGGCTCAGTGGATGGAGCGTCGGCCTGCGGACTGAAAGGTTCCAGGTTCGATTCCGGTCAAGGGCATGTACCATGGCTGCAGGCACATCCCCAGCAGGGGGTGTGCAAGAGGCAGCTGATTGATGTTCCTCTCCCATCGATGTTTCTGACTTTCTATCCCTCTCCCTTCCTCTCTGTGAAAAATCAATAACATGTATTTAAAAAAAATATTGTACCTGCTTTGTCCAGCCAGCATCGTTCAGCGGTTGAGCATCGACCTATGAACCAGGAGGTCACAGTTCGATTTCCGGTCAGGGCACAGGCCTGGGTTGCAGGTTCGATCCCCAGTTGGGGGCGTGCAGGTGGCCACCGCTCCATGATTCTCACCACTGATGTTTCTGTCTCTTTCCCTTCATCCCTGAAACCAATACATATATTTTGCACTAATGTCTCGATTCTGTGTGTTTCGTTTCAGATCATTGCCTTCGATGAGCTGAGAACGGATTTCAAGAGCCCCATAGACCAGTGCAACCCCGTGCATGCGGTAAGTGGAGGGTGCTGGTGGCGGGCGAGAGGGCCACCACCGGCCACTCAGGGCCTGGGGAGGAGGGCGAGGTTCCCAGCGTAGGATGAGTAGAGAACATTCCCGGCTCTACCTCCACGCCTGGCTCCAGGCTGTTGAAGGGACTTGTTCTCCAGGTCTGCTGAGGTCTTGATTTCTCTTGCAATGGCAGCCCCAGTGGCCCAGGTGGGAAATTCCCTATGGTGCTGTCAGGGCTGTGGAGTCCTCAAGGCCTGGTTGAAGGAGTGGGGGAGCGGGGGGGAACGCAGGAGGGCAGAGGGGGAGCCCCATGGAATCCCCTTGTTGGGCAGGTATAGGAGCATCATTAGTGGTCGCCCCACTCTGATAGGGTAGGTTGATGTCCAAGCTCCTAGTCGGTGGTCAGTAAACTCATCAGTCCACAGAGCCAAATATCAATAGCACAACGATTGAAATTTCTTTTTTTGAGAGCCAAATTTTTTAAACTTAAACTTCTAATGCCACTTCTTCAAAATAGACTCACCCAGGCCATGGTATTTTGTGGAAGAGCCACACTCAAGGGGCCAAAGAGCCGCATGTGGCTCGTGAGCCGCAGTTTGCCGACCACTGTCCTAGCCCCAAGCCGTCACCAGGAAGCATGCATCTGGACAAGCTCTGCAGGCTCGAGGCTGCCTGCCCTGGGGCTCCCCTGACGTCCGGTTGTCTGGCCCGGGTGCGGCCCGCACTGCTCCGAGTCTCATCGCCCGTCTGGCTCGGAGCCTGTGCGTGCTGCCTGCCCGGAGCGGGTGCAGGAGAGGCACGGAAGCAGGGCCGGGGGAAGGACAGCGCCTTGTTGAGTGGTGGGTGTTGGCTGCCTGCTTCTCCGTGTCCTGGAGCCAGGGGCCAGCCATGTGTGCGGACAGAGCCCTTTCCAAACTCCTTCCAGACCAGCCCTGATGGACTCGAGATGGAGCTTGTCCCCCCCCACCTCTCTCTCTCTCTCTCTCTCTCTCTCTCACACACACACACACACACACACACACGGCTCATTCAGGCGTGTGGCCCCATCTAAGCGTGCTGGGCCTATGTCAGTGGACGCTCCTTCCAGGCCCTGGTTGAATAGCTCTGTTGATCTGGTCAGTCGGCAAGAACATCAGGATTTGCTAATGATGCCATCTAAACCTGGAAGGCTATGGCAGCATTCTCTTTTTCAAAATACTTTTTTAAAATCGATGTCAGAGAGGAAGGGAGAGGGAGAGAGATAGAAACATCAATGATGAGAGAGAATCACTGATCAGCTGCCTCCTGCACACCCCACACTGGGCATGGAGCCGGCAACCCGGGCCTGTGCCCCGACCGGGAATCGAACCGTGACCTCCTGGTTCCTAGGTCAACGCTCAACCCCTGAGCCCCGCTGGGCTCGTCTGAGACTTTAAAACCATAAAAGCCCACGTTTTCCTAGTTCCAATGATGTCACCCTTGGCAGGAGTCCTGTTAAACGCTCTGCTGCCTCGTTAACTCATCTTCAGGCTTGGGGGCCCCTTCGGGACCAGATGGCATTTCAGGGCCAGGAGGCCTGAAAAAGCTCCCTCCCTGGTCGGTGACAACGCGCGGAAGGGCCTGGGTTACAGGTGGCAGCTGAGTGGGGTGACGCGTTTCTCCCAGAAGGGGTGGGAGGCCAGGCGCAAGTCTTAGGCGAGCCATGCGGCTGGTGTCTGATTTAGGGGGCAGACTACTTCCTTTAAGTACACTCACTCTAGACCAGCGGTCGGCAAACTGCGGCTCACGAGCCACATGCAACTCTTTGGCCCCTTGAGTGTGGCTCTTCCACAAAATACCACGGCCTGGGCGAGTCTATGTTGAAGAAGTGGCGGTAGAAGAAGTTTAAGTTTAAAAACTATGGCTCTCCAAAGAAATGTCAGTTGTTGTCCTGTTGGTATTTGGCTCTTGACTGATGAGTTTTGCCGACCACTGCTCTAGACAGACAAAGCCAAGGGGCAGAGAACGTCCCTTCCTCACAGTAATCAGGGCACGTGTGCTCTCTGACCCCCTCGTGGGAAGTCCTCCGGGGGCCGGCTCAGGCTTTGGGACCGTCAGTGAGCATGTGGTGTCAGTCAGCGGGCTGACCATCGCAGGTGCACGGAGGCCGCGGGAGACTGCGTGGGAAAACCACAGACGCCTCTGCTGGAGGCTGAGCCCACACTGGCTGCTGGTAGAGTGCTAAGAGCAGATGGCCAGGTGGATGGGGAAACTCATTAGGGAAAGCCGCCGGTGGGGGCTGCACGCCATCTGACCAGGCAGGGCCCGGTGGGGGCTTCCCTCGCTCTAACCCGCCTCTCCTTTCTCTCTCGTGTGTCCTGGTAGAGGGAACGGCTGAGAAACATCGAACGCATCTGCTTCCTTCTGCGCAAGGTCAGTGCCAGAGCCAGGTCAGGTGGGGTCGCAGTGGAGGGGCTGGGGCCTGCTCTGGTCCTGTCTCCCTTGGGAGCCCGGGGGGGGGGGGGCGAGAGAGGGGGGCGGGGAGCCAGCCATGGGTCCTTTGAACGCCTCCAGAGACGAGGAGGTAATTAAAAGGGGTGGCCATCACCCCAAGTGGCAGGACAGCGCTGGATAATTGAAGCGCTGGATAATTGAAGCGCTGGATAATTGAAGCGCTGTGGTTGGACTCAGCTTCTTTATCTTTTCATCACAATAGCGGGCGCACAGCCTTTGTTCCTGTCTGGTGCTGGGCTCGGGACCTTTGTGACTGGAAGATGGGTCTGCTCTGAGCGTTCAGCCTGCCACTCAGCTTTGCCGTTTGATTGGCAGCCTCTTTGGGAGTGTCGGGGGGAGTAGGAGGGGAGGTGTTATTAAAAGGGGGAACCAGGCATTCAGAGAGCCGCCCTGAATGGAGGGGCTGAGGGTCACAGCTGCCCTGAACACATTCAGGAGGTGCACGTGTGCACGCAAATTCGTGTGTGTGTGTGGCATGGAGCACAAAGCCTGGCATGGAGCACCACTCTGTGGCATAGCTGGGGCCCCGAGCGACCAGCCTGCCACTCTCGAGGCAGGAAAGTGTGTGTGTGTGTGTGTGTGTGTGTGTGTGTGTGTTTTGCAGCTAAGTATTGAGAATAGGAACTTGCAGGTAAAATAAGCGGAGTCTCTGGCCTTGAGCCAAAGGACACCCGGACTCTGCCCGGAGCAGGTGGGACAGGCCCGAGGAAAGCTGCCTGTCAACGCAGAAGAGGCTCTGAGCCTCATGCGGACGGGTGGGACAGGTGCCAGGCCACCTCCCGCAGGAGGGGAAGAGTCTCGCAAGCTTTTGAAGCCTTCTCTGTACTTCACCACTGATGTCTTCTACTGGGAGAGAGGACTTAATCGAGAAGGCAACGCGTTTTCTGCATTTGGCATCCAGGGGAAGGCACGGATCTGTAAACGATGTTCTCAGATGGCATCTTGGGCACTGGTAACCCACTCTAGCTGTCGCCTCCATGGTCCCTGGTTCTGGGATTCTAAGCGCCTTTCACACTGTAGGTGCTCTCTCCCTCCAACCCCCAAGCTGAGTGCGCCCGTCAGGATTCTTGGCAGCACCTTTTAGCCTTGCTCGTCTTCCTGTACGGCTTGACCATTGACACCGCCAGACAGTGGCTGCCTTTGTCAAGGTCCTGCTGTCCATGGCCTTGGACCCTCCAAAGTCAAAGCCAAGGATATCCAAGTATGCCGGCTAAGGGGGAAATAGCATGATCATCTGAAAATTTGCATATAGTTTGCATCTGTTTTTATAAACACTAGACGGAGGCATTTTACTGCAGGAAACAGGGCGGCAAGTCCCCTTTTCTGCCTTTTGCCCTTTTCATGCCCCCACCCTCCTTCTTCCCAGGCCGCTGCCTCTGCTGCTTCTGTGCCAGCAAACGCCACTGCTATTCGCTGAGGTGGGACATGCCAGCGAGGAAAGTTCAAGGTCAAAGAAACCCTAATGTCAAGACTTTAGGTCTTTAAAAAGTTTTTTTATTTTTTTTTTATTATTGATTTCAGAGAGAGGAAGGGACGGGGAGAGAGAGAAGCATTCATGATGTGAGAGAATCATTGATCGGCTGCCTCCTGCATGCCCCCTACTGGGGGCCGAGCCTGCAACCTGGGCCTGGGCCCCGACTGGGGAATTGATCCGTGACCTCCTGGTTCATAGGTCAACGCTCAACCGCGAAGCCACCCCCGCTGGGTAAGACTTTAGGTCTTAGGGCTGTGCCCGCCGCCCACACAGCCTGTGGCCTGACCCCCTCCCGGCTCTTTCGTCCTCAGTGGCTTCTGGCTCCGATTCTCAGCGATGAGCGCGAGTTGGGGGGTGCTGGAGAGGGTTACTGGCCTCGTCCGCATCATCACCTTCTGGCAAGCGTACCTTCCAAGAAATGTATCGGAACACATCTCCCAAGCCCCTCCAGAATGTGTTGCATCTCAGCAGTCGGCAGCTGCTAAACCACCTCCTCAGCTTCCTCCTGAGAAAGGAAGGGATGGGCACCGTGGGTCCATTTTCAGCTCCATCGGCATCAGAAAGCGCGTTCTGCGGGCAATTGCCTGAACTGCAGAATCCTCGTGTCCACTGCTGCCGGTTCGTGTTTTCATGGCAACCGCCCAGCCCCTCGCTTCTCGCGCTGCTCTTCCCTCAAGCTGGTCGCGGGCCCTGCGGTCATCAGAGTCCTCGAGGGGAGGGGACCGACGAGGCGCCTCCTGTGGCATCGCATCGCCAAGCTCAGGGAAATGGACGGAAGTGACAGCCGGAAGCTGGGGTGAGAACAAAGAGGAGACTTCTTTCCCAGCGGCAGTCACCAAACCTTTGGGTCCGGTGTTTCGGGAGCTCCGGTACGGTCACCTCCCTCGGACTCAGCGAGAACCTCAGGTCCAAGATGGTGTGGAATTAGACTGGGCCTGGCAGAGGAGGTACCTAGCTGCAGGGTTGGGCATGCCCTTCCGGAGTGACAATTCTGTGCCAGAGGCTAGCCCTTCGCTGAATCTACAAATGCACAAGGAGACCGTTTCAAACCCTGTCCCAATTTCTTTTTTAAAAGAAATATATATTTTCTTGATTTTTTACAGACAGGAAGGGAGGCACAGAGTTAGAAACATCGATGAGAGAGAAACATCGATCAGCTGCCTCCCGCACACCTCCCACTGGGGATGTGCCCGCAACCAAGGTCCTTGCCCTTGACCGGAATCGAACCTGGGTCTTTTGAGACCACAGGCCGACGCTCTGTCCACTGAGCCAGACCGGTCTCAGCCGTCCCAGTTTCTCTGACGGAAGAGGAGGCTGGTAAATGCCTCCTCGCTCCTCTGCAGAACCCAGGGGGACCTCCGTGTCGCTTTAGAGCTCAGCCTTTGTCCCGCACACACTCAGATGCCGGGAGAAGTGGGCCCCTGGCCCCCTGCCGCAGGGATCGCCCCGATTCCCAGCGCTTGCTTCTATCTGCCAGTGCCGTTCTCGGCCGGCCCTGCGGGGGACCGGATACCGTACGGAGAGAGAGGATGCAGTGAAAAGAGACGCACAGACTCAGAGGCGACTGTTGGGAGCACCTCAGGGAGGCCAGCCGTGACTCAGATGGGAATTCCCTGTTTCTGGGGGGGTTTCCAAAGCGTGACAGTGGTCGTAGCCACCTGCATTTCTCGATTGACCAGCTACATGCCTTTAAAAGTATCAACTCTTTTAATCCTCACAACCCTGGGAAGTAGCCCCACTTACCAGATGAGGAAATGGAGGCCGAGGGAGGTGAAGCGCATGTCCCCGGGCCCCCCACCTCGTAAGTTAGTAGAGCTGGGCTCCGAAGGCAAGGCTGTCTAACCAGAGCCCACATGTTCAGTGAGCCCCATTCTAGTGGAACCGGGGATCTCTTTGAAAGAGGACCTATTTAGGACCATCTTTACGGAAATACTGCTCAGCTCTTTTTAAAAATATATATATTTTTATTGATTTTTTTACAGAGAGGAAGAAAGAGGGATAGAGAGCCAGAAACATGGATGGGAGAGAAACATCGACCAGCTGCCTCCTGCACACCCCCTTTTGGGGATTTGCCTGCAACCGAGGTACATGCCCTTGACTGGAACCGAACCCGGGACCCTTGAGTCCGAAGGCCGAAGCTCTATTCTCTGAGCCAAACCGGTTAGGGCTGTTCAGCTCTCTTAAAGGGAGGATACAAGTACCAAGAGCCAATAGAACCTCGGGTACCCTGTAACGGGCCTGGCTCACCGTGATTGATGGGGCCCCGTGGATTCCTTGACGGTTCTTTTCGCTTCCATTGAGCTTCTTAGTGGGCTGGGTCACCTCTGGAGGCAATGTTTAGAGAAAAGCAAAAATGTCCTGGACTAAAACGTGCAACTAGCTCAGAATCCGTGTCTCATGTATAAATTATTTCCAGACACTTTCTGTGGCAAACTTCTTGTTAGTCAGAGGGAAGGGAGGGTACATTTAAAATAGATACATATTTTTTTTTATTGTTTTCAGAGAGGAAGGGAGAGGGAGAGGGAGAGAGAGAGAGAGAAACATCGATGATGAGAGAGAATTGTGGATCGGCTGCTTCCCGCACGCCCCACCCTGGGGATCGAGTCCCCAGCCCTGGCCTGTGCCCTGACCGGACTCAAACTTGACCTCCTGGCTCACAGGCCGATGCCGAGCCACTAAGTCACGTCGGCTGGGCCACAAGCACTTTTCCAAGGTCTCGTTTCCGCCAAACACACCAGTGACCGATTTGCCCAGGGTCCCAGAGGGAAGCACAACAGTATCACAGGCAGAGAGCATGGACACAGGGCGGGTCCGTTGTCTGCAATTGAAAACCTGCCTCTGTGCTTCTCATAGATGGCCGAGGTGCGGAGACACACACAGGGAATGAGGTGACTTCGCTGGCTGGCGATGTGCTGGTGATTCTTAAGAGGAAAGGGAAGCCTAGTCCGCTTGACTCAGTGGATAGAACATTGTCCTTTGGACCAAGGGGTCCCGGGTTCGATTCCGGTCAAGGGCACGTACCTTGTTTGCAGGCTCCTCCCTGACCCAGGCGCTGATCGGGGCTCCTGCAGGAGGCAGCCAGTCGATGTGTTTCTCTCACATCGATGTTTCTCTCGGTCTTTCCCTCTCTCTTCCACGCCCCCCAAAAATCAATGGAAAAATATTCTTGGGTGAGGATTAACAACAACAAACACAACAACAACAACAAAAAACAGGAAACAAGAAAATATATTATTTTAAAAAAAATGCGGGAACCCCTTTCACGTCCTGTGTGGTTCAGGGTTCAGGTTCAGGGTTCGGGTTCTGGAGAAGGCCTCACACAAATGAAAAGAGACTAGAAAAACAATAATTTGGGAAACAGGGGCAGGCGGAAGCCCAAGAGAAGACTACGCTTTGCTTTGGCCTCGCCATTTTTTTTTTTGTTCAGGTTTGAAATACACCCATTGCCCTGAGGCAGGCAATACGCAGATTATCTTATCCGTCAGGATTTATATGATTGTTTGGTGGGGAAGTTGCTTCAGCTGTCCTTGTCTCCATTAGATAGGGAGTGGTTGGCTCTGAGCTTTCAGAGCTTCAAGGTTGACCAGCCTTCCGGGTTCCTTGTCCACATCTTTCTAATCAGTGAGACAATGATCGGTTTCCAGCAAAAAAAAAAAGAGGAAAGGGAGAGGGGCTTCAGACCATCGAGGCTGGCAGTCACCGGGTGCAGGCAGCTGCCGACGCCATGGCGGCCACCAGGGGGAGCTGGGCTCGCCGAGCCTCTGGCCTGGCTGTGGGCGGGGGCGCGTCTCACTGACCATGACAGGATGGAAAACTGGGGGGCAGTGCTGGAAGAAGTCCGCTGGTCCTCCTGGCAGTGGGGGCAGGAACCCCGAAACTGTCAGTGACCCTAGAGCGCCTCAGTGAGAGTGGGCCCCGCATGTGGCTGTGCCTCACACCCGTGCCTGGAGAGGTCATTAGACACCCAGATTCCGGAATGCCCGTCCTCTGTCCTGGTTAATTTTCTGCGTCAACTCGGTTGGGCTGCGGTGCTCGGACGTGCGGTCAGACACTGTTCCAGGTGCTGCTGTCGGGGTGTCGTTGGTGGACTTCGAATAAGCACGTCGCCCTCTCTGTGTGGGTGGGCCTCACCTAGTCAGTCGAAGGCCCCAGGAGAACAAAGACGGACTCCTCCTGCCCCCTGCAGTCAAGAAGGAATTCTGCAGCAGACAATCTCGGACTTCAACTGCTGGCCCACCCTGTAGAATTGGACTTACCAAGCCACCGACATTGCAGGAGCCGATTTCTCAACATAAATCTCTCTCTCTCTGTGTAGATGTAGCTGTTGTTATAGATACAGCTATAGATATAGATATAGAGATATAGGAACACCTATATACACACATACATCCTGTCGGTTCTGTTTCTCTGGAGAACCCTAATACTCCTCCTCCACAAACCCTGGATAGTTCAGATTTAGTAGGTTTTTGGGGTGTCCCTGGTTTTTGGAGGGCCCAGGGATGGCTGTGTAACTAACTCTCCACAGCAACCCTGTGAGTTGGGTGAGATGACCCACCTTCACCTCTGTCAAGGTCACCCAGCTCATGGGCCTGGTCCCAGAGCCCTTGCCGTCTCTCTCTGTCGCTTGCTGCTTCCATTCGTTTGTATCCCCTGGAGCCGGGGACTTCCGGTACCTTCTAGAGAGCTTCTTGCCCCCACGGGAGGGGCCGGGCCCTGCAGGTCACGAGCCAACACTGCCGATCGCTCCGCTTCCCCTGCAGTCTCCACAGACTGCGGCCGGGAGAAAAGAGGCAGCCAGCTCCCCACTCGTCACAGAGCGAGGTCCCAGGCTGACCTCGAAACACAGAGACGGATGGGTTCCCGGCAGTTCCGCTGTGAGAGGTCACCAAGCCATCGATTCCGACAGAAGTCATTGGGTTTTCCATCGTAACTTCCTCTTCTCGTTCGTACAAAAAGGCACCGCGGGTGTGATAGGTGTGGGCGGCGGGAAGGGGTATCGGATATGGGCTTCTACTGTGCCTAAAAGGCACGAGGAAGCTCGCACGGATGGGGGTGCCCGTCCAGGCGGGGTGTGTATGTGTGTGGGGGCTGCCCCACAGGGTTATCTGGGGACCCAGGCTCCTTCGGAGCAGCTGCCCTCACCTGTGCATCTCCTCATGGGCAAGGTTTGGAGGACATCACAACAAAGCATCCTTTCGAGCAGCGAGATGGAGGAGGGAACAGGAAACGGGCCATTTCCAGGAAGGACAGGACCCCGGATTTGCACACGCCCCTGCCCCTAACTCATGGGCCGGGCCTCAGGCAAATGGCCTCTCCTGGCCTTATTTTGGGGGCCTGTCTGCTCAGCCCTGAATCAGGGATTTTGTTTCAGGGAGCAGGAGAGGGGACACAGGAGGATAGTGCAGGGCTCGGTCTCAGGGAGGCAGCCACTGCCGCGCACCCTCAGCGGTTCAAGGTCAAGGTGATGTGTGATGGTACTTGGAGGAGGCGGTGCCAAAGGGGGGTTGGAGAAGGACGCTAAGGAGTCCTCAGGGTTGGCCGCGGTGGGTGCTAGTCAATGCCAGTCTGAATTTATTCATTGATTCTGCTGGAATTCATTCGTTTGCCACCTGCCATGTGCTTAGCCCTGCATGGTGTGCTGAGGAGGTGTGCGCGCGCGCGCGTGTGTGTGTGTGTGTGTGTGTGTGAGTGTGTGTGTGTGTCAGCTGTGAAGACACACTCAGTCCAGCCAAAAGCGATCTTGTTTTTTCCTCTGAATTCCTGCTCGATAGGTTCCCTAAGCCCCGACCGCACCGTCCCCGGTGTTTCCGTTGCTTGTACCCGTGCCTCACAAGCACCCGCATTCCCCGAGGCAGGGCTCCCATCCGCCTGATGTCTGTACCCGCCGCCTTGCCCAGCGTGGGGTCTGCTCCGTGTTAATTAGCAAAGTGGATTAGCGAACAGGAGCCCAGCCACCACGCGGCGGCGTGGGCGATGGTTTTCACAGCGAGAGAGAATTCTCCCTGCGAGCCCGGGGCCGGGGTACGCGGAGCAGCCGAGAGAGGCCGCGGCAGGTGCGCCCTGGTTCGTGACCTTGGCTGGAGGCTGGAATCACCTGGGGTGGAGGGGCGGGCAGAGGGGGCTAAACAAATACTGTTCTGGGTCTGTTTTACTGGGTCTGCTTTGCAGCCTGGGCATTGGGGTTTGCAAAGCACCCTCCCCCTCCCCCATTTGAATGAGCAGCGAGGCTGCGAATCCCTGTGTCAGAGGGTAAGCCAGGCTCCAGCAAAGCAGGTGGGGAGGCCTTTTCCCTGTCTCGGTCCTCCAGGGTCTGCT
Source organism: Antrozous pallidus (assembly GCA_027563665.1). Classification (NCBI taxonomy): domain Eukaryota; kingdom Metazoa; phylum Chordata; class Mammalia; order Chiroptera; family Vespertilionidae; genus Antrozous; species Antrozous pallidus. The sequence continues at coordinate 6,641,227 of CM050529.1, read as the reverse complement.
TTATTTTATTTTAAAAAATATATATTTTATTGATTTTTTTAGGGAGAGGAAAGGAGAGGGATAGAGAGTCAGAAACATCGATCAGCTGCCTCCTGCATACCTCCCACTGGGGATGTGCCCGCAACCAAGGTACATGCCCTTGACCGGAATCGAACCTGGAAACTTTCCATTTGCAGGCCGACGCTCTATCCACTGAGCCAAACAGGTTTCAGCATCCAGGGTCTGCTTTAGGGCGTGCTCATTCTCTAAATGACACCAGAGGGAAAGCAGTCGTTGGCTAACGGGCGCCTAAGCTGCCCGACCCCTAACTGCCTGCCTGCTCGCAGGCGGCCAGCCCAGCGGGTGGCTGGTTGTATGGAATCCACTCCACCGACAGCTTGTTTTTCTCGATGGGAGGTGTGCTCCTGAGGCTCCCTTTCCCAGAATGGGATGGGGGGAAAAAAATCTGCTTTTCAGCCTCTGAGTCCCCACCATTTTTCCCTTTTCTAGATAGCTGATGAAGCAAGACCGCTTTCTGGGTTAAGTTTCTAGGCCACGGAATGTGCCAATGTTGCCAAACCCTAATCGCCTCTGATCCCCTGAGGTGTGACCCAGTCCCCGCCTCTCCCTAAAGTTATAACCGGGCATCGGCCTGTGTCTTGGGGGCGCCCACCGAGCCCGGAAATGCCAGTGAGCTCTCCTCCCGACCCCCTACCCGTGCCGATCGATCCCCAGGCTCCGGATGTAGCTTCTCCCCAGGGAACAGCCGCGTTCTCCTGCCGGCTCTGCTTGCAGCCTGCATGGGATGTGTTACTCCTTTTTAAAAATATATATATTTTATTGATTTTTTTTACAGAGAGGAATGGAGAGGGATAGAGAGTCAGAAACATCGATCAGCTGCCTCTTGCACACGCCCCCCCCCCCCCCCCCCCCGCCAGGGGATGTGCCTGCAGCCAAGGTACATGCCCTTGAATGGGATCGAACCTGGGACCTTTCAGTCCGCAGGCCGACGCTCTACCCACTGAGCCACACCGGTCTCGGTGGGATGTTATTCTTGAAGCAGTTTGGGGCCCTGGTCCTCCCCCAGCTGCGTGTCGCTGGCTCCGACTCCCACGCTGTCTCGATGGCACAGACAATGACAAAACACAAGGAGTTTTGTTTCCCTGGGGGATAACACCAGGCCCGTGGTTGGCAAACTGCAGCTCGCGAGCCACATGCGGCTCTTTGGCCCCTGGAGTGTGGCTCTTCCACAAAATACCACGGCCCCGGGCGAGTCTATTTTGAATGAAGTGGCGTTAGAAGAAGTTTTAAGTTGAAAAAATGTGGCTCTCAAGAGAAATTTGAGTCGTTGTCCTGTTGCTATTTGGCTCTGTGGACTAATGAGTTTGCCGACCACGGGTCTAGGATGTAAAAAAAAAAAAAAAAAAAAAAGGACGCTCTCCGCCACCTCAGTAAAGGGTGATGCTGAGCGCCCCGGGGGTTCCCCATACCCCGATATCCTACCTCCCCTCCCCTGACAGCTTTTTCTCGGCCTCTCCGCTCAGAGGCCGTTCTCCTCCCCCAGAACGAATGGCTTATTTCTCTCTCCTTTCTGCCCGCGTCGCCCTGGCGGGCCGTCTCCGTCAGTGCTCCGCTTCCCATGTATTTCCGTGTGGAATCCGTGCTGCACATGCTCATTCGCATGGCCAGACCGCTCTGCCACCGCCACCTGGTAATTGCTGATGATAAACATCTGCCGAGCAAGGATCCAGGCAGGGCTCTTCAGCACCGGAAGGCTTTGCTAAATAAACTCTTACCCTTCTCATTCTAGAATATTCCCTCCTGTTAGTGTCTCTCCTCTCCCATAATCATCCTTGCCTAATTGCTGCCTGTACTCCAGACACCATTCCTACCCCCGTATCCCTGGCTCAAAGGAAAGAAAAGGAGTGGGTAGCTGTTCGTGTTAATGTAAGATGCCTCTGAATTGCCAGCCAGTTGTGGGAGAATTTGTGTCCCTTTCAAAGGATGGCACGATTTGAGAGAGTGCTTTTCTTCTCGCCCCCTCCCCGAGTGGGCTGGTAGGTGGCTCCGCAGCTTAACAGGGGAGTGAGGAAACAGCAGAGTGGTGCTTGAAACTCAAGCGTGTCTGAAGCTGCATGAAAACGATGGTCGAAGACAGGCTGGGAGGTGTGGCCTGTCTTTGATCATTGGGGCCACCAGGGAGCAGATGCTCAATGGAGTAGCTGCCCGCAGCCCGCAGGACCCAGGCTGGCCAAGGCAGGTGTCAGTGCCCCCCGCCCCATTGCCCCTGCAGCGGTGCCTACAGACTCGCCTGATCACCGGCCAGGCCTAGGGAGCCTAATTGTGTACGAATTTTGTGCACCAGGCCTCTAGTGTTACCGAACTGAAACGAATATAATAGTGCAGCTCAAGTATCTCTCAAAAGAGGGCAGGGCCAGAACCCCAGGTTTGGTCCTGAGAGGAACCAGTCACTTCCCAGGGGAGTCCATCCAGACCCCAGGGAAGTCAGGGAGAGAGAGAAGGAGCTGGTGAGGGCGAGGCGCAGAGGTGGCCTGGCAGGGCCAGGGGGAAGGTGGCGGGAACTGGAGGCTGTGGGCTCCCAGGATGGAAGGAGCTGACCTCCATCCAGGAAGATGCTCAGGCCAGCCCTTCAGGAATAGAGCCCTCGGGCCACAGGGGCTCGGGGAGCATTGTGGGAGCTCTTTCACGTGGTCATGGCTGGGGGAGCTCCGACCTGCAAATGCTGCCCTTTGCGACAATGCACAGTGCACGCAGGACCCCCTCCGCCCTGCAGGGGGCGCAGTGAGGGCTGGGACGGGCGTCTTCCAAAGGAAAGGCTCTTCAAACCTTTGTGACTCAGCTCTACTGTTGAACAAAACCACCTGGGATGCATCTAAAAAAATGCAGATTGCCGGTCCAGAGAGCCTAGCTCGGTGGACTTGGGTGCAACCCGGACATCCGCATGTGAAAACAAGGCCACTGGCGGTTCTGATGCAGGTGGCCCGTGAACCCTACTTTGGGAATCACTTCTTAAACTTGAATGTGCGTCTGCATCACCCGGGGGGGCCTTGTGAAAATGCAGCTTCTGGTTCGGCAAGCCTGAGGGTGGGAGCCAGATGCTGCCCGTCTGCCAAGCTCCGGTATCCCCGGCGAGCTGCCTGGGAGGCCTGTCAGGAGCCAGGTTCTCTGAGGCTCACCGATCCCAACTCAGACCCACCGAACCGGAAGCTCTGGGGCCGGGGCCCAGCGCTGTTTTAGCCAGACCTCCGTGATTCGGAAGTCTGAGAGCCGCTGCTAAGCCAAGAGAAGCTTAAAGACACGGGCTTGTCTTCTTGTGCTGTCTGTCCCTGAGCAGGGGCGGAGGCGAGTCCTCGTGGGAGCCAGGAAAGCAGCGTGACGGCCCCAGGGGGCGACTGTGGCCTGGGCGGGCGCTGAGGGAGCGGGTGGGGAGGAGCCAGAGGCCCCCGGGGTTGGACAGTGGGAGGCCCGGGAGGAAACCCCTCCAGGGTTGGGAACAGCCCGCTGTGGCCCCCGCCCTGCCTTGTCCTCAGTGACCACCGGCCTTCCCAGGCCAGGGGAACCCTCTGACTTCAGGCCGCGGTCACCCGGCCGGCTTCCTTCTCGTTCCTCCCGGGGCGCAGGAGCGAGCCCCGGGGGAAGTGATCCGTGACGGGTCGTCCAGGTCCGGCCCAGTCCCCGGGGATCAGCCACGAGGGGCGATACTTGGCGGTGGCATTTAGGGGAGCTGCGGGCAGGGCAGACCTGAGAGCCGCCGCCGCCACCGTTCCGGGTGCATATACACCCGGCTCGGTGACGTTTTAGATTACGCTCTGCACTCGGCGATTCCCTGCTCAGTGGCTTAGATGTCGAGTCATCTGCTCAGCCCTTAAAAGTGTCTGCCGAGCACCGGTGCCACCTCCAGGAAGTCGCACACGTTAACACGTCAGCACCGTCCAGCAGGCAACGCTCTCGTGAGCCCACCCCCGAGTCCTGGCTGTTGGGGTCCCCAGCGCGAAGGGGGGTCCGAGGCCTTCAGGAAACCGGAGAGGCTGGGCCGCCCTGCCCACCCCGGTCTGCCTGCTGGGCGGGGGGTGCTGTGCTCAGAGCAATTAAAGAGGAAGTGGCCTCCTTCCAGCAAAGGGACTCAGAGTCACGGCTGCTGACAGCGCTTGGGACGCTGTGTCCAGTTTAGCAAAATCCCAGCTCCCCAAGTGTGCCATCTCCCCCTGTCCCCTCCCCCCCCCCCGCGACTCCTCTCGAATTGTGGACAAAGGGGGACCGACCTCCAGGCCCCGCATTTATGAGCAAGTCCCTGCTCGCCCAGGCGCCCCTCTGTCTGAGGGTCCGTTAGCGTAGGTTGGGGATTCCCACTCCCGGGCACCGGGCAGGCGCCCCTCAGGGCAGGCACTGGGGTCTGGTCGGGGTCGTTGGCCTTTGTGCCTGGAGCAGCTGGGAGCTTGGTTTCACCAGAGTTCGGGCGGGGCGGGCGGAGGTCAGAGGGGCACTGGGTGGAGAATCAGGCAGGCAGATTTGGTTCTGGGGGTGACCGTCCCTCCTCTGACTCAGCCTGTGCCCCTGTCCCCCCCCTCAGCTGGTGCTGCCGGAGTACTCCATCCACAGCCTCTTCTGCATCATGTTCCTGTGCGCGCAGGAGTGGCTCACCCTGGGGCTCAATGTCCCGCTGCTGTTCTATCACTTCTGGAGGTAAGGCTGCTGGGCCTGGTCTGCCCCCTCCCGTGTCTGGCCCCCGATGGCCGCCCCCAGAGACCACGTCCCCCCGTGGCCGGCCAGCGAGGGGCTCTCTCCCGCCCCCTCCCCTGGGAGAACTTTCTGCGGCTTCTTCCACAGCCAGTCCCGTAAGGAGCGCTCGGTGCAGGCCCGGCCGCCCGCGGCCACCCCCGGACAGAGGTCAGTGGGAGAAGCGGCAGCGGCAGCACCATCAGAACGGGAGCTGGGGGAGGACAGGCAGCCGTGGCCGTGGGCCTGGAATGTGACTTTGGCACAAGGAAGAGCAGGAGGGACTTGTCTGCCTTTTTCTTGAATCCCTGCCAGGGTCTGGCCTGGCCTGGCAACTCGGAAGCGCTCAGAAAACGAAAGAAAAAGGGACGAGGAGGAAGGGGTTCTTTAAGAATGAGGGTCCCACCTGGCCGGCGGCCGGCGTGGCTCAGGGGTTGAGCATCCTCCTGTGAACCAGGAGGTCACGGTTCGATTCAGGTCAAGGGCACAGGCCCTGGTTATAGGCTTGATCCTCAGTAGGGGGCGTGCAGGAGGCAGCCGATCAATGGTTCTCCCTCGTCATTGATGTTTCTCTCTCTCCCTCTCCATCTCCCTTCCTGTCTGAAATAAAAACAAAGAGGGTCTGGGTAGAGGTCAGTATTGAAGCCGAGCGATGGCTGACGGAGGTAGGCCTGTGGTCAGTGGCTTCGATCAGGGAGCCCGGCTCTGTGTCTGTCCACACCTGCACCTGCTCTGATACCTGTGGCTTCGCCACGGGCCCCTCGCCCAGCCCCGGAGAAGGAGGCCCAGCCAGGTCCCCCCCCCCCCCCCCCCCGGCCCTCAGGTGACGCGCCTGCCTTCTGTCGGAGCAGCTGTCCGTGTGGGCGAGGCACCATGGCCCCTGCACATCGACTATGGAGAGAGCGCCTGAGCCGGTGTTAGCGTCAGGCCGGGATCCGAACCGGAGGCAGCTAACTGCGTAGCAGAGCTCCCTGGGGGCAGCCAGCCTCGGGGTGCGGTGGGGAATGGGCTGGGCACCGGTGACTTCAGGTGTCCCCTCTCAGCCTGAGAGCCAGCAGCGCTGTGTCCTCTCCCCCCACAGGTACTTCCACTGCCCAGCGGACAGCTCCGAGCTGGCCTACGACCCGCCCGTGGTCATGAATGCAGACACCTTGAGCTACTGTCAGAAGGAGGCCTGGTGTAAGCTGGCCTTCTACCTCCTCTCCTTCTTCTACTACCTGTACTGGTGAGCGTGCGCCCCTCCCGAGGGTCTGCCTCCTGCAGAATATGGCGGGGGGCGGGGGGCGGGGGGGGGGTTCAGGCCAGCCTTCTGGGCCTGGGGAGGTGGCCCATGAGCCTGTGGGATTTGATGCCACCGTCTGACTCGGATCGGGAGCAAGGGCTCCTGTCTGGTATGAAGCAAGGGGCAGCAATCTTTGGCACATCTAAGTACTTGATTAGAAAACATATTTTTTAAAGAGTAGAGCAGGCTGACATGATCTACCCAAGATAGCAGCACCCTCCTGCCCAGGTATATGGTTTACGTGATGGTAGAGACTGTGTCTGTTTCACTCACCTCTGTGTCTGCAGGGCCTGGCACATAGTAGGTGCTCACTAATGGTACCCTGTTACCCCAAAAGTAAGACATCCCCCGAAAATAAGACCTACTCGCTGTAATATAAGGCACCCCCCCCCCAAAAAAATAAGATCTAGTGCATCTTTGGGAGCAAAAATTAATATAAGTCACTGTCTTATTTTCAGGGAAAAGGTACCCTTTCACATCCGGCGTGATTCAGGGTCCCCAGTTCAGGGTTCGGGTTCTGGAGAAGGCTGCACACAAATGAATAGAGACTCAGAAAAACATTAATTTGGAAATGGGGGCCAGGCGGTAGTCCAACTCTAGGGGAAGAACTACTACCCTCTCTGGCTTTATCATCCCTTTTATTCAGATTAAGATGATAAGATACACCTGCCTCCCCCAGCCAGGAAACCCCAATAAAAGCCAATCAGTGAATCTACTTAGGACTAACAGGTGGGGCTGCTTCAACCACCAACATCCAGTGATTAGCTCCGACCCTTCAGAGCAGTCGAGGTTGACCAGCCCCCCAACTCCCTGTCCACAGCTCTCCATCATTAAAACAACGATTGGCTTCTGGCAGGTACAGGCTCCGGGTGAGCTTGGGGCTGCACACGCACGCCTCTTACCCGAGACACCCTGTGCTCTCCTAACAGATGCGACAGGGGTGAGAGAGTGGCAGGAGTGACCCGGGGTCCAGCTTCGGCGGGTCCCCCTCTGGAGGGCCAGCCCCAGGCCCCCGCCGGCTCCCCCTAACGCCTCCTCTCCCCCTTCTTTTTGCCTTCAGCATGATCTACACTCTGGTGAGCTCCTAACTCCAGACCACGCCCGTCGTCAGGACTGGCCGGCAGCGAGGCTGAGCGGTCACTTCCCGGCGACTGGAGGAGGACTGGAGGAGGGCCGGCGTGGGGACGCGAGAAGGAGGCCTGGCTGACACAGCCGCCCGGAAGGAACAGAGCAGGCTGCGTTCTGCGTTCCCACCCACACCCGGGCAGCCGATCCCTCTGAGAGCCGGGCCCCGGGGAGCGGGCGAGCAAACAGACGGATCTGAGCCAACACCGCCGGTTCCCGAGTCTGCTTCAGCTCACAACTCCCCGCCGGTCCGCTCTGGTGTCCTGGACCGCGGGCGCGGGGCTGGGAGGCCCGAAGGTGCCTGCTCCCGAACGGAACCGCCCAGCCTCAGGCCGAGTCTGTGGGGCCCGCCGAGGGCCTCCGAGGGCCTGGGCTGCCCTCGGCTCTGAGGTCTCCTCCCCCCGGGGCCGGCCACCCCTTCACCTCCGCTGGGTGTGGAGCTGTGCGTTGCTGATAAAGTTGCCCAAAATCACGGTCGTGGGATGGGGCGGGCTGGGAAGGGGGAACCAGGAAAACGTGACCTTGAGAAACATTGACTCCGAGTTCAAGGCGTTTCCAGCCAAAAGCCATCACAGCCCCCGAGCCCAACCCCACCGGCCGGCGCTCGCCAAGGCCGAGTTTTGCAAGGAACCCCCAGCCGCCCCATGGCCGCCCCGAGCGGTGGGTGGTGGGCGCTCAAAGGCTCAGAAAGGAGATGACATAACAGCTTCCTGTTACGATGCCACGGCCTTCATCCCGCCTAACCCAGGGTGTTCCCCGGACACGCTCTCCGGCGGAGGAGCAGCTGCGGCGGGAGCTGGGAGCTGTCAGCTGTCAGCTGTCAGCTGAGATGTGCAGGATGCTCGATTGGGCCCGGTGATTTCTGACCTTATTCCCCCCCACACCTGTCCCCGGTTCCTCCTGTTGGCCACACGGGCCGTTGTGCACGCACCCCGCTCCCACCCGCGCCCTGTGACTCGGGCTCAGGAAGGGGTTTGTGGGCCACGGTAAAGCGCAGGGACAGCTTGGGGGTCCGGGCCACCGGGCTGTCTCGAGTCGGCCTCTCCCCTGGCTGCGGGCGTCTCCACGGGGCTGGTGAACGGGTAGGCAGAGAAGTCGGGGTTTCCAAAAGGCATTTTGCCTCTAAAAGTTCTCCGGGAAACAAAAGGCAGACTTTTGCCTTCAGGCTGAGGCTATGAAACGGGGGACTCCGAGGTGGTGTTTTGGGGAGCAGGCTGGCCGGCCTGGTCTTTGATGTCATTCCCGAGGGGACCTCCGTGCAGGGAAGCCGGCCTTGTCCAGGCTGCTGGCAGCTGACCCGGCTCCGCAGCCGCCCCACAAACACGGGGCGGAGGGTGTACGGGGTCCGGCTCATTCTCCCCGGGGGGCCGTTAGGTTTAGCTGCGTACCTGCCTCCTTCCAGAAAGATCTGAATGAGCTTATCATAGCGGACACCAGGACACAGGGACTGCTCTAAGGGAAATTGAGATTCATAAAGAAGATGAACAGAGATACCCGCTTCCTGAGAGAGTCTGCTTACCGTGTCGGGGTATTAAATTCGCCATTTCTCTCAGCAGCAAATCGCAGCAGTTCACAGTCACCCAGCGCTCACCATGTTACACTCCTCCTCCTTCGACCCTCCTCTCGAGCCTCAGAAGCTGGTCCTGGTCTTTTTCTCTAAGGGAGGCGCTGGAGCTCAGAGAGGGCCGGTGACTTACCTGCAGACACACAGCAGGCACAGACCTGCCTCCCAGGCTACACTGTCTGACTTTAAAAGCCCCGCATCCGCCCTGGCGGGTTCGGCTCCGTGGTTAGAGCGTCGGCCTGCGGACTGAAGGGTCCTGGGTTCAGTTCCAATCAAGGGCACACGCCTGGGTTGCGGGCTCAGGCCCCGGCCCCGATCCGGGGCGTGTGCGGGAGGCAGCCAATCGATGTGTCTCTCTCACCTCTCTCTCTCTCTCTCTCTCTCTCTCTCTCTCTCTCTCTCTCTCTGTCTCTCTCTCTCCTCCCTTCCATTCCCTCTCAAAATCAATGGGGACAATGTCCTCGGGTGAGGATTGGCAAAAAATAAAAAACATTCAAACCCGTATCCGTTCCATGCCATCTGAGTGCCGGCAACATAGCTGAGGGTCCGCCAGAAGCTTGGGTGGTGACATCTTCTTCCGGAGAAGGGAGGTTTCAGATGGTGGCCCTGTGACAGGTGACGCTGCCAGCGCTGCCCCTCCAGGCAGTGCTTGTGTCCCTGAAAGAGAAACACCCACCACTTCCCACCGCTGGGGGGGGGGGGGGGCCACACGAAACCCCGAGGATTTGGTTGGGAGTTGGAGCCGCTTTTCAATCCCCGGGGAGGCTGACCAGGAGGATGGGAGTGAGGGCAGAGCCCGTGCAGGTGCCGAGCTACGTGGCGTTTGCCAGGATCTCATCCGCTGGCATCAGGATCCCCCCAAGCAGGCTGTTTGTACCCCCACTGTCCCGGGGAGGGACCGGGGAGGCTCCAGGCAGGTGTGTCTTCCCTGGGGAACCTGCCAGACATCAGCCCCGTGCTCTGGGGACGTGGCCAGTAGTCACCATCGTCACTCCCCGAGGCGTCGAGCGTTATCCTCTGTCCATCCTGTGCTTCTGTCCCATCCTCAGCCCCAGGCAGCCGCCCTGTCTCCTTGCTGGCTGAGCATCGCCCTGCTGCTGGTCAGGGCGGACTTTACCCCCGGTCTGCTCCTGCTCACGTGGTTCCATCGGCTTGGCCAGCTTGGTCCCTCCTCACCGCTTCTCTGCACCGAAATGGCCAAAGGGAGGAGGAGAGGGAGGCGGAGGCGTGGAGGGAGCGGTACCCCAGGTGACAGGGAGCTGTCCCTGCCCAGCCTGAGTCTGGGCCCAGGACAGAGGTTCTTGGGGCACAGGCGGCACAGGAGGGCAGTGGGTCCCTTTGCCAGGGAGGCTGAGCTGTGAGCCTGGCCTGCTGTTCCCACAGAGTCAGCACAGGCCCCGGGATGGCACCAAGGCCTACTTTTCATGTGGCCGAGTGGCAGGAACAGCGGCCCCACTGCATGCACTTGTTACACAGACCAGATGAGTTTGTGTTTGCCTGCCAGCTCTGTAGGACTGAGCTTCCTCGCCACCCTCCCTGTGCCCCGTGCCCGGCCAGGGCCAGGGCCTGGAAGAGGGGGACTCTCTGGGCCGCATGGAGAGGAGGGATGACCCCGGCACCCCACTGCCCTCCTGGCTGGCTGTCGCGTCCGGAGTGCAGGGCAGGCTGGGACCCGAGACCTCTCTGAATGCCGTGTTCGCCAGCCGCTGTGAGCACCTGCCCTGAGTCAGGCCGTGTGCACAGCACACGACACACATGCTCTCGAGTCCCCACAACCTGTTGAACGAGGAACTACGCCCGTTCCCTACTGATCGCAAGAACTCCGCCCGCATCTGAGGCTTTGGGCTGCGGGATCCTGGGCCGCCTTCCTGAGACTCAGCTCTCCCAGCTCTGAAGTGGGGGTGATGCTGTCTCCCCTTTGTGTGTGGCTGTGATAAAGTCACTCCTCATGGCCGCTCAGCAGATCCCCCGCTCCGTACACCGAGTTAAAGGGAGGATGACATACCCAGTGGTCGGCAAACTGCGGCTCCCTCGGTTTGCCGCTCTGTCGACTAATGAGTTTGCCGGCCACTGGGATAGGGGCTTCATCACAAGGAACAACAGCCTGTAATCATTGGAAGCGAGAGTCTAGGTCAGTGGTCGGCGAACTCATTAGTCGACAGAGCGGCAAACCGGGGATCGCGAGTCCCATGTGGCTTGAGAGCCGCAGTTTGCCGACCACTGACGTCGACTGATAGGGCAAAAGGTGCTCACTGTCACCCATGGCAGCGTTCAGTGCATCTCGGCTTCCTTCCTCTCCGCCCTCGATCCCGGGAGCAGGCGGTCTCAGCTGTGAGACGCGGGGGGCCGGGGCTCAGCCCTCTGAGAAGATCTCCCCTCTCCTTCCTATTTTTAGGCCTCGTAACGGCACCGCACGGAACGAAGCTGTCACCGTGCCGCCAGCCCTGCTCCTCTCTCGGAGAGAGGAATGCCGCCTGCAAAGTGCTTTGACAGCAACTGATGGCACTCACGCGGTGTCCTTCCTTGCACAGACCCATCCCCTAGCGCTCCCCGTTCTTGCATTTGGGCTGCTCTCCTGCAAGACGGGCTCAGGCAGAGGAAATCCGGACCTCGGATCTGGGGCCGCCTCTCCCAGCTGGCGGTCTCAGGGTGCCTCTGCTCCCAAGGCCCAGGCAGAGAGCCACTGCCACCACGGTGGGGAGGCCTGACATGTGCCCTGAGCCTTGTCTCATTCCAGGCAGAGGGGACGGGGAGCTGAGCAGAGGAGCGGTTCTTCAGGACCCCGAGTTCCCAAGGGAGAGGGGGGCAGGCCTTAGCTTCGCGCTGGCTGGGGGAGCAGGGAGCAGCGTCCTTGTCGCCAGGGGCTCTGCACGTGACGGACACGCACCCAGTGGCCGGATGATGATGATCTCTGAACGCATAATCATCTGGCCACTCAGTGTATGTCCTATAGAATAAAAGGCTAATCTGCAAGTTGTCCCCTCGACCAGGAGTTCCACCAGCAGGCAGGCTCTTACTGGTCACTCCCTGGTCACTGCCAGCCAGGTTTTCCTCTGTGGCCAGGAGGGTGGATTTCTCCAGCTCAGGCTGTGGGAACATCCTACAGGCCTGGAGGGGAAAATGAAGCAGGGCAGGCAAACTAATTAGCATACATTTGCATACATACCAGAGTAAGCAATCCCTTTGTTAAGCCTATCACTTGGCCTTAATTGCCACCATTAGTTAGCAGACATCATGTTTGCAGTGTGCAGACAGCAGCGAACAGTATTGAACCCACTATAAGAGGTTTTCCCTCAGAATGATTTTCTCTCATCCGTTTAAGTGGATGCTATGGATTGTTGTTTTTTTTAAAAAATACTATTTTTTGCCATCACGTGGCTTGCCTTACAGCTACCGAAAAAAGCAGGGAGCTTTTTGAAAAGGGACAAAAGTAAAAATCCTAGAGGGAAGGCCTGTGGGGAATGTACATTTAAAACATGTATCCCCTCTCCCTCCCCGCTCCCGCTAATTGAATGAGAGGATAAGGAATCAGATTTTCCCACGAAAAGCAGAGAAATCACTTACATACCAACCACTTCATCCCATTCTACTGCGTTTATGTCTCATTTCATTGTTTATATTTTTATCCTGTGTCTGGTGTATTCTCACTCACCAAGCTGTTGCATGGAGGGCTGGAGATAAATAAGATCCATTTCTGAGGCAGGGAGTGCTCATTCATTCATTCAACAAACACCCGTGGAGCTTTGGCATGTGAGGTATTATTGAGTGGATTTCTAGCTCCCTGACATCCTGGCAGATGCTGTGAAGGTTTAAAGAGAAAAGGGAATAAGGTACATGGGACAAGCTTCTTGCTCCTAAACGATCAGGAAGTGTCATGAGAAAATAAAATTAGCGCCCAGCCAGCGTGGCTCGGTGTTTGAGCATCGACCTTTGAACCAGGAGGTCAGGGTTCGATTCCCGGTCAGGGCACAGGCCTGAGTTGCGAGCTCCCTCCCCAGTGTGGGCCGTGCAGAGGCAGCCGGTCAGCGATTCTCTCTCATCACGAATGTATCTCTCTCTCTCCTTTCCTCTCTGAAATCAATAAAAAATATTAAAAAAAAGAAATTAAAATTGGCATGAAACAATCAAGAAATCAAACAAGGCAGGATTGGACCGTGAAGGGGGCAGGAGGTGTTGTACGACTTGCTGTACCCGAGTCAATATGCCTAACATGCAGAAAAGCTGGCTCTCTGCCCTACAGAGCTGCGCCCCGAATCTGTCTTGTTCCGCCCAAGTGTAAGGCGTCTCCCTTCTCAGAAGTGACCAGAGGGAGGGAAACGGACCGGCTGGAGGAGAGCTGTCGTAACTCATCACACTAAGAGGCTTCAAACTCTTCATGCGAAAAACAAACAAACAAACAAACATAAAAACCCACAATGCCTCTCAGCTGTTGAAACCAGGCTGGGTGCGAAGGGCTTCCCAGGCATTATTTTATCGAACCTGCTAGCAACTCTGCAAGATTCTTCCCATTTCCGGTTCCGGCCGAGGGTCAGGTTCACACAGTGACAGAACACGGGAAATCGGACCCCGGGCGTTCTGGTCTCAAGGCCGTGCGATTCTTGCTAGTCCCCCATGGCCAGCGGCTGGCCAGCTGCTGAGGTTAGCAGGTGCACTGTCAGCCCTCGGCCTTCATTATTGTCATCATTGTCCTGATCTGTGGTGACAGGTGCTGTGCAGTATGGCTGCTTATGAAGGAAAAAGCCTGAAATTAAAATCCCCCTTGCTGGCCTAGCCGGTGTGGCTCAGTGAATAGAGCGTCGACTTTCTGACTAAAGGGTCCCAGGTTCGATTCCCGGCCAGGGCACATGCCCGGGTTGCAGACTCGATCCCCAGTCAGGGGCGTGCAGAAGGCAGCTAATCGATGATTCTCTCTCATCATTGATTAGCTGCCTCCTGCACGCCCCTGGCTGCGGATCAGGCCCCAAACAGGCATGTCCCTGACCAGGAATCGAACCGTGACCTACTGGTTCCCAGGTTACTGCTCAACCACTGAGCCCCGCCGGCCGGGCAGAAATCACCTCACGTTTAGTCCTCGGGTTCGAACCAGGGTGTTTTGAAGAATTTGGAGGTCTAGAAAATATTCCGGTTACATTTAAAATAATTAGTGTCACTAACCAGGACTGCTTCACTGTTGGAAGGTGCTTTTCTTTCTAGTTAGTGAAGTGTGGTAGCAGTGAGAGTTATGAACAGCTAGAAAAAATGTTGCTTACATTTTGATACATGGTCAAAGGTCCTACTGAGTAACCAGTATTTTTTTATTTTTTTATTTTATTAATTTTTTTTTTTACCAATCCACTCTGTTTTGCATTTCTTTGATACTCCATTGAGAGGAAATAACTCTTTGACACTGCTTTGTAAGAGAGAGTGACAAGACTAGGATAAGAAAGGCCGTTAAAGTTATGGTCCCAGGGGCTCCCAACCCTTGAAATATGTGTTTAAAGATGCAAGTTCAGGCATTGATGTTACTACAATGTAAGAGCCTTGAGGGAGATGGCTTGCTACTCTTCAGTAAGGCGTGGCCAGCAGCCCATACTGGGGGGGAGGGGAAGAAGGGGGACAGCAGGTAGTGAGGTGTGCACTTGGCCTTATTCCCCACGCAGACTTGAGTCCATGTATCATCTAAGTTTGTAACACTGAAAACACTTTCGGGGGCCCTGGCCAGTTTGGCTCAGTGGATAGAGCGTCGGCCTGCGGACGGAAGGGTCCCAGGTTCGATCTGGCCGAAGACACATGCCCAGGTTGTGGGCTCTATCTCCCCCAGTGGGGGATGTGCAGGAGGCAGCCAATCAATGACTCTGTCTCATCATCGATGTTTCTATCTCTCTAGCTCTCTCCCTCCCTTTCTGAAATCAATAAAAAGATATATTTTTAAAAAGCCAAGAGCTGCCGAGACCGGTTTGGCTCAGTGGATAGAGTGTCGGACTGCGGACTGGAGGGTCCAGGGTTCGATTCCGGTCAGGGGCATGTACCTTGGCTGCGGGTACATCCCCAGTAGGGGGTGTGCAGGAGGCAGCTGATGGATGTTTCTCTCTCATCGATGTTTCTGACTTTTTATCCCTCTCCCTTCTGCTCTGTAAAAAGTCAATAAAATATATTAAAAAAAAAAAGCCAAGAGCTTTCTTAAAAAAACAAACAAACAAAAAAACTAAAAAAAAAAAAAAAAAAAAAAAAAAACAAAAAAAAAAGCGCAACTTGGGGGAAGCTACCCTTTAGCTCAAGGTTCTACTTTTGGGATTTCAAAACCAAGTTAAATTTGCATTTGGATATCACAAATCCACCTATATCTGTATAGAGCAAATGTCTCCATGAATGTATAGCTAGCCAGCACTTCCTTTGTGAAGGCAATAACAGAAGTCACCTTTTACCAATAAATATTCTTAGAGGCTGTGCATCAGTCATTCCTGGGTCCGAGTTTTTTGGTTTTTTTTGTTTTTTAATTGGTTACTGTTGATACCACCATGGCATCTTGCTCAATCTTCAAGCGCTACTGGCTTCTCAGAGAGTTCCCTGTGGTCAGGGCAAGATTTAGACTCCGTTATGTCAACTCTTGGTCTAGTCCATAAAACTGGGCACAATAACACCTCGCACGGGATTGTGGGAGGCGAGAGCCAGACATAGCAAAGCCCAAGGCCTCGCTATGGCGTCCTCTCCCTGCGGAGAAGGTGAGAGCTTTTCCTGGGTTCGGAGCTAACCGGCCTCAGGGAGGAAAACGGACAAAAGGAAAAAAGAAAGACAATCGTGGGCGCGCAGGTGGCCGGAGCCTGGGCAGCTTGTGCGGGTGGCAGTGCACCCAACCTGCCCCACCAGGCCCTGCGGGGCTGCGGCTCGCCGCGGGCAAACCTGCAAGCAGCGCACTTGCGCCCCTGGTCGAGGTCACCTGGGCCTCGCCCGCCCACACCCTCCCAGCATCCTTTTCGGCGGCCGCGGCCCCACTCCGCTCCCAGGATCCCCCACTCCGCTCCCAGGATCCCCCGCGGGCACAGACCTCCGTGGGCGTTGCTGGTCTGCGCCAGTTTGGTGGCTGCTGCGGCCGGAAGGGGTTGGCCCTCCGCTGTCCCTCGGGGTCGCCTTCGCCCGGAGCCCCCCAGCCCGTGCAGGCCCGACCTTGGCCGCTGCGCCCCAGGAGGGGCCGGAGCAGGTGAGGACAGCGGGGACCGGACCCTCTTGGACACCCGCCCTTCGTGTCCGAATCCCCGGCCCGGCAGCGCGGGCCCCGGAGGGACAGGCGGGTGCGGCCTCTCACCCCCACCTCAGCCACCGGGCCGTGGGCATTGGTGGGGCGCCCCCCGTGCGCCAGGCATGCCTCCGACAATGCCCCTCCCCCACAGGGGCTTCCTTCCTAGTGCAGGAATAGCCCCCCTGTTTTTTACCTTTTTATTGAATGTATTGGGGTGACCTCGGGTAATAAAAGTATATAGCTTTCAGGTAAACAATTCTGTCATACACTGTCACCCCCTAAGTCAAGTCTCCTCTTTATCAGGTAAGTGGGCTCTCTTCTAGATTAATGGGAATTCGGGGGGCAGGGGGGTCTCCCCAATCATAAGTGATGGACTCTGAGAAAAAGGTTGCCACCATTTACTGTGTGATATATGCACACACGTATGTTTACACAGCACAAACATAGATGAGTACAGAGGTGAGTATATGTGGTGAGTATGTAGATGAGTGTATGTGGTTTAATGTGGACAGACGTAACTTGTAAGTTAATACAGAGAATTACATTAATAACATTCATAGATATTGTACCAGCATTCATGGGATAAACTCTTTCAATCGACCGATAGATAAATAGCTATTTCACATACACACAACACCCACACACACACCCACACACACACACACATACACACACATACACACATCAACACGCATTGTTGGGTTTGACTTACTAATATTTTATTTTTTATTTTTGTTAATGTATTTTATTGATTTATTACAGAGAGGAAGGGAGAGGGATAGAAAGTCAGAAACATCGATCAGCTGCCTCCTGCACACCCCCCACTGGGGATGTGCCCGCAGCCAAGGTGCATGCCCTTGACCGGAATGGAACCGGGGACCTTTCAGTCCGACGCTCTATCCACTGAGCCACACCGGTCTGGGCTGACTCACTAGTATTTTATTTAGGATATTCGCATTGATGTTCAGAAGCGTTGTTTGGGAATTTTTTTGGTGCGCGTCCTGGTTCTTGTCTCGTTTGGGGCGAGTGCGACTTCAGTTTCCATAAGTGAGTTCAGTGCCTTTCCGCTTTACTCCGAACGCCTGTCTGGGGACGGGTTTTCTGTCCTTGGCGTCCCGGGCCGCTCCCCTGTGACGGTCTGGGTCCCTGTCCTTCGCTTCACTGGGGGGAGGGAGAGCCTTTTAAGGACAGTTTCTTTTTCCTTCGTCAGCTTTTAATTTGCTCTTTATTATTGTTTGTTTTCTGTGATAGTAATTTCTCCTCTTTTGAGCTTGTTCAGTTTCTAGATTCTTTATTGAATGCTTATTTTTTTTTTTGCCTTTAAAGTACTAAATGCATTTAATACTCCTCTTAAGTTCTAGAAACTGCCACACACGCACATACACACACACAAAACTGCTACAGCTGCATCCAAGTTTGAGTGATTGTTCAGGGATTTCATTGTTGGATGGTCCTATCTAATGAGTAGTCTCTACTCTTATTTCCTTTTTAATCCATAGTTGCTTTGAATTAATTGCATATTTAAATAAGTTTAATGCGCTTACTATTTTCTTTATTGGCATGTTTTTCTTTCTGTTCGTTAGTTTATTTTGTTCCTTATTCCACACATAAGTGCAGTCATGGTGTTTGTCTTTCTCTGGCTGGCTTGTTTCACTTAGCACAGAGCGCGGCAAACTGCAGCTCTCGAGCCACATGCGGCTCTTTGGCCCCTTGAGTGTGGCTCTTCCACAAAATACCACGGCCTGGGCGAGTCGATGTTGAAGAAGTGGCGTTAGAAGAAGTTTAAGTTTAAAAAATGTGGCTCTCCAAAGAAATTTCAGTCGTTGTCCTGTTGGTATTTGGCTCTGTTGACTGGGACCCCTCTGTTGAAGGGTCCCAGGTTCAATCCCGGTCAATGAGTTTGCCGACCACTGACTTAGCGTGATACACTCCAGGTCCATCCATGCTGTTGCAGAAGGTGAGATTTCCTCCTTGGTGGCCGAGTAGTGTCCATGGTGTAAACGGACCACAGCTTTCTGGTCCCCTCGCCCACTGATGGGCCCTTGGGTTGCTTCCACATCTGGGCTGTTGTCAGTACGCTGCCATAAACACAGGGGTGCAGTCAGCGTTCTGGGTTTCTCCCGATCAGTTCCCCAAAGTGGAAAGATGACAAATGGATGCCACACTGACACGCTCCCAGGACCAAACTGGAATTACAACTAAAATAACAGAAAAACCACCCTCAATAACCACCTGGAGAATAGATGGAGAGAACCCTGAAAACCAAGGACAGAAAGTGGACACCTCATAGAGGAGAGAGGAAGAGAGGGGGAGGGGGAGAGAGAGAGACATTGATGTGAGAGAGAGACATCCATTGGTTGCTTCCCACACGTGCCCTGAATGGGGCCAGAGATCAAACCTGTAACCCAGGTAGCATGCACATGACGAGAAATCAAACCCATGACCCTTCAGTGTGCAGGCTGATGCTCTAACCCACTGGTCGGCAAACTCATTAGTCAACAGCAGCAAACCACGGCTTGAGAGCCGAATGTGGCTCACGAGCCGCAGTTTGCCGACTACTGCTCTAACCACTGGGAAACACCTGCTAGGGTTGCGTGTGCAATTTTGAATTGCTTATAGTCATAGCCGTGGAATCACCTTTTACATTAAAAAAATTTCTTTTACAGCTTACTGCTTCATAGTCTTTTTTCGGAAAAAAACAACAACATGGCATCATATATACCCATTAACTTCACAACACTATGTCAGCACGTGAATGAGGAGCAAGACAACACAAAATCAAGGTAAAATAAGATGTTATGCCGAGACCTGTTTGGCTCAGTGGATAGAGCGTCAGACTGCGGACTGAAGGGTCCCGGGTTCGATTCCGGTCAAGGGCATGTACCTTGGCTGCGGGCACATCCCCAGTAGGGGGCGTGCAAGAGGCAGCTGATGGATATTTCTCTCTCATCGATGTTTCTGACTTTCTATCCCTCTCCCTTCCGCTCTGTAAAAAATCAATACAATATATATATTTAAAAAAAAAAAAGATGTAACTTAAAATTTCAATAATATATATCCAGCAGGAAGTCAGTCTGCCGATGAAAAAACGTGAAGGTCACATGTAAAGGTCATATGAGGGCTGGTAAGGATTCGAGTTTAGAAAACCTTTCTTTCCTGGAGGGTGGCACCTAATGAGATAGGCCAGTGGTCGGCAAACTGCGGCTCATGAGCCACATGCGGGTCTTTGGCCCCTTGAGTGTGGCTCTTCCACAAAATACCACGGCCTGGGCGAGTCTATGTTGAAGAAGTGGCGTTAGAAGAAGTTTAAGTTTAAAAAATTTGGCTCTCCAAAGAAATTTCAGTCATTGTCCTGTTGATATTTAGCTCTGTTAACTATGAGTTTGCAGACCCCTGAACAGGCAGATGGACACTGGCTGCTGGCTCCTTCCCCCAGACCCACCCTGACATGCCAAGGAAGAGAGAAGAGGTTGATGGATGGGAGAAACTAACCGACATTTGAGAAACCCGAGGGCAGCCGAAGGCTGTTGGTTCTGGGCATGGATATGGGCAGAAAGTGGCAGTTCAGAGCAGAGGGAGAAATTGAAATCCGTTATAAAGAGGGTACGGAGAAAACTCCCGAAGCTTTGGGGATGAAACATCTTATCTGAAAAAATAACATATTTTTATAACTCACGGATGAAAGGAGTTACCCCTACAGGAAACTAGAAAAACTTAGAACTGAATATATAGTAAAAGAAAGAAAAGGGGGACTTTATCTACTGCGTTAACTATGTGACACGTGAAAAAAACCCTGTGACATAGCCATTTCAGTGTGAAGAGAGAAATTTATAGCCACAAAACACATATTATAAAATAAGAAAGGCTGAAAAGTTAATGAGGTAACAGTCAGCTTTAAGAAATTAGAGGGAGCCCTGACCAGTTTGGCTCAGTGGACTAAAGGGTCCCAGGTTCGATTCCGGTCAAGGGCATGTACCTTGCTTGCGGGCACATCCCCAGTAGTAGGTGTGCAGGGGGCAGCTGATCGATGTTTCTAACCGTCTATCTCTCTCCCTTCCTCTCTGTAAAAAAAAAAAAAAAAATCAATAAAATATGGTTAAAAAATAAATTGGAGCAAACTGAATCGAATAAATCTTTTTCTCTGGAAATAAAATATCTCAGTTCAGTTCCACTAAAAAAAAAAAACAATGGTAGTTTCCTTACTCTAGCTGTGAGCACATAAACCACATTTTCACATGCAAAAAGCTTAGGTACATTCAGCTGTTTATAAGACATTCTCATTCATGTGAAGTATATGAACTTACTACATAATTATATATATTTGTGACTTCCACATCTGGTAACCTTTTAAAACTCACATGTAGTATAATTATTTTCTAAAAGTCAGTTCGGCCCAGCCAGAGTGGCTCAATCCCCCAGTCAGAGGAAGTGCCCAAGTTACGGGCTCCATCCCCAGTGTGGGGCGTGCAGGAGGCAGCCGATCAGTGATTCTCTCTCATCATTGTGTTTCTCTCTCTCTCTTTTTCCCCTCTCTCCCCACTTTCCCTCCCTCTCCCTTTCTCCTTCCCTCCTTCCCTCTCTGAAATCAATAAAAATATTTTTAAAATAAATTTTAAAATGCAGTTCATATATGATTATTTAAGGTTAGGTGAATCTCTTGAAATTTTTCAATAGTTGTATCAAATAAGAATTCAATAATTAAAAAAAAAACTATAAACTTGAAGCTTGAGCAGTTTAAGTTGTCTGACTGGCAGTGCATGGAATTCTTACCAGGTTGTATTGTTTGGTTTCCAGTTTGTCATTTCCAGTGGTCTATAACTAATTATTTATGCAGAGGGAGGGCAAAGAGTACTCAAAATTGAAGGAAGGAGATGAAAATTATCCGACCCTCACCATAATACAAATCACGGACTTAAGAACTTATGAATGAGTTATAAGACCTGTGAAGGGCTAACTTTAAAACTGTTAGGAAAAGTATAAGAGAATTTTGCAATTGCCTTGGAATAAGGAGATATTTACTAAACAACACACACCTTATAGACAAAGAATGAGGATTCTTAAGTCCCTTCCAGCTTTTAAAAAGTGATGGTCACATCACTTAGACCTGTTCAGCATTTGAATGGACTCGCCAGGTTTCAAAGCTGCTTATCAAAGCACCTCTCAAAAATGGCTGGACACGATAGAGGTTATATTGTAAAGTACAGAATAAAGACACTTAAGTTACAGAGACTGTTGAACACAGCGTTTTCTTTCCTTGTTATAGTGGACTTGTTAACTACGAAGAGCAAAGTTACGAACGTGTCACCCCATCACAGAGCCAACCAGCTCAAACGACAGACAGCGGAACATTGAAATGCACACCGTGCCCTGCATCCTCGAAGTCAGAAAAAACACAAGATTATCCAGATGATGACTATCCAGGCATGTTGAGTGAATTTCTCTTTAATGGGAATGAAAAGGAGTTTTATAGCGTTGAGTCAAGATAACCAGGGAAATACACTGAAATACTACATCGTTAGTCATAGCAATTAGCCATATCTTTAGATATAAACCTTTTAAAGGGAACATAGTCAGCCAGCTGGTTGTGTTGCCCCAAGAATCAAGAGGTCACGGTTCGATTCCTGGTCAGGGCACATGCCTGGTTGCAGGCTCCATCCCCAGTAGGGGCATGCAAGAGGCAGCCGATCAATGATACTCACTGATATTTCTCTCCCTCTTTCTTCCTCTATCTCTAAATAAATAAATAAAAACACACTTCTTAAAAAAAAAAAAGGAACATAATCTAAATGCTGATCATAATATCCTATATAATCCTATATAATAAAGCCTAATATGCAAATCAACCCAACGGCAGAACAATTGGTTGCTATGATGCAAACTGACCACCAGGGGGCAGATGCTCAATGCAGGAGCTGCCTGCAGCTCACAGGCCCCAGGCCAGCCAAGGCGGTGCCAGCAAACCCCCCCCCCCCCCCCCCCGCCCATTGCCCCACAGATTGGCCCTGATCACCAGCCAGGCCTAGGGACCCTACCCATGCACAAATTTCATGCATCAGGCCTCTAGTTAAAAATAACAGCGGTACCACTGCCACCACCAAGAACATGTGACATTCCTATAGCAATTGGCAGTTCACATCACTCTTTCATGAATATCATATTTTTTCCCTGAAGTCAACATTCTAAGTCCCAGGGCCTTCTGGCTGTTGCCACCTTTCTGCCCCCACCCACATCAGCCACTCCCCCCAATTCCCAAAATTGGGAATATTGGCTGAAATAGAACTTCCTTTGTACTCATTTCGTTTTGCTTGGAATTTTTGTGTCTTATCACCTACCTGATTGTAGCTCGGTGCCTTGCACTACATAAACAGTTGTTAAATCATTGGGGTGAAAAATGTATTTGCTTTTCAGAACCCCTGTGGTCAGTAACTCCCCCATTCTTGTTAAAAATCCACCAGTCAGGTAAGTCATAGGAGGAATGAGGAACAGGCTCACTGGAACTTTTCTGAACTTGCATCTAAACATTTTCTGGGCTCAGTTACCAAGTTATAGTTAATAAAGGCTTTTGGTATGATTCCTGTAATGAGGCTCCATATTTTTGTAATAATCAAATACTAACATTTAAACCTTAGAAAGCACTGACCGTGTGCTTTACATATATTTACCGATTTAATCTTTACATCACCCTATGAGACTTTTGCTATGACAGTCCTTATTTCAGCGGTGCCTATAGTAAAACTTACAGAGTAAATCACAGAACAGAGGCAAAGCTCACGATTGAGCTTGGAAACAAGGTGTTTGGACTCGGAGCTGATGTGAAAAGCGGTAATGACACAATGACTAACCGTAATGCTTGGTATGTGAAATTACTATGTGGCTATTCAGTTAATAATGGTCTTATTCTCAGATTACCTTCCAGAGAGTACAGCTGAGCAAGTCGTTGCTCCAAAACCAGTTCCTCAGAAGAAGAAAAAGAAATCAATGGGAGGAAAGGTTCAAACTGGTCCATACCGGAAGGCCAGGGAAAAAAGGCTCGCGTCCTATGACAGGACAGGTACGTGGTATTGCTGTCCCAACACGCGGTGGTTTTGTGTGCTTCTACTGCACAGTGATTTTAGAAGAAACAGTCATACTGCATTTTGTGTTTGGTTGCCTAAACAATGACAGTCTTTTTGAAAACCTAAAATGCCACTGGTCTTAATCCCATATTTTCTTCTAATATGTCTATTATTTTCTACATTTACTTCTCTAACCCATCTATATAGGGATTTCTAATCCACATGCAATTATTCTCCACCTTATAATAATTATCTATGCTTGCATGGATAGTTGCATGTTTTTCTAAAATGGCCAGCCACTTGCCCAGTTTCTCTTTGGATTTGAAATACCACTTCTTTTTCACTTATTGGATTTTGTATTTTATAAATGGTCATACTTCAGTGTTTTTCTTTTCCTATTCCAACACCACACTGCTTTTGATTTCTGTTTTTATATCCGAGTCTGGGATATTACCCGTGCAAATATAGTTTGTCCCATTTCCTTGTACTAGTTCTCTCTCTTATACCTAATGTTAACCAGCTTTCTTTTCAATTAACTCTTTTAAATGTGTTTTTATGTTTAAGTAGCTGACAAGACCTAGGCTAGGGTGAGAAAGGGAGGTGCCTAGAGCACAAAATTGGAAGGGGAGCTTACTCTTCCATGCAGTGCCTTTCCAAATTCCTAACACACTTTCACACGATAGCTCAAATCCCACTGAGTCCCTAGCACGGAAGTTGTTTTCCTCGGCCAGTGTTTGTGATTTCTGGAGGAACAGAAATCGTGAACGCCTTCATAAGTATTGTCCGTCTTGCCAGCACGCTACTCCCATGATTTGTTTTCCCGAGAACAGATGTTGAAGGGCTAAGAGGGCAGCCTGTAGCTTGGCGAACAATAGGCAAGAAGAGCATGGTCAGCTGCTAGGAGATCAAGAAAGATTCGGTCTGAAAGGTGTCAGGAAGAGTTGCATCTGACGTAGTCATCCTTTCTTTTCTGACCCCATTGCCCTCACCCTGCTTAGGCCTCTGTTAAGAAGAACCTTCTGCCGAAACCGGTTTGGCTCACTGGATAGAGCGTCGGCCTGCGGACTGAGAAGTCCCAGGTTCGATTCTGGTCAAGGACATGTACCTTGGTTGCAGGCACATCCCCAGTAGGGGGTGTGTAAGAGGCAGTTGATCGATGTTTCTCTCATTGGTGTTTCTGACTTTCTATCCCTCTCCCTTCCTCTCTATAAAAAAATCAATAAAAAATATTATTTTTTTTTAAAAAAAGAAGAACCTTCTGCCTGTGTGTCTGTGCTAGTGTCTCTTTCTGCTAGTCACCTGTGTATTTAGGTCTTTGGTGATCTTTTTTTCAAATGGAAAAATATTACTACTTCTTTCCAGCTTCATTTAAAATTGTAAGCTACGTTTTCTCCTCCAATTATGTAGTCTCTGTACACTTTCAGTATAAGTTGCCAATTAAGTTTTTTCTCTATGTAGAAAAATTTGGAATAGTATAAATACCCTTAAGTGATGCCCATACTTACACTGACATTGGATCTCGTTTTAATATTCTGATCCAGAACCCGAGGAGGATGATGTGATTAGACATATCATCAGGCTAAGAAGAAAGCTTGGCTGGGAGACAGAATTGCCACACTATAAGTTGGCTTACAGGGATCCCAAAACTGAAGCTCAGAAGATGATTCTAAAGGTATTATTTTATTCAGTTTTGTACTATAAGGTTAATGTTTGAAACTGTATCTTAATCTTCCTATCACTCATTACACTACATTAAAGGGCCCCGTGCACGAAATCCATGCATTGGTAGAGTCCCTAGCAGTTGCCTGCTGCCAGCTGGGGCCTCTCTGCCCACCCCCCGCCCCAGCCCTGCCTCCTGGTCAACTCCCGGTCGAGGGGACAATTTGCATACTATGCTTTTATTATGTAGGCTTAGAATCATTATTATATTAATATCAAATTACAACCTTGTTTCATGGTGAATGCTTATGAAAAGTGTTTGACATCACTTTATTTTGCTTATTTAAAGAATGGGGAAGAGGTAAGACATCTGCCTGAAATTGGAATGTGCTCTTACGTTCATGCTTATCAGCTTTTTGTGAATTATAAAGAAATCCTAGTGTAAAACTGAATGCAAAATTCAAATTTACAGTGATTGGAAGCTGTTTAATCAGTTCAACAGCCTCTGGAGTCATCATCCACTGAATTATAATGAAGAATGCTAAGTGCTCTTTTATAATAAAATTTATCCAGGAAAGGCTAAATGATACTTTCTTTTTTTAATTTAAATTCCTTATTGTTTAAAGTATTACATATGTCTCCTTCCCCGCCCCCCATTGGCCTCTTCCTGGCCCTTCCCACCCCCATAAATGAAGATTTCTTACAGAGTTTTATCAATAAAAGTTAGAAGCTTCAAAGCTAAAGTAAATAAATTTGACTCTGAAATGTCCTTAGCGGGGAATGTGTGATTTCTCTGGCGCTCACGTGATCGAGGGAGAGACACGAGAGTACGTTGCAGTAGCTCAGAACGTGGGCTCAGGGTCAGCATTGTAGTCCAATGCCTACTTTGCCACTCTCTGTGACTTTTCTCCAATCGCCAAACTTCCCAACATATTAACTTATGCATCTCTTTAGTGAGATTCAAAAGATCAACTTAAGAGACTAAAGTTAAGACATTGAAAACTCTGTGGCCGAGACCGGTTTGGCTCAGTGGATAGAGCGTCGGACTGCGGACTGAAGGGTCACGGGTTCGATTTTGGCAAGGGCATGTACCTTGGCTGCGGGCACATCCCCAGTAGGGAGCGTGTAGGAGGCAGCCGATCAATGCTTCTTATCATCGATGTTTCCATCTCTCTCTTCCCTCTCCTTCCCTCTCATAATAAGAATACATTTAAAAAAATAAGCATGCATGAGTAAGCATACAGATAAATTTTCATGAATGTTTTATCACATTAGGTATAAGAATAAAAATTAAATGCATTAAATCTTAAGATTGATCTTGTTGAACTCTAATGATTAGACATAATTTGATGTGAGCTTTTCTCTCATTCTTTTTAATTTGTATTGACATTTCAATTTTCTGAGCAATCTGTCCAGCCATTTTGCTACTTAATCTGGTCAAGTTAATTAAAAAAGCTTTTTTTGACCTCAGGATTCTTTGAAAGATGACGGCGAATTTGTATATTGCCTGCCTCGGAAAGACCCTAATATCTTCTATAACCTATACAATCTTCAGGTCGTCTCTGCCAATAGAGCAAGGCATTGCAAAGAGTATTGGACTGTTACCGCGTCATTTGTTTCAAAGGTAATATATAACAAAAGAAAATCAAGTTTGGCTGTAGATGAGGTGGTGTGGGGGTCCGAGAGAGAAAAAGCTTAATTATAAAGACAAGTAGTCCTAAGCCAAATACAGGCTTTCATAATTTCTTGAAGGCAGTTCGTATATTTTAAAGAAATAAAGTCATTTCACGCTTTCTATTTGCAGATTACCAAAACAAGTGCAGTAGAAGAAGTAGAACTCTTACCTACTTTGGAATGGCTAATAGAAAGAAGGTGTTTCTATTTATTACAGAAATTCAAGATCGTTTTCAATTTTCGGTGAGATGAATGAAATGGAAACCAATTATTTGCAATGTGATCCTTTTGAAATAGTAATTTGCTGGATGACATCTGGGTTTTGCTATAGTAAAGCCATATTTATGGGGAATTATAGAAGAAATGGTAGAGTCTATACTTTTTTTTTTTTAAGATGAAGCTTACCCACTTAAGTGTTACAACTCTTAATTTTATCCTTTTGGATAAATATTGTAAGAAAAAGGTATTTTAAAGTCAAGCACACTTCAGTGGACTATAATAACCTTAATTTTTTGATGCACTTATTTATTAAATGAATATTAATTGAGTCTGCTGCAAACCAGGCATTACTCTAGATGCTGTTGAACAAACCAAACAATTATCCAGCTCTCCCAGGACTTAGGTTATAACGGACGAGAGATAATAAAAACACACATACACGCAAAATGTCAGATGGAGATGAAATAGTATCCTATATAATAAAAGGGTAATATGCAAATTGACCCTGAAGATGGGACCAGCAGGAATGACTGGTTGCTATGACATGCACTGACCACCAAGGGGCCGGCGCTCCACAGGAGCTGCCCTTGGTGGTCAGTGCGCTTCCACAGGAGGAGCTCTGCTCAGCCACAAGCTGGGCTGATGGTGGTGAGTGCAGCGGCGGTGGTGGGAGCCTCTCCCACCTCCTCGGCAGCACTGAGTGTGTCTAACTGATGGCTTAGGCCCACTTGCCACAGGGAGCGTGCCTAAGCCATCAGTTGGACATCCCCTGAGGGCTCCTGGGCTGCCAGAAGGATGTCTGACTGCCAGCTTAGGCCCACTCCCCAGGTGGACATTTCCTGAGGGATCCCAAACTTAGAGAGGGCACAGGCCCGGCTGAGGGACTTCCCCCCTGACCCGAGTACATGAATTTTCATGCACCGTGCCTCTAGTCTCTATATAGAAAAGCCTAAGTGACCGTTCAACCGCTAGCTATAATGCACACTGACCACCAGAGGGTAGACGCTCAATGCACAGGGATGGAACATGGAACAGACTGATGATTCTTTCTTAAAAAATATATTTTTTATTGATTTTTTTTACAGAGAGAGAGTTAAAAACATCAATCAGCTGCCTCCTGTACACCCCCTACTGGGGTGTACATGCCCTTGACCAGAATCGAATCTGGGACCTTTCAGTCTGCAGGCCGACACTCTATCCACTGAGCCAAACTGGCTAGGGCCAGACTGATGAATCTTAGAGGGAACCGGGGAGGGGAGAAAGTGGGAAGAGATTAACCAAAGATCTTATATGCGTACTAGAGGCCCAGTGCATGGATTCGTGCACCGGTGGGGTCCCTTGGGGTGGCCTGTGGGGATCGGGCCGAAACTGGCAGTCTGACATCCCCCAAGGGGTCCTTGACTGCAAGAGGGCACAGGCCAGGCCAAGGGACCCCACCAGTGCACGAATCCATGCACTGGGCCTCTAGTAAAGGAGAATAAAACAGAATTCAGGAGCTTGGCAGCTTGATTTTTTTAATTAAGTTGATTGGGGTGACGTTGGTTGACATGATCACATAAGTTTCAGGTATGTGCTTCTATGTTACAAGATCCGTATGTTGCCCCGTGTGCCCACCACCCAAAGCAGCTTATTGATTGAGGCCATCATTTGAAAATGGGTCTAGTTTGACGTTTCTACCACACCAGGATTCCTGAGACTCTGATCCTTCAGAACACAGTCCCAGGCTGCTGCTGTTCCAGGATTTGTTTCTTGTTTGTACTTTTAGAATTTCCTCTCTAACCTGTGTCTTTTCTTGTGGTCTGCTGCTCTCTACTGGGGACTACGAAAAGAGAGAAATAACCTTTTCTTTCTTTTTCATTTTGTGGGTTTAAGGGTGAGAGGGAGGACCTGGAGGAGGAGGTAGAGGTCAAAGGAGGGATGAGCAAGTGTCGAGCAGTAACATTTTGCATGATGACGTTTAGTATTGTAAAAGCAGTTGGAATAACTGAGAGGCCGGAGAACTTCCTGTAAGACAAGGGAATGGGTTTTGTGGCGGAGAACGCCTTCACTTACCGGACAGACACTTGCTGTGCCTGTTCTGTCCCACCACGATGAGCCCTGGAGGTGCAGCCAGGTGAGAACTCTGCGAGGCCTCTGTCCCTAGGGAAGTTCCTGTCTCTGGAGGGAGACAGACGACAAGTAAACCAATGAGCTGGTTTCAGGTGGTAAGGGCCGGAAAGATAAGTACAACCGAGAAGACGTGTGTGTGTGTGTGTGTGTGTGTGTGTGTGTGTGTCAGTGTGTCCGTGTGACACTGTTTTAAATAGGATGGCTGGTGAAAAGAGACACACTCATGTGAGGTCTGGAAGGAGAAAAGTTCCAGACAGAATACAGCAAGCGAGTTGAGTGTGTCTTCAAAGCAGACGTGGTGTGACTGAATCGCCGAAGAGGCTGGTAGCTGGCGCTGGTCTGGAGCCCGAGACGCACGCACCGCGAACAACCGAGGAATGTGTGTGACCGCTGCCTCCCTGCGGACACCGGTCCCGAATCCAGATGTTTTGGATTCTGGACTATCAGCTTATATTAACCCAAAGTACTATTTTATTCTGAAGGAAGGAAGAGGGGGAGAGAGACAGAGAAACATTGATGAGAGAGAGTCATTGATTGGCTGCCTCCTGCGTGACGCCACTGGGGATCAAGCCCGCAGCCGGGCATGTGCCCTGACCTCCTGGCTCACAGGTCACTCAGCCGCCGAGCCACACCCGCTGGGCAAGAATGACCTTTTTATCTGACATCCGGCTTCCGTGAAAATCATCCATTTTCTCTACTCATGTTAAGAAAAATAGAGTTTTAGTCAGGTTAGGACTTGTAGTTTTATTTGATTTTTAACGTATTCTGTAAAGATGTTTATCGTTCATACTGTAACAAGTAACATCTCCAATAGAAAAATAAGATAAATAGGGAGTTATCGACTCAAGCTGGCGATGCCGTGTGCACGCCGCAGGGATGATGGGCAGCAGCATTGGCTCCTGACTCATGAGACTTGTTGGGGGTTAGTTCTGGGGCCTGGAGCAGACCCCAGACCACATCCCGGGGTGCTCTTGGATGCCAGGTGGTTTCCAGGGCTCTCCCGGAGTCCTGAGGCGCCACGACCCGCCGGGTCTGAGCTGAAGTGACATAGGCCCTGTTGGAGGATGCCTCTTCGGAGCCGACCCAAGGTCAAGTAACCAGATGTCTCTGAGGCATGGTCTGGTTTCTGAGGCTTCAGCTGTGCCCGTGTAAAGGACATCCGGGGATTCTCATTGGACGGCTTGGATGGCTCGGTCTTTGATTCAAAATTGGCCAACGTCATCACTACGATTGGCTGGCTGGCCTCTTGGGGCCTCTCTTCCCACCACTTCCTCTTCCCCACCCCTTACCGGCTGCATAAGGGACTTCACTGTGGCAAATACGGATCCGAACTCATCTCCGTGTTTATGTAACGGTGTGTCCTCAAGGCAGACGTGTCCTGAGAGAGACGGATGTGACATTAGTCCTCAAGAGCATAAAATCAGTGGCAAAATGCACTTAGGGAAGTGGAGGGAGATTTGCAGAAATAGTGGCATGTCTGTTTCAGATGTTGGAAGCTAAGGGCAAGGAATGATCACCAGAGAAACCTCTTAGCTCCTTCTCGTTGAGTTTTTAATATTACAAATGCGTCTTTTTAAGAAAGCGTATTAAATATTATCAAATATTATCAAAATGACTTCATTATCTTCCATTTTTACTTATGGTGATTTCTTTATCAGTGTACCTTTTCATTTCATTATCACTTGAAAATAAGACCTTCACTGTTCTTGGAATATGAGGTTCTTCTTAAAATAGCGAGCCAGTAAATGTTTAAGGGAAAAGAATATATTTTTATAGTTTTTATGTTTATTGGAGTGTTGCAACTAAATTGATCATGCATGTATGAGGATTGTAATGACTTTTACTTACATTTATACTTTGTTCTGTATGCACGCGATTGTTCTGGAGAAAGTGATATGGTTTAGTATTTGCTTTATTTAGGTGGCTCAGAGTGGATGAGGTGCCCTAGAGAAATTCCTAGTTTCACTAAGCCTTGACTAGATTTATGTAATTGTGATTTATGAATATGGACTGTAAGAAGTTTTCTTCTTTTCAGATTGAATAAGGCATTTGTTACTTGGAAACTGACTGTTAGAAGAATTAAGACAGACAGAAGCAGGTAAGTCTTGATAGAAATCTCAAAAGGAAGCTTTATTTTAAATATGTAGTTTGGAAGCAGATATAAATTCCTATTCACTTCGGTGATTAGAAAATCACATTTCATAGCATGTATGATTAAGTTTAATCCATCTACGTTTTAATATTTTTATATGTTAGACATAATGTTATGTGTGTGTATATATAAATGAGTAGGGGTGTGTGTGCGCCATTGTGGGGTGTAAGGGAATCGGAGTGCTATGAAGAGTCTAGGATGAGATTCCCTTGGTCACTCGATCTAACTGTTTGCTTTCAGAAACAGGAGTGATTAAGTAATCCAAGGCAGATGACAGTGAATTCTATTTTGTAGGCTGTCCGGCAGCCAAGTTTCATTGCTATTGATGTTGTTAAGCTCTTTACTTGGAGACGGTTGTGACTGAAATGCAGCTACAAGCAATGATGAGAGGGACTCCGTGTACCCTCTGCCCCATCCCCCCCAGCGGTGACATCTCGCAGGTCTGTGGGAAAACACGACAACCAGGACAGCGTGACAGATGTGACACGTGTTAACGACAGGCATATGAAACAGATCTCCATTCATTCTGTAGGAGAGCTAATCCAGTCTGTGGAAATGTTTTTCCCTTGCAGGTCGAGTTTGTACTGCCATCTCTTCTGGGCTGATGAGTTATTTCAAAGCTATCTGCTTTACGTAAAGGGACTTTGTGAAGATGCTTTTAATCGCCAAAATAACAAATGTGAAGATAATCTATCGGCCATGTGCCTTGTGAAGGTGGGAAAAAGTAGCCCTGGTTGGTTAGGTTCAATAGATAGAGCAGCGGCCTGTGGCCTGAAGGGTCCTAGGTTCCATTCCAGCGGAGGGCACAGGCCTGGGTTGTGGGCTCCAACCCCAGAGGGGGGCGTGCAGGAGGGAGCCGATCAGTGATTCTCTCTCATCATTGATGTTTCTACCACTCTATCCATCTCCCTTTCTGAAATCAGTTAAAAAACTATGTTAAAAAGTCTACTACTATAAGCTAACATTGGAGTATAGAAACAGGGAAGAACAAATGGGGTTTTGAATAAAAGGAATATAGATATCTAGGTCCATAAGGAAACCATTACTAAGGATGACTAATGTTCTAAAATACCGTAAAGATCTTTATTCCCTTGGGTAGTCAATTTTATAGTTCACATTTCTTGTATACTTCTTCCTTGCACTTAACCTAAGTCTGGTATGTAGCCCTTTCTTTATTTTCAAAACTCCAAATGTGCAATATTATTTATAAATAATCTACTACGTACCTATTTTACAAATAATTGGGACTTCAAGGTAAAGCAATTCCTGAGATTGGTGGTTCCCTAGGGTTCATGGATATTTACTAGCTAAAGCATGTCAAAAATTGTAGTAAGTTGCAACCTAAAGGTTTAGGTGAAATTTATAAATTCTCCTGTTCCACAGTTCTAAGAAAGGGTGAACTTTTTAATGAATGATTTAATTTAATTTATATGGAGTAGTTCTTTCAAAAAGTTAAGTATATAAACTATAAATTTTAAGTAATGTACACTTGAACAGGATTCCAGCAACTTTCACTTCCCTTGCCCACTGTGGAAGGGAGATAACTGAAAAGTAACATTGATAACCATCTAAATTAAAAGGAGAAATAGTAATTTGACCTGACAAACAGCTCAAATTAATCGTGTTGACTATACACGTGTAATAAAATGAATACTGTACATCAGTAGCTTATTTTAGAATTGGTCATGTGTGTTTACTATTACATAGTAGATGCTCAATAGTCTTTGAATGAATGAGTAAATACAAGAATTAATGAAGAAAGATGGCTTAATCACTACATGTAAACAATATTTTGTATAGTTGTATTGAATCTATGAATGTTTCAAAGGAGTAAATTTCAGTTAGGTAGGAGACATTTGCAGGGGAGTGTTTCTTGGTGGGTTGGATGTAGAAGGAAATGGGTTGGGCAGCCATGGTATTTGATCGTTTCATGAATGGCTGAGTGACAGGATTTATCGCTTTACCTCATGATGGAGTAAAGCAAAGGAGACTAGCGGATCCCTCTGCAGACTGTGCTTGGCATGTTAGTGGGTGACGATCCTCACAGAAGAGGAAGGTGAGGACTCTCCTGGGGACCTTAGCCATGTCAGCGTCAGCTGCCACCAAACATCAGGGGCGGGAGCAGACCTTCCCAGGCAGTCAGGCGCACGTCTGTCCGTTGTCCTGGATGCGCAGAGAGCTGTGCGGAGGAGATGCACGGGGAGGAGAAAGGAAGCCCCGCTCACAGTTTGTGGGGAAGACTATTCGCTGCAGGTAAAAATGGTAACGGTCCTGACAGGAGGAAGTGAGCAGTCATGCTAACTGGCAGGGAACGCTGGTACGACAGCTGTGCCGCAGACACTGCCAAGAAGCCTTTGGCATTGGTTAGGGGCGTTTCACGAAGGGAGCCCAGGAGCGAGGCCGTGCGGGGTTTGAGGAGCCAGGAGGAGCGGCTGAGGGAGGAGTCGGAATGTGAGGAGAGCACTCGGTATGCGTTTAATGTGAAAGTTAGTTGGGTCTTGAACGTGGGGCCAAGAACAGACGCAGGGACCAGTAGGAGCAAAACCTGCCCTTAGACAGGGGGCCCAGTGAGGCTGTGAGGACAGGCGGCAAGAACAGGAGGGCTCCTGAGGCTGGAGAAACCAGGATGGAGTGGAGGGAGAGCAGAGCCTGGGGTCGGGAATCAGAAGCTGGCCAGTGGGGCGTTAGGACTGGGGGGCTGTGTGGGCGTAGCTGGGGGTGCAGACCCCAAAGGGGATTGGCAGTGAGGAGGCGGGAGAGGAGGTTACAGACGCATACAATGAATGGGGCTGTTCAGAGGGAGCCCCAGGAAGGGTGGGAAACGGCTCTAAAGGGCCGGCGTGGCTGGGACTAGAGAGGAAAGCGCTCCTGGATCGTTACCCAGCCCTTCACCTTCAGGCGACAGGTGGCGTCCTGGAGAGAGTGTGACCGAGCCCAGGCCACACAACCAGCTGGCGTTGGGACTTTGTCCGATTCAGGGTGACCGTGCTTCTGGGGGACAGTGCTTTGAGTGCTTAGTAAAACCTGTTTTGTCTCCCATCCCTTTGGGAGGAGGCGCGGTGTGTGGGAGCGGACAGGTCCCTCGGTTGATTTTGTGCAGAGTGAACTCTGAGCACTGTTTTATTTTTTATTTTTTTTATTTTATTGATTTTTTTACAGAGCGGAAGGGAGAGGGATAGAAAGTCAGAATCATCGATGAGAGAGAAACATCCATCAGCCGCCTCCTGCACACCCCCCACCGGGGATGTGTCCGCAGCCAAGGTACATGCCCTTGACCGGAATCGAACCCGGGACCCTTCAGTCTGCAGGCTGATGCTCTATCCACTGAGCCAAACCGGTCTCGGCTCTGAGCACTGTTTTAAAGAGCAACCCCTGCAAGTGTCGGAACAGCTATTGGGGAAAACTCGAGTGATGCCGGTCTGTTTGTGGGGGGAGTTGTAGGTGGGGAGGTGCAGAGTTAAAGGGACCGGTGAGGGGGGACTGTGGTCAGGCGTAAGCAGCGAGAACTTGAACTAGGGTGTCGGCAGTGAGGTCAGAATGGCAGGGAGATTGGAGACATTTAACCAGAACAAACAGGCCCTGGAAAGCAGACATGGTGCCAGGAGAGAGAGAACACAGAGTTAAGCCACAATTTACGGCTGGAGCGGCACTTTCCAATCCCGTCTTACCTTTGGAAGATCATTTGTTATAAAATAGTGTCGCCATATACCTCGGATAAAGATGTCCACGCTTAGTGATGGGAGTGGATGTGGCAGGAGCGTTGAGGTGGCAAAAGCGAATGGAGGGAGGAGGGTGGGGGTACTGGAATGGTTGAAATGCTCAGGGGGGAGTCCAGGAGCGTAGTTGATGGAAATTTCTCTGCGCCGTCTGCGCCGGGTTCCGAGTCAATTCAGAAGAGTATACTTGCCTTCCTTGTACAGTTGATTTTAATCTCTTCATCCTACATTTAGTGTTTGTTTTTATTTTACAAACAATTGGGCTTCAGTGTAAAGCAGTTGCTGAGATTGGTGGTTCCCCGGGGCTAAAACACATCCGCTCTGGAATTGTTTGGCTTTGGCTTACTTTTGTTACAACTGAAATAATGTATTTTTCTGTTTTTATTTTTTAAATAAAGATTTATTTATATTCAACTATGGCTGTTGGATTAGGAAGAACATATAAGCCATATAGTGTACAAAGCATAACCTACAAATGAAATATGAAATAGGCTCGTTATGATGTGAGAAGATGGCCCAAATGGCCCCCCCCCCTTCTCTCTCGGGAATGAATTTTGACTTTGCACCCCTCAACATTTATCCTCCTCCAGCTGGATAGGTCTCGGACATACTCGCTAGACGAATTTTGTGAGGAACAGTTGCAGCAAGCTTCCCGCACATGCACACAACTCGAGCATCTCAGGGACAAAGCCATTGCAGAAATGAAAATTACACTTTTAAAGGTAACTCTTGACTTACAGCCTCGCCATTGATCAGTTTGTGTGTTACTGACGAAAGCAGTTGCTTCCAGTTGCTTCCCCGGAGAGAGTGCTGGGAATGGGCAGATGGAGGGACCAAGGCAGTTAATTAGCCACGTACCTCGCGCTGCGCGTTCACTAGCTGCTCGTACAGGAAATTTCCTAGGAAATTTCCTCGTGTAGAGTGCAAATATATGTGCGTCTAACTGTCTGCGTGTGTTTATTGAATTGTAGGTGGCAGAAAAGGAAGAAATTAGAGAATATTTTGAGCCAAGCTTCTCTGAAGATGCCAAATCGCATATCAAGCTGCCTGTATATCGACGTTTATTAAATACGTTTTTGAGGTTTCTCATGCTGGTTGACTACATATTTCAGGAGCTCATCCGCCAGCTGATGAACTCGGCGGTCACACTACTTTTGGAATTATTTACTAGTTCTGCTAGAATGCCACTTTCAGTGGAAAAAAAGAATGAAGATCTAATCAAGTAAATCATATATTTTTTTTTACTGATAAAAGGAATTTGTAATCATAGTGTTGCAAAGATTGATTGTCCATTGTAGAGGAAGTGAAAATTTGAAAATTCTTCTTATAGCAAATTGTATGTACTCAATTTTTACAATTATCTGGCAATACTTTAATTAATACTGTCCATAAAACTTAAGAAAAGTTTCCAATATTTCTTCAAAATTCTGCATCTGTCATAAAATATGAGCTGTCTGGTATAATTTGAAATTCAGATATATAATAATTTTTTAGTATGTCTCAAATATTACTCTACTAAAATGTATTGTTTGAAATTCCAGTTTATTGGGTGCTTTATACTTTTGTTTGCTAAATCTGGAAATTCTGTGTATAGGGTTAGTCAAAGTTCAGGCTAGTTCTTAAAGATACCAGGATGATTCGAGAAGGAGCTATAAGCTTCAATTGGAATTTGAGTCAATTCTGCTTAAATGAGACATACGAATTTTTCATGGTGATAAAATATAAATACCAAAATTTACCATTTTTCAACATGTAAGTCAGTGACATTGAGTACATTCAGTATTGTGCAACCATCAACTTGTCCATTTCCAGAACTTTTTCATTATCCCATTCTTAAGTTTTATGAAACTCTGCACCCATTAAACAGTCGCTCCTTGTTCTCTGTGTACGCCCCCCACCAAGCCCTGGTAACCTCTGTTGTGTGTTCTGTGTCTAGGAACTTACCTGTTCTGAGTACCGCAGACAAGTGGAACCATACAGTATTTGTCCGTTGTGTTTGCCTATTTCACTTAGCACCATGTTTTTAAGACTCATCCATGATGGAGCATGCAACATAATGTCCTTCTTAAAGGCTGTACAGTATTCCAGTGTGTAGATAGACCACCTTTTGTTGGCTTGTTCATCTGATGATGGCAGTTGAGTTCACCTTTTGGCTGTTGAGCCATGCCAGCCCGGCGAAGCTGCAACATTTTATTTAATTAATTTATTTATTTTTTAAAATATATTTTATTGATTTCTTACAGAGTGCAAGGGAGAGGGATAGAAAGCCAGAAACATCGATGAGAGAGAAACATCCATCAGCTGCCTCTTGCACGCCCCCTACTGGGGATGTGCCCACAGCCAAGGTACATGCCCTTGCCGGAATCGAACCCGGGACCCTTCAGTCCGCAGTCCGACGCTCTATCCACTGAGCCAAACAGGTCTCAGCGAAGCTGCAACATTTTAATTTCCACCAGCAAAGCACCAGATTTCTGCTTCACCAACACCCTTTGCCTTTTTAAATAATACTGCCCAGCCTATTGGTATGAAGTGCGACACTTTGTTATGGTTTCGGTTTGTATTTCCCGAATGGTGAGTGACGGTAAGCACACTTTTGCGTGCTTATCGGCCATGTTTCTTTGGAGGGATGTCTAGTTATTGATGCATTGTGGATATTAACAAGACACAAGAATTTAAACTTTTTTCTTTCCGTTTCTTAATCTAGAATGCACAAGGATTCCTTTGCTCTTACTGGAAAGATGACCAGTGATTATGAAGAACTTGTTATTAATTCAAACTTATATGCTACTTCTGTTCCAAAGTCGGACCTAAAAGCAGAAGCTGATATTGATGAGGTAAATGGTCTTTGAAAAATGTAAACATAGATTTTTAATGAATGAATACATGAAAAGTAAGTGAAGTGAATAAGTTTGGAAATTAAAATGTGATTTATGATTAATGCTCAATTTCTTACCCAAAACACACACACAATTACACGCACACACACATGCACCTCTGCTTCCTTTACAGAAAGCGATATTTACACTTACCTTCATGCATCATTGTGTTCTTACTATATACCAGGCACTGAATTAGGCCCTGAAATAGTGGGCAGTGCTAATGAAAATACCGGCCAGGGGTTGTTTTTCAGAGTAAGCTATGCAACACTCTATATATTTGTTTGGATTTGCCTGTGTGGATTTTCTTATTGTGGTAGAACAACAGAAAACGGACAATTCAGTGGCATTGGTGCGTTCCCAGTGTGGTGTGCCCATCACATCCCACTTCCAGGTTTGTTCATCCTCCCACACAGACACGCTGTCCCCGTGTGTAGGACTTTTAAGGCTGGCAAATCGCCATCAGCATCTCCCTAAGCTCTTTCGCCAGCAGTTTAACCGGATGCCAGTGGCGTTTCCGTACACGTTACCTGCCTCTGTTTGTTCATAACCGAAGCTGAAGGTTGGGGTTCTAGCAGGTGACTCAGGTGACTACATCGAGACACACTAGATACCCCCAGCACAACCGATCACTTCATGGACATGAGGGATCAATTCATTGAGAACTCAGGCCTAGACAGAGCCTAAGAGCAGTTGCGTTGTGTGAAGACAGTATCGATACCTCAGGTCCTCCTGTTTCTCAGTAGGGATGCCTATACTCACATGTGCCTGGGAAAGGGAGGATCTATGGCCTGGGGCAGTGGTCGGCAAACTCATTAGTCAAAGCAGCAAACAGTGGCTCACGAGCTGCATGTAGCTCTGGAACCGCAGTTTGCCGACCACTGGCCTGGGGTAATGAATGTGAAATATATTGCTGATGTGTAAGTCCCGAGCCTGAGTGCACAGGAGCATCACCTGATCAGCTTTTAAGTGATTCAGATTCCTGGCTTTGACCCTGACTCTTTAACTCAAAATCTCTTGGGATACGGCCTAAGACTTTGTATTTATTAAGCTCTAAAATGATTAATATTTGGTCCCTCTGACATCTGTTTATACAGTTTTGGAGAAAATACTACAGTATTTCATTTCATTTATTTTTCCATTAACTTTTAAAAATATATATTTTATTGATTTTTACAGAGAGGAAGGGAGAGGGGTAGAGAGAAACATTGATGAGAAACATCGATCAGCTGCCTCTTGCACACCCCCTACTGGGGATGTGCCTGCAACCAAGGTACATGCCCTTGACTAGAATCGAACCGGGGACCCTTCAGTCTACAGGCTGATACTCTATCCCAGTGGTCAGCAAACTGCGGCTCTGTTGACTAGTGAGTTTGCCAACCACTGGCTTAGACTCTCGATTCTAATAATTACAGGCTGTTGTTGTTCCTTGTGATTAAGCCCCTATCCCAGTGGTCGGCAAACGCATTAGTCAACAGTGGCAAACCGCTGCTTCGCAAGCTGCAGTTTGCAGACCACTTCTCTATCCACTGAGCCAAACCAGTTAGGGCAACTTACTTTTTTTAACATGCAAATAGCAGCTATCTGGCAATACAATGGCACTCAGTTAAACTGAGATTAGTATTGATCATGTAAAATTTAGGACTGTATTCTCTAAATGTCCTTTTAGTTCTATATTATCAGCAGAGCTATAATCTTTCTTGTTACATTAGATTTTGGATTCCATTATATTGGATAAGGACTTGACCAAATATGCCCCGGTATTTGAAGTAAATCTGCGCTTGAGAATTCCGTCCGAGAGCGAATCTTCCGGATACTTGGGAGAGAGCATCCAGGAATCCGACCTGGGCTCTGAATCTGGGCTGTACGAGGAGGAGGCAGTACACGAGGTCTACAGCGTCATCAAGCCCTCCAGCGATGAACTCCTAATCATGCCGCCGAAGCCCACTGTTTTTAACCTTGAAGAAATTCTGTTAGGTGAGATGGAGACTGTTAAGCATGAAGGGAAATGGCCTGACAGCTGGAAGGAAAATCGCAAGTGCGAGAAATGCAGTAGTTTATGGGTGATCGCTCAGCAGGTTGTGATTTTTAGCAATGTGGAAGGGCTATGGGCACATCCCCAGTGGGGGGTGTGCAGGAGGCAGCTGATGGATGTTTCTCTCTCATCGATGTTGCTGACTTTCTATCCCTCTCCGTTCCTCTCTGTAAAAAATCAATAAAACATATTGGAAAAAAATAAAAAGGTAGCAATGGCATATAGCAAAAAGGAATTAAACCCCAACAACTTGACAGGCCATTTGTAGGGGATGCGAGCAGTAACTCCGTTACCCATTTTTAAATCCTTTTAAATGCAATCTTTTATTTTTTAATGTATATTTTATTGATTTTTTTTTTACAGAGAGGAAGGGAGAGGGATAGTTAGAAACATCGATGAGAAACATCAGTCAGCTGCCTCTTGCACACCCCGTGCTGGGGATGTGCCCACAACCAAGATATATGACCTTGACCGGAATAGAACCTGGGACCCTTCAGTCCGCAGGCTGATGCTCTATCCACTGAGACAAACCAGTTAGAGTCCATTTTTTAATCTTAATCCCACTGATCACTGAGGGGGACCTGAGGAATCCCCTTTATGAGGACGGACAGCACCTGGGGTGCTAGTTAACATGCACACTTGGGCTCCATCTGAGACCTCCTTAATCAGAATTAGGGATGGGGGGGTGCGGGCTGGCATTGCCTTTCCAATTGACTCTTAGGGTGTTTGGGAAGCACTGATACATATCAGCTTGTCATTTAGCCGATATAAATATCAATCACTTTTTTATTCTCTTTCTTTCAATGGATTCTGACAGATATAGATGCCATCACTGATTTTGATAGTAAAGTCGAGGATGATGAGTAAGTAGTACACATTTCTGAAATTACAAGTAATTAGACTTGATGTTCGTTCTTGCATCCTTTTGAAATTGGCTTTCATTGTTTTATCTCGTAGATTTTTAGAATTCCCTACCAGCCTCTTAATTACTCCCAACAGACTGGACTTTTCAATAAAAATTCAAAATATGCTGGCTGATATTGAAAAACGCCTAAGTAAGTCTTTTATATGTTTAAACTAGATATATTGTTTTCTTCAGCAACATTTTCTTGAATTTAGACATTGGAGCTTTTCGCCAGGTATGTGGCAGACATTATAGAATCTTAGGAGATCATAAGTTAACACTCTTTGGGAGCAACCCATGTGAATTTGAAATTATTTGAACATATGTGGGAATTCTACACACAACTATAGAATTAGGAAAATAGTGGAGGGTTGGATTTTTTTCAATAATGTACTACAGAATTTTATGAGACTTAAATAAGTAATATCTTCCATATCAGAGCAAAACAAAGGTATTGTTTCCACCTTAAGTAGGTTTTTTATTGTTAATCCTCACCTGAGGACATCTTCCACTGCTTTCAGAGAGAGTGGAAATGCGGGGGCCGAGAGGAAGGAGTGAGAGAAACATCATCCATGTGAAAGAGACACATTGATTGGCTGCCTTTTCCACGCGCTGCAACCAGGGCCTGGCATCAAACCTGCAACCCAGGTACCTGCCCTTGACCTGGGAATCGAACCCGAGACCCTTCAGTGTGCGGGCCAACGCTCTATCCACTGAACCACACTAGCCGGGCTTAAATAGATTTTTATGAATGCTTTTCCAGCTGGGTGTGCCCATTCTGAACTCACATGGCAGTCACCAGCCTGGCCAACGACTCGACCCCTTCTCCACAGTCTCGGTCTCACAGAGGCCCTGAAACCCCAGGACCCGCTGCGGCTCCTTGAACGCAGTAGCATTCTCCACTCACATCACCAGTTTGCTGAGTTCAGAGGCCCCTCTTTCCAGCCTAAACCGGTATCCAATTCACTTTGTTTTTTAAAATATATATATATATTTTTTATTTCAAAGGAAAAGGGAGAGAAGCATCAGTGATAAGAGAGAATCACTGATCGGCTGCCTCCTGATGCCTCTTATTGGCAGTCGAGGGTACAACTCTGGCATTGGCCTGACCAGGAATTTAACCTTGACCTCCTGGTTCATAGGTCAGTGCTCAACACCGAGCCATACGGGCCGGGCTGCAGTGCATTGCTTGATTTTTTGTGAGCCCGGGAATCCAGTCTGTCTCAGTGTCCTTAGTGTGGCGTTGTGGGAGGTCTTTGTATGTACTCTCGATACAAGCTCTTTATTAGTTATAAGATTTGCAAAATGCGCCTTACCGTTTCATTTCTTCCTCACAGAGCTAAACTTCTTCATTTTGATCAAGGACAGCTTGTCAGTGTTTTATCTTCCTAGATGATACTTTTGATTTTATGTCTAAAGACTCTTATTCTAACTCAAGGTCACACAGACCTTTCCTACATTTCTTCCTAGGAGACTTCTAGATGCGTGTTTTATTTTTAGGGAGATGGTGCATCTTGAGTTGATAGTTTATAATGTCTGAAGTGGAGGTGCAGCTAAAACCAGTTTGGTTCAGTGGATAGAGTGTCGGCCTGCAGACTGGAGGGGTCCCGAGTTCGATTCCGGTCAAGGGCATGTACCTTGGCTGCGGGCACATCACCAGTGGGGGGTGTGCAGGAGGCGACTGATCGATGTTTCTCTCTCATCGATGTTTCTAACTTTCTATCCTGCTCCTTTCCTCTTTGTAAAAAATCAATTAAATATATTAAAAAAAATAAAGTGTAGGTGCAAGTTATTTTTTTTGCCTGTGGACATCAGCCGTGCAGCTAGATTTTGAACACATTGATAATAGAGGCTGTGTCTTCTAATCTTTGTATCATGTTGGCATAGTGGTCTTCGCATAGCACATACACATCAGATTCTTGTTAGCTTAGTGACTTATTCTCAGTTTCTATATTAATCATGCTTCATGGCGCTGCCACCAGTTATCTGTGAGTGATTCTTTTGTTTCCATAATATGAAATCCAATATTATTAAATTCAGCACCTCCCTTTAAGTCCCATTTATGCTGTCTAGCTCCATGATAAACCAGTTTCAGTTATCAGTACTTCTAGATGTCATGGATAATTGCACGGTGTCAGGACTTGAGAAAATATTAACTTTTTTACTCGTATATTTTAGCCCAAATTATTCCTCTGGCCCAAGACCCCCGCCTGTCCGGCTTCACTAGCTTGGATTTATCGAATGCAGCACAAGGTGGAATAGACTCGCAGAAACAAGCCACATGGCTGGACTGCCAGATGCTTTTGGACACGGACCCTGCCTACCAAAATAAGGTGAGTTGAGCAACTGTGTGTCTTCGGGAATATTTGGCTTAAAGACTGGAAACCCACTGAGGTTCTTAGATGTAAAAATTCTGGGTAATTTATAGCCACTGGAGGAGCCTTCCCATTTTTTCTTCCTCGCGATCTCTCACCTCTGTGGTCTTTTTATTCCCCAGCCCCGCTCTGAGAGGGAGCTTTCTCGCTGTGGTTCCCTCTGAACCCCGCCTTGCTGTTCTGTTGACTTGCCATCACCCTGGCTCTCCCTCTACCACCCAGCTGGTCTTTTTTGTTCAGATTCACCGGAGAGCGTAATGGTTTTAGCTTGGATCAGGATTCTACCCTATCCAGAGCAGCTGTGTTTTGGGGATTGGGTAATATTGCATAGTAAATAGAACTGGCATTTTCTTTTTTTTAAAATTCTCACCCAAAGATATTTCCCTCCATGCCCATTCATTTTTAGAGAGAGTAAAATGGAGGGAGGGCAAGGGAGAGAGAGAGACATCAGTGTGAGAGACACATCGATTGGTTGCCTTCCTCATGTGCCCCGACCGGGGCCAGGGAATCAAACCTGCAATCACAGTACATGCCCTTGACCGGGAATTGAACCTGCAGCCCGTTAGTTTGTGGGCTGCTGCTCTGACCACTGAGCAGCCCGGCCATGGCTAGGACTGGCTTTCCCAGGGCGCAGAGCACATTAAACCCTGGTGACCAGCAGAGGAGTAAGCGGCTGGTGTCTCTAGAACATGCTAACTGTATAGTTTAGTGATCGGCAAACTGTGGCTTGCGAGCCACATGCGGCTCTTTGGCCCCTTGAGTGTGGCTCTTCCACAAAATACCACGTGCGGGCGCGCACGTACAGTGCGATTGAAACTTCGTGGCCCATGTGCAGAAGTCGGTTTTTGGCTCTCAAAAGACATTTCACTCATTGTCCTGTTGATATTTGGCTCTGTGGACTAATGAGTTTGCCGACCACTGGCCTACTTAAATAGCCTTGTACACCTTTACGTACACACCAGATATAAACAAGTGATGTAAATATCTTAGTCTTATGTTTCCAACATATTTATTCAGTAGAGGTTTTTAATGAAGTGTGCTAACCAGATTCTCTTCAACAGAATTATAAACTGCCTCTCAGCCTCTGATGGCCATTAGCTTGTCTTTGGTTTATTTTTCTTTCTTTTTTTTAAAAAATATATTTTATTGATTTTTTACAGAGAGGAAGGGAGAAGGATAGAAAGTCAGAAACATTGCCGAGACCGGTTTGGCTCAGTGGATAGAGCGTCGGACTGCGGACTGAAGGGTCCCGGGTTCTATTCTGGCAAGGGCATGTACCTTGGCTGCGGGCACATCCCCAGCAGGGGGCGTGCAAGAGGCAGCTGATCGATATTCTCTCTCGTCGATGTTTCTAACTTTCTATCCCTCTCCTTTCCGCTCTGTAAAAAATCAATAAAATATATTAAAAAAAAAAAAGAAAAGAAAGTTAGAAACATCGATGAGAGAGAAACATCGATCAGCTGCCTCTTGCACGCCCCCTGCTGGGGATGTGCCCGCAGCCAAGGTCCATGCCCTTGACCGGAATCAAACCCG
Organism: Antrozous pallidus; assembly: GCA_027563665.1. NCBI lineage: Eukaryota > Metazoa > Chordata > Mammalia > Chiroptera > Vespertilionidae > Antrozous > Antrozous pallidus. Next base: position 6,597,017 of record CM050529.1, on the reverse strand, counting down.
GGACCCTTTCAGTCCGCAGGCCGACGCTCTATCCACTGAGCCACACCGGTCTCGGCTATTTTTCTTTCTTTTAAAAAATAAACTTCATTTTGAAATTAAAAAAAAGAGAAATGAACGGGACATGTGACTGCCGTTTTACATATTTTTAACGGAATTGCGAGGCTGTCGGGCCATGCTCTTTCCACTCTCAGAGTGAACTCGGTCGTGTTCTCCTGCACAGATTGTGTGTCTCCTGGCTGTTCTCGGCCGCTCCATGAACCTCGTGAATGGCTACAGCCGCAGGTTCGTGAAGTACTGCCTGATGGTGGAGAGGGCCAGAATCACCGACATGAAAATCGCGTCGATGGAGGAGCTGACTTCGATGCAGTTCCGAACCATCTTCGCCAAGTTCCTGGGCTACCTCCGCGACGTGGTCAGCATGGTCACCGAGAAGCGCATCGGCATCTTCAGCGTGGTGAGCGCGGCCTACCAGGCGGAGTGCCTGCCGCACCTGGAGAGCGTCCTGCAGACCAGCCAGGACCTGCTGCGCGCCGCCATCGAGCGCAAGAACACGCTGCTGCTGGAGGTGAGTGCTGCAGACCCGCTCTCGGGAAGCCCTCCGATGAGTCGGTTACAATTGCAAACGAGGTGCTCAGGGAGCACACACGACGACTGTCCTCCTCAGAAAACGCCAGTGCGCCTTTATTTGTTCCGGTCTCGGAGCCGGTGTCAGGTCCCCGGAGAAGCCTTCTCTGGAACGGCAGCCCCCCTCCCTTGCTGCCTCCTTTCCCTGTCGGGAGGGTGGCACTGTGTGATGCCTTTGGAATTTGGGTGAGGACCGCTCTGGCACAGGGTGGAGCCTGGATGACAGTGGGACAGTCAGGGGAAGCCGTCTCTGTCATCCAGACCAGTGGTCGGCAAACTCATGCGTCAGCAGGGCCAGATATCAACAGGACAACGATTGGAATTTCTTCTGAGAGCCAAATTTTTTAAACTGAAACTTCTTCTGATGCCGCTTCTTCAACACAGACTCGCCCAGGCCGTGGTGTTTTGTGGACGAGCCACACTTAGGGGACCAAAGAGCCGCATGTGGCTTGCGAGCCTCAGTTTGCCGACCACTGGTCTAGGGGACATGTGATGGTGCCTTGAGCCAGGCAAGTCGAAGGTGCAGGCTGGGAAGTATGGGGATGTGAGGTTTATTAAGAGTTGGAGTCAACAGGCTATAGGGACGGACACCGTGGAAGGAGTGACAGGGCAGGGACTGATGCTTTGGGTTTTGGTGAGGCAGCAGCGTGGGCAGTGAGTGACCTTACTCACTGGGCCCGGGAGCACAGTGCTTGTCCGAGGGGGTGCTACGTAGAGAGACTCAGATACGCCTGCCTGGGTCTGAGGACAGAGTCTAGGCGGGAACTATATACCCAAATGAGCAGCATGTGTATTGTCATGGAAATCCTCCCAGTGACTGAGAATGCCCTTGTCTGTGTGCACGGTGACAGTAGGACAGAGCAGCCCCGGCCAGTCTGGCTCAGTGGCTGACCGTGGACCTATGAACCAGAAGGTCACAGTTCGATTCCCGGCCATGGCACATGCCAGGTTGCGTGAAGAAGCAGCCACCGAATGGCTCTCTCAGCATTGATGTCTCTCTCTGCCTCTCCCTCTCCCCTTCCCTTCTCTGAAATCAATAAAAGTAGAATTTCCTAAAAAAAATAGAAAAGAACAACAGAAGCCTGATGAATATCAACATTTGGGAGATTGCTAGAGAAAGAGGTAACCAAAGTGATAAAAGAAAGCCAGGGAGTATTCTGAGGAGGGAACATTTAAGAACTGTTAATGCTACAACAGAGAGTTGAAAAGATTGCAAAGGGACTATTCGATGAACAGTACTGTTGACTGCGTATAATGAAATGCACATTATCTTTAGATCCACAGTAATCCTGTAACATGAAAAATTACTCTGTTTAATTCAGGTTCCATTTCCCAACAATTATTTAGGACACCCCAAAACACTGCTTATGAAACAAGGGGCTCATTTGTCTCGTGTAGAAGGATAAACACTGGTGGGCCAGCGCTGGTGCAGTCGCTGTGGGGCAGGCAGGGAGCCAGGCTCCTCGTCCTCTCTGCTCTCTGAGCCCTTGATAATGACGGCTGCCCCTGGGGCACTTTGCCCACATGCAGCACAGCCAGGGCCCCGAGGCAGGCGGAGCAGCGTGACACATCACCATCATGTGCGGCTCTCTGTCAAGTGCATGAGTGGCACCTAGCGTGACCTGTCCGTAGAGAAGCGCTCTCAGTCCCGTTCTCCCATCACAGAATGGTGGAGAAGGAACAGGGCAGGTGCAGAGAGAAGTCCCATCCTTTAAAGGAGAAAACGGGGAACAAGCATTTAGAGTGTTCTAGAGCAAGTGTCAACATTTGCTGGCAGAGATTCGCCCTTGGTTGTGGAGTGTGTTGATTGGTTAGTCCCGGCAGCCTCTGGCTGAGGTTTATGGGGCAGTGTTTCTTGCCCTCTGCTACTGTGACCCCTGGTTATGCCGTGTATGACGCTCCCCTGGGGTACTCTCTGGACCTCAGCCAGGCCGGCACCAGAGGGGTGGTGCTTGTTGGACCCCGAGCAGGTTAGCAACGTGTTACCTGTAGGATGAGCTCGGAGGGCTGGGGGTGCCCTAGGCCAGTGGTCGGCAAACTCATGAGTCAACAGAGCCGAATATCAACAGGACAACGATTAAAATTTCTTCTGAGAGTCAAATTTTTTCAACTTACACTTCTTCTAACGCCACTTCTTCAACATAGACTCACCCAGGCCGTGGTATTTTGTGGAAGAGCCACACTCAAGGGCCAGAGAGCCGCATGTGGCTCGCGAGCTGCACTTTGCCGACCACGGCCTTAGGAAATGGCCTCGGCGATTAGGCTTAGGCCGCTTCTTAAAAATACACGTTTGATTTGCTTCTGGTTTCATCCGTGCTTAAGTTTGGACACGTTTTTAAACCTGGGCGTCTTGGCGGTTAGCTGCTGGCTCTGCGCTCTGCCCCTGCCTGGCTGCCAGCCTTAAAAGTCTGATCACTTGTTTGATGCTCCGACTTGGAGGGAAGGTGACTTGCCTAATAGTCTCTGCCAGCGAGCTAAGAGCCCTGTCGTCCCGCAGAAAACCCTTCAGGGAGAGTCTTCGTTAAAGGCCAGCGCTCTGTCGCCTGCGCAGGCTCCCAGCTGCTGTCCCGCCCTCACCGGCCTGTGAAGTCGGCTCTCGGCCGAAGGCAGAGAGTAATTTTCTCATCCAGCTTCATTCCCTCAGTCTGTGCCCAGCCTGAGTCCATCTCTCGTAGGATTTCATTTCACTCAGAGGACAAATTGGAGCCAGAATACAATGCAAAATTTGTTCTATTATCTACCCTAATGCTGCAGCCGTGGTTAGCACATTATCGAAGTCCCAGGTACCATTGCGGCACAAACACATCTGCTTGCCCAGCCTCCCAGATCTGTGCAGGGACTGCCCCAGGAGATCAGATATTTAGGATGGTGTCATTCACTAATTCTCCCCTGGGAGATGTTGGGACAATTGAACTCCCCACTCCTACCCTCCCCCAACGGTTAGTGCTCACAGAGATGACTTAGTACTTCTAGTTCAACATCATTACTAAAATACCAATGCCTCATATTAAAAACACTTTTATATGACACTGTCATCTTTATCGAGTTTTTAAAGATTGAATTATACAGAAATGAGTCAGTATAACGTTTGCAAACTCTGATGATGGTGTGAGCCAGCTATAGTTCAAAACCTCTGCTATCGCCACATAGAGAGACAGGACTAGACCTAATTTAACTTCCCGCTATGAAGAGAAGAGAAGACGGAAGCAAACAAATGAAAGAAACACTTTCAGACACTGCCTAGCCTGCAGTGTAGGCTGTGGTCCTGGAGACCAGGATAGCAAATGACACGGGGTTTCCCCCCGGGGGGAAGTTTGATCTGCAGGTGCAGGGAGGGGGCCCGGGAGAGGGCCCTGTGGCCTCCCTGAGTTGGCTAAAATTTTCACCTTTACAGTCAAAGAAGGGAGCTAGGAAAAGCAAACAGAACAATAAAAACCACCACACTCCCCAAAAAACAAAACAAAACCAAAAATAACAAAAATGAGAACCAGCGGAAAGATGCATAGAGAGTCCCAGGTCCCAGGACTGTTCCCAGCTGCAGTTACCAAGCATGTCTGTGCAGGGCCTGGAGCCAGATCCACAGAGAGGGGCTGCCGCCCCCACAGCTGTGAGCAGAGCCATGGCCAGGGCTCCTGCGAGCCCAGTCCCAGCCCCTCAGAGTGGGGGGTCGCTGTGGGTGTGCTGGGTGTTCAGCGGAGACCCTAGAGCAGTGGTTCTCCACCTTCCTAACGCCGCGACCCTGTAATACAGCTCCTCACATTGTGGTGACCCCCAACCATAACGTTATTTTCGTGGCTACTTCATCACTGTCATTTTGCTGCTGTTCATGAATCGTTATGTAAATATCTGTGTTTTCCGATGGTCTTAGGCTCCACAGCAGCGGGTCTCAACCTGTGGGTCGCCTGTAGAGCCTGAGACCATCAGAAAACACAGATATTTACATGACGATTCATGAACAGCAGCAAAATGACAGTGATGAAGTAGCCACGAAAATAACGTTCTGGTTGGGGGTCACCACAATGTGAGGAGCCGTATTAAAGGGTCGCGGCATTAGGAAGGTGGAGAACCGCTGCTCTAGAGGGTTTCGCCTGAGCAATGGAACTGATCACTGACGGGTCAGCATTCTAAAGCCAAAGATGGAAACTCGGCCTCCACGGGATCAAACTATAAAAGATGAGCTAACACCCGCCCTCACCAAATGAAGGACAGCGCACCCTCTAAAGAACTGCAGCTAAAACCAGCTCTGTAACATGCAGCATCGGCAACGCCTGGCTTCAACCAGAAATGACTGAACACACAGTGGCCACCTGCCCTGGGAGCTCTGTTGGTCCACTCTCTCTCTGCTGCTGCAGACCCCAAAGGAACTTTTATTTCCGGAGGCTTCCGGTAGTTTTCCTTTACATAATTAAGGGAATTCCCTTGCCGAGACCGGTGTGGCTCAGTGGACAGAGCGTCGGCCTGCGGACTGGAAGGTCCCAGATTCGATTCCGGTCAAGGGCATGTACCTTGGTTGCGGGCACATCCCCAGTACGGGGTGTGCAGGAGGCAGCTGATCGATGTTTCTCTCTCATCGATGTTTCTAACTCTCTATCTCTCTCCCTTTCTCTTGTAAGAAATCAATAAAGTATATTTTTTTAAAAAAAGGAAATGTTCTTATTTTGAAGGAATTTCTAAAAGAATAGAATTTTTTTCTATCATAAGTGAATTTTATCAATGCTTATTCTGCAGCTACTTTGATGGTCATACCGTTGTTTTGCTTTCATCTTTTAACGGGGGTAATTACATTAATTGACTTTCGAAGGTTAATCTCCCATCCAAATCGATAGATTTAGATTGCCAGCATGCATGGACACATACATGCACATCATTACTTTTTAAAATGTTCTTAATGATTTCAGAGAGGAAGGAGGAGGGAGGGAGAGAAACAGCAATGATGAGAGAGAATCATCACTCGGCTGCCTCCTGCACGCCCTCCAGTGGGGGTCAAGCCTGCAACCTGGGCGTGTGACCCGACTAGGAATTGAACCGTGACCTCCTGGCTCATCGGTTGAAGCTCAATCACTGAGCCACACCGGCTGGGCTGCACACACATGGTTTCTAAGACTTTTGCATTTATGCTTGTAAGTGAAATTGCTTTGTGATTTTCTTTATCCTTATCCAGTTTTGGTATCGATGTACTAGATGTCTTCATTTTTCTCCCTAGAGTTATAGTTATGTAAGTTAGTGTGAGAGATGAAAAATGAGTAATTACTCTTCTAAAGTAGTGAAAGATCACTATATGATTATAACGGACGTGTCAATGATTACAGGTTGTGGAATCGTCATTGGAAAAACTGGAATGTCATCCCATGGAAATAGAAGAATTTGTGGAACATTTTACTTTTCTGGATGTGATTTCCTCCAAAATATCTAAACTAGAGCAAGAGTACTCAACAATTGGTCAGCTACATTCTGTTCTAACTTACTACCAGGTCCATATTGCAGAAGAGCAAATTGCCATCCATAAAATCCTTCTCATCAAGTTCGCGCAACTCAAGAGCGCTGTGAAGCTAAGCAAAGCCAACAAGGATGCTGCTGTGGCCAAGTTCAGAGACAACCTGGAGGCTTACGTCTTGGGCCTGCGGGGCGACGCCAGTAACATGAAGGCCAAAGTAAGTGCTGCTTTCTCGTGAAACGTCAGCGAGGTCTTGGTCTGGTGCGGGCCTCAGCAGACAGGTGTTTTCCTTCTGCGGACTCTTAGGGAAATGACTGTACGGATTCTCTCTCCTTTTTAAAAAATCTTTATTGTTCAGTTTATTAATTACATTGTTTCCCGTTTTTTCCCCCTATAGCTCCCCTTCACCCTCCACTCTCACCTCCCCCCGACTATCCTCTCCCATAGTTGCATGATTTTTGTCCAGTCTCTTGCTGCACTTCCCACACCCCTTTCCTTCCCAATAATTGTCAGTCCATTCCCTCTCTATGTCTGGGATTCTGTTATATTCACCAGTTTATCCTGTTCATCAGATTGTTAATTCACTTGATTTTTAGATTCATTTGTTGATAGATGTGTATTTGTTGTTCATAATTTATATTTTTACCTTTTTCTTCTTCTTCTTCTTAAAGAATATCTTTCAGCATCTCATATGATATTGGTTTGGTGGTGATGAACTCCTTTAGCTTTTTCTTATCTGCGAAGCACTTTATCTGACCTTCAAATCTGAAAGATAGCTTTGCTGGATAGAGTAATCTTGGTTGTAGATTCTTGCTCTTCATCACTTTGAATATTTCTTGCCACTCCCGTCTGGCCTGCATTGTTTATGTTGAGAAATCTGCTGACAATCGTATGGGTGCTCCCTTATAGATAACTAACTGTTTTTCTCTTGCTGCTTTTAATATTCTCTCTTTATCTTTTGTTCTTGGCATTTTAATTATGATGTGTCTTGGTGTGGTCCTCTTTAGATTCCTATGTTTTGGAATTCTGTGCACTTCTTGGGTTTTTAAGTCAATTTCTTTCACCAGGTGGGGGAAGTTTTCAGTCACTATTTCTTCAAGTAGGTTTTCATTATTTTGCTCTCTCTCTTTTTCTGGCACCCCTATAATTTGGATGTTGGTATGCTTGAAGTTGTCCCAGAGGCCCCTTACACTATCTTCAATTATTTGGATTCTTTTTGCTTCTTGCTTTTCCAGCTGAGTGGATTTTGCTTCTTTGTATTTCAACTCTTTGACTTGGTTCTTACAGTCATCTGGACTGCTTTTAGGTCTTTGTATGATATTTTTTATTTCAGTCCGTGTATGCTTAATTTCTAGTTGGTCCTGTTTCATATCCTCGTAGGTGCTATTCATCGTAGGTCTTGTTCATTTCCTTGTAGTTTTCATTAAGTTCATCGGCCTTTTCTAGGAGCCTCTTGAAAAACCTTATTACTGTGGTTTTGAACTCTATGTCTAGTCACCTGATTTCTTTCCATTTCTCTGCATTGTGGCTGCTTTCCTGAGTTGGTCCATTAGCTTTGTGTGGTAGATGTCCTCTAAGGGACAGTGGCTCAGCTTCCCCAGTTACCTGAGGTGGATACTCTTACTGCAATCCTTTATGGGTTGTACAGTCTTATTGAAGTTAAGCCCAACTTATTGTTGTTAGCACTAGGAGGGTTTGACCTCCAGGCCAATTGGCTGTGAGGGTCAGCTGTGTTCAGGTTGGATGGGCGGAGTCTCTGGGCTGAGCCGGCAGCGTTAGCTCCGCCCTATGTAGCAGGTGGGTCTCTGTGCTGGGTGGTAATGGCAGCACGCACCTCTGAGAGAAAACTGCCGCCGATCTCCACCTGTTGCCAGACAACTCTCCCTCTCCCCAAATGAGTCTGCACACCCAAATCTCACCCAGGGTTGTAAAACAAAGCAGTCCGGTGGTCTCCCGAACAAGGGAGCAAGTCACGAGCTCTCTCTGCGTGGTCGCGCACTTCTGTCCCCAAGTTTACGCGCACTCTCCACAACCTCAGAAGTTCTTTGAAAAATTATACAAACTAGTAACTCTCCTTGAAGATGGTTAGATGGATTTCGTAAGTAAGGTAGCGTGTCGCCACAACGCCTGAAATGGAGAAGATACACGGGAAATTATAGGTCTGATGGTGGTGATGATACTTACAACGAGTCGTAACAACCACAGGAATTATAAGCTGAAGGTCATCTTTCTGGATGGTTGAGGTGACCTTGGGGAAGCTTGGTCTGTACGCTGAAATGCTGTCCATGGGCATGGCTACGTCCTGAACGTGTGACCTCTTAGCGTGTCTCCTCTCCTTTCCAGATAAGGACGCCCGTCCTGTTACACATGGGGACGCCCGTGGCCACGGCCATGGAGATGATCCAGGCCTTCTCCCAGGAAGCCGCCAGCCTCGCCAACAAAGTCAGGATCTGCGCCAACTACCAGGAGTTGTTCAGCGACTCGCAGTCGCACGTGCACCCGCTGATGAACGTAGAGGAGATCACGCAGGTGGTGGCCACCGAGATCGCCGACATTGACTACGACCTGACCCTGAGGAAGATCCTGTGGGAGGCGCAGGAGGAATGGCGCACGCTCTTCCAGGAGTGGAGGGCCAGCACCCTACGCGACATCGACATAGAGTCGGTGCAGAGCAACGTGTTCAAGTGGATGAGCCTGATCTTAGTCCTGGAAAAAGGTAAGTGTGTCCTCCCCGTGTTTGCCCCCCCTAGAGTTACATACAACATGTTTCTGTGTCAGCAAGACCGCCCTCTCTCCCCGCGTCCCCACCGGCTGACCGGTCATGGTTGGAGATTCAGCTCAGGGCAGTGGTCGGCAAACTCAGTCACCAGAGCCAAATATCAACAGCACAACGGTTGAAATTCATTTTGAGAGCCACATTTTAAAAACTTAAACTTCTTCTAACGCTACTTCTTCAAAATAGACTCGCCTAGGCCGTGGTATTTTGTAGAAGAGCCACACTCCAGGGGCCAAAGAGCCACATGTGGCTCTCAAGCTGCGGTTTGCCAACCACTGGCCCCGAGCAAGATAGGATTCTTTCCTGAGCAAAAGTGAGATGGAAACTTTAGCCCCAAATTTGCTTACCGTAATTAATAACAGCTTGTGTCTCCTTTAAGCCAGGTAGGACCCCTGACACTTCCCCCTGGACTCCGACTCTTCCTAGGGCCAGAGCTAGGGGAATGCTAAGGGCCCACCTGCGGAGTCTGCACCCACATCCCGGACCCTCTGGGCAGTGGGGATGCAGCTGGAGGTGCCTTTGAGGGTCCCCTTCTGCTCAGCATCCCCAGGGAAATGGGCCGGTGCAGGGTGCCGATGCCCATGTGAGCAGGTGTGCAAGACCTTCCCCTCTCCGAAAGGAAGCCCTTCACGTGGGGAGGGGAAATTGGGGCAGAATTGTAAATTCCTCCCTCACCTCTCAGCTGTCCTCTAGAAAGACACTCAGATGGCTTGTTTTTAAATCCCCCCAAAAGACAGCCTTATCACAAGTTTGGTCAAGAGGAAAACTGGGAACAGATCGCCCGCAGCCTCACTGCGCTCACAGCACCATTCCGGCATTCTCACTCCATGTTTTGTGTGTGTTCCCAGAATGAGACACACAGCAGTAAGTGCACCACACCTCTTACTCGTGGTTTCCCAGGGGAAATCTGTGGGTTTGCCAGCGGCTAGAATTGCACAATCCAAAGTTATTCCCTTGTCCTTTTATTTAACCAGGCCTTAGACAACGTTGTGATTATCCAACATGGCTGTATCAAAAAAGCCCCAGCTGTACAAATTGGAGATTTAAGAATATGGGTCCCCAGCCCTAGCCAGTGTAGCTCAGTGGCTAGAGTGTTAGCCTGCGGACTGAAGGGTCCCACGATTGATTCCAGTCAAGGGCACATGCCCGGGTTTCGGGCTCCATCCCCAGCAGGGGGCATGCAGGAGGTAGCCAATCAAAGATTCTCTCTCATCACTGATGTTTCCATCTCTCTCTCCCTCTCCCTGCCTCTCTGAAATGAATAAAGAAATATACATATTTTTTAAAAAAATAATATGGGTCCCCAGCTTCGGCTGTTTCTCTGCCCTCTTCCTGATATTTGAATTAATTTCAGAGGGGAAGGATGAGTGAGAGTGAGATAGGAACATCAATAATGAGAGAGTATCATTGATAGGCTGCCTCCCCCCATACTGGGGATCAAGCCCACAACCTGGGCATGTGTCTTTGCCTGGAGTCAAACCTGGGACTCTTCAGTACAAAGGCCACTGCTCTATTTTCGCGAGCCACATGCGGCTCTTTGGCCCCTTGAGTGTGGCTCTTCCACAAAATACCACAGCCTGGGCGAGTCTATTTTGAAGAAGTGGCGTAAGAAGAAGTTTAAGTTGAAAAAAATTGGCTCTCAAAAGAAATTTCAATCATTGTGCTTTCAATCATTTGGCTCTGGTGACTAATGAGTTTGCCGACTCCTGCTATAAGGTGACTTGGTTCTGATCTGAAGTGCCATTTCTCTTTAACCCATAGTTCAGTCTTACAGGAAGGTGATAGTAATAAACCTCACTATTTTAGTGCAGACGAATAACTGTTTAAAACATACAGTGAGGCCAAGACCGGTTTGGCTCAGTGGATAGAGCATCGGACTGCGGGACTGCGGGGTCCCGGGTTCGATTCCGGCAAGGGCATGTACCTTGGCTGCGGGCACATCCCCAGTAGGGGGGCGTGCAAGAGGCAGCTGATCGATGTCTCTCTCTCATCGATGTTTCTGACTTTCTATCCCTCTCCCTTCCGCTCTGTAAAAAATCAATAAAATATATTTAAAAAAAAAACATACAGTGAGCATGTCATCAGCCTCCCGACCCATTGCTTTTCACAGGCTTACCCCCGAACGGCATGGTAACGTACCTGAAGCAGTCGGTGACCGCCTTTAAACAAGAGCTGCCCATCATCATCGCCCTGGGGAACCCCTGTCTCAAGCCACGGCACTGGGAGGCTCTCCAGGAGATTGTTGGAAAGTCCGTTACTCTCGACAAAAACTGTAGCATAGAGAATCTGATCGCGCTCAAGGTAAGCAGAAGGAGTTCGAAAAAGAAAAAGAGGTTGAAATAGCACTGAGGCTAATTTCAAGTGAGCAAGTATGTCTACAGGGATTAGGAATTAGAAAAGGGAGGAATTCACGGAATGTCTGAGAAGGGGGAGTGGATTCGTCGATGATACATGATAGGCAGTCCTGTTTAATGGGCCATATTGGTTAAGCATTCATGCCGCCATTACCGAGGTGATTAGAATAGTGGTTTTCATGTGTAACAAATGAAATTCGTCTTTGATTATTTACAGTGTTTTCATCTACAGAGGGTGTACTTGATAGGAATAGAAAAATCAAAATCCTATATTCCATTTTATGTAAAATGGAAATATATTGAGAGCATGTTAAACTAACCCTACCAATAACTTAATATTATATTTTAAACTAGAGGCCCAGTGCATAAAATTCATGCATGGGAGGAGGTCCCTCAGCCCAGCCTGCATCCTCTTCAATCTGGGACCCCAGTAGGATCGAGCCAAGTGGTCAGTTGGACATTCCTCTCACAATCCAGGACTGCTGGCTTTCAACTGCTCGCCTGCCTGCCTTCCTGATTGCCCCTAACCGCTTCTGCCAGCTAGCCTGGTTGATGCCTAACTGCTCCCCTGCCAGCCTGTTTGCCCCTAATTGCCTTCCCCTGCAGACCTGGGTCCCCCCCAACTGCCCTTCCCTGCAGGCCCAGTCTCCCCCAACTTCCCTCCTCTGCTGGCCTGGTTGCCCCTAATTGCCCTCTCTTGCAGGCCTGGTCCCTCCCAACTGACCTCTCCTGCTGGCCATTTTGTGGCAGTCATCTTGTGTCCACATGGGGGCAGCATCTTGTATGTTGGAGTGATGGTCAATTTGCATATTACTCTTTTATTAGGATAGAGGTCTGGTGCATGGGTTGGGGGCCAGCTGGTTTGTCCTGAAGGGTGTCCTGGGTCAGGGTGGGGGTTCCCTTAGGGCATGGAGTGGCCTTGGCGAGGGGCCAGTGGTAGTTTGCAGGCCAGCCATACCCCCTGGCAACCCAAGCAGAGGCCCTGGTATCTAGGATTTATTTATGTTCTGTAATTGAAACTTTGTAGCCTGGAGCAGAACCAAGTCTCCTGCTTGCTCTGTGGCTGCAGCCATTTTTGTTGGGATTTATTTATCTTCTATAATTGAAACTTTGTAGCCTTTTAGCAGAGGCTAAGGAAGGCCAGGGCTGCAGAAGCTTGGCTTTCTCCATTGCCAGGGACAACTCAAGCCTCCTGCTCTCTCCAGTTCCATGACTGCCACCATTTTTGTTGGGATTTATTTATCTTCTATAATTGAAACTTTATAGCCTTGAGTGGAGGCCGGGGCTGGGCAGAGTGTGTGAAAAGCTTGGGTTCCTCCATTGCTGGTGAAACCCAAGCCTCTTGCTTGCTCCACGGCCGCAGCCATCTTGGTCAGGTTAATTTGCATACTCCTGATTGGCGGGTGGGCGTGGCTTTTGTGCAGCAGAACGGTGTTAATTTGCATATTCCTCTTTTATTAGATAGGATACATAATTGGCAACTATTTGATATGCCATTCAGGTTTTGTTATAACAACAGAATTTCCCCATGATTTTTGTGGTTGAAAGTTTTTCTATTTTGTACCTGACTTATAATAAGCTTCATTGATGTTTCATGTTTCAGTGTTGCCTGCATCTAATGAAATCAATAACAGTATTTTATAACTAATAATCTACTAAATGGCTTGTTGTAAAGAGGAAATGGGGGGGGTAAAAATTTAAAAAGAATTTTTTAAAAACAACTTTAATTGGTATTTAAAATTAATTATTTCATATCTCTAGCCCTAAACTCAATGTTCCTCCTGGATTCATACATCTAACTTTCTCTTCAGTATCTCCATTTATATGTCTAAGAGATATGTCCAAATTAACATATCCAAAATTCACTTCTCCCAAATTCTACTCTTCTCTCTTCCCCATCTCAGCAATGGCATGTCCATGCCCCCTCCCCCCCAATTGCTCATGTTAAAAATTATGAAATAATCTTTGAATTTTCTCTTGTTCTCTTATTCTTTCTTTCTTCTTTCCTGGGTCATTACCAGAGCTTCCTAACTGATCTCTGTGTCCAGAGTGACATCAACAGAATATTTAGGTAATTTAAGAACACATTGGTCAATACCCACAGCCAAGTTTATTCAAGACAGCATTCTAAACATCTAGCATGGTTTCAGTGATATTCTTTATTTTCAAAGTCTTGGGTTGTTGGAATCATTTCTGGGCGAGTCAGGTAAAGGGTGCAATTCGGCAGACTGTAAGGGTAGCAGCAAGCTATAAAGGTTGTGGACATGAGGCTCTTGTAGCTTTCTCTGTTACGGTGAGCGATCCAGAGATGTGATATGAGGATTATGTCCTGAGGGACCTGGCAGGCCGGGCACAGGAAGAGGCTCAGATACACGGCACTCACGTCTTTTGAGAAACAGTTACCTTATGGAGACATGTGACAAAGAAAGAGAGGCCATGGGAGGTTGGGTCCTTGAGCGTTACATTCTCTCAGATGATTATACCCCAAGAATTGCTATAGAAAGTAGAAGCGTGTCACAAGGCAGTTAAACAGCTGACACTGACGGAGAAAGGGAAGTGGAAGGAAGTGATAGGGAAGGCGCTATTAACTATTCTTTGTACTGACTGGACTCCGGGGCACCACCCTTGCGGGTAGAAATGTTGGCTGAGCGTGGTGCATGGGCATAGGATGCTGATAAACTCCAAAGGGCTGCATCACAGAGGTTCTGCCCGCAGCCTGTGGTTGGCATGGAAACCGAACGAATCAGACCTTCATTATTGCCGCAGCCCTGCCACGTATTCGTGGAAGTTTCCCATTTTCAGTGTACCGGGAATTATTTGCCGCCCTGACATTAAAACGATGAGTTTTCATTCCAGATGTTTCAGTATGAGAATGAGATAAATGAAATCTCAATCTCAGCGACGCACGAAACTGCCCTGGAAAAGATGCTGTTCAAGATCATCGACCTCTGGAAAACGACTCCCTTGCACTTAGTCCTTCACCACACAGAGACCGACTCGATCCTCATCATCTCGTCTCTGGATGACTTGCTGGCCCAGTTGGAGGAATCGCAGGTCATACTCGCCACCGTGAAAGGATCCTCGTACAGTGAGCACATCAAGGTAAATGGTGTGGCAAAGGGAAAATGCTATCATTGTCTACCATTTTGTTTATCGCTTTACATTGTTGCAGTCTGTGAGCTTTGGATGTGAATAAAGCATTTGTATACTTACTAGAGGCCCAGTGCATGGATTCATGCACCCACAGTGAGGTCCCTTTGCCTGGTCTGTGGGGATCAGGCCAAAACCAGCTCTCCAACATCCCCCAAAGGATCCTAGATTTGCAAGAGGGTGGTTCTCAGGGGATGTACCCCAGAATCAGGCTCCCTCCTCTCTGATTTGGGTGTATCACCCGAGAACCACAGCTGCCAAGTCACCACAGCTTGGCAGCTCCTGTATTGAGTGCCCCCTGGTGCTCATTGCACATCATGGCTACTTATCAGATGGTCAAATGGTTGCTTAGGCTTTTATATATATAGATATCAAAAGGGATTGAATAGTAGATAAAATAGTAGATAATGGAAACATTAACTGCTCATGAGGAAATGTCAGAAAGTCTCATCTGGGCAGACAAGATGAATTTAGACAATATGAAAACAGGGGCCCGCAAACCAGGACTTTGTCAGTAGTGCCACTGCAAATGCCCACAGGCCTGCAGTGCCCATGCACAGACTATTGCCCGGTGGTCTGTGTGCTGAAGAGGAATGCCTCATCTTAATTTCCTGTGTTATTGCTTTTTTAAAAATGTATTTTTATTGATTTTAGAGAAGAAGGGAGAGAGAGAAACATCAATGATGAGAAATAATCATTGACTGTCTGCCTCTTGCATATCGGGGATTGAGCCTGCAACCCAGCATGTGCTCTTGATGGGAATCAAACCTGGGACCCTTCAGTCCACAGGTGATGCTCTATCCACTGAGCCAAACCGGCTGGGACTGCTGTTACTCTTATATAGGGCAATCCTGGATTTATACTTGTGTGTTCCTGCAATTATTTCCCCACCAAACAGCAGCCTCCACATCTATTCTAACTAAAATTATTTTGAAATTAAACCACAGAGCTTGAATTTGGTGTTTTCTGATAATCCTTTCTTGGTAACCTCCATCCAACAACATAGATGGGAATCATTTAAACTTCAGGAAACTCTACAAGATGTGTAACAACTTAGAAATATTTGCTAGTAAAATTAACAAAATTGATTATAAATAGTGTGAGAGAAATATCTACGCAACAGATGAAATTCATAGTATTTGCAAATACACAAACATCTAGGGGAATGTCTATTAATTGGACCTCAGAGAAAAACACTAAGTAAATTACCCCCCCCCCCAAAGTTAAATCACATAGACTGTTCTCTAACCATGTGGAGTATAAAATAAATGAACAGCAGAAAAGTTGCAAAAAATAGACAACCACCAAATCACTCACAAAAAAATAGAAATTTAAAAGCAACTAGAAGAATATATAGGAAACGTAATCAAATTTTTAATTGAAAATAAGCAAAAAGAGAATTATAAATCAAACCTTTGACAGTTGGCTAGAGCCCTAAAAAAGGAATATTTAAAGCACTAAATGCCTTTATTACTAATGGAAATTTTCTGATATTAAAAGAATGAAGAAAACTTATAAGCACTATTATAAAACTTCTCTGAAGCACAGGTTTAAAAAAAGCAAGCTGCAGAACAATATATATGATATGATTGCATTTAATGTAAATTATTAGACATATGCATACGTACATATGTGCAAAAGTGTTTAAAGAAGGAATGAAAGAATATATATACCAAAATAATATTTGTATATTGCATAATAAATAAGACAGAAAATTGAATGAATAGGACATCTCAAACCTCCCTCGATACTAAATATATGAGATTTATATGCATTTACAGACCCTCCATTAATTACTTCCGGTGTGTCCGTGACTAGTAATCAGATTTGTGCTCAGTTTCTATTTTGTGACTCTTACAAGTGGACTCCCATTTAGATTTTGTGTCTGCCACTGCAGGGCCTTGTGGATAGATGGGACCTAAACTTGACCCTCTTCTCGGACACCCTGGAGGAGTGGGTGAACTGTCAAAGGTCCTGGCTTTTCCTTGAACCAGTCTTCAGTTCTTTGGAGGTAAAAAGGTAAAAACTTGAAATGTGCCGCATAATAGGTACAAAAAAGCATGGTGCGTAATTTATTCTCTGTGATTCTTGAGAAATCATTTCTTCGAATGAACACTCTAGCTGCTGAAACATATTTTTTCCTTCATAAAAGATTGCAAGTATCATTTTTTTAAAGCCTTATCTTTCTCAGTTATTGATAGGGAGCTATTAAGGATGGGGAATAAATGTCAAATGCATCTTTGTAATTTCCATGGTACAGTATGTGTCCATTTATTAGTGTGGTTTTTTAAAAATATTTTTTTATTGATTTCAGAGAAAAAGGGAGAGGAAGAGAGAGCGAAACATCAATGATGAGAGGGAATCATTGATCGGCTGCCTCCTGCACACCCCACACTGGGGATGGAGCCTGCAACCTGGGCCTGTGCCCTGACCCGGAATCAAACCGTGACCTTCTGGTTCATATGTTGCTGCTCAACCAGCCTGGCTATTAGTGTGGTTTTGATGTAAACAGTAAGCGTGTTTTTAATAGTGTTCATACCTAAGTGATAACTTCTTACTCTGGACCATGTGAAAGAATAAAGGACCTAGACAAGGCTGAAAATTTTACCATCTCTTTTGATTCCTGGCATGGGAATTAATTGGTCTCTTTGTAAGTGATTGGTCTTAAGAGTGCTTAAGTTGAGACATACGTATTATCCAGGCAGAATTTAAACTGTGGACACTACACAAGCTAGTGTAGGAGCCATTCTGAAATAAGGTAGAAAGTGACGGGTGAATGTTTATTAGACCAGATGATAGAAAACCTTGAATATCAGGTTAAGGATTTTGAGCTTTATTTTAGAGGCCTAGGGGAGTACTAAGGTTTACAAAAGAGAAATGTTTAGATATATCACTTCGCAGGAAACAGTATCCCTTTTTGTTGTTTGCATATAGTTCTCATCATATGAATGCTTTAGACTCTATTATCTACACTTATTCTCAAAGTTCTCGGAGGAGAAACCACGTAAGTAGGAGTATGTCCTTCATGCTTACAACAACTCAGTGCCTTAAATGCAACCCTCGGTGCTGCTTTTCATGAAACATTCCCTGTTGAGAGAGAAGACTCCTAGGTGAGGGGTTTCAGAATATCACGAGGCTGTTCTCTTACGGGATTGGCTAGCAGGCTGAACACAGGCTTCTGATGAAAGGCTCCTTGGCAGTGGCTGTGAAGATCAGGAAAAGTGGGCAGATTCCAGACCCGTCTGCAGCCCCCGGGGAGAGAGAATGGGCCGGTCCACGGAGCCAAACCAGCGAGGGCAGGATTTTAGAGCCCTTTGTTTTATGTTGAACATTTTGTACAAGATGAACTTTTTATTTTTATTTTTTTAATTTATTTTATTGATCTTTTACAGCGAGGAAGGGAGAGGGACAGAAAGCCAGAAACATCGATCAGCTGTCTCCTGCACACCCCCTACTGGGGATGTGCCCACAACCAAGGTGCATGCCCTTGACGGGAATCAAACCTGGGATTCTTCAGTCCGCAGGCCGATGCTCTACCCACTGAGCTACACCAGTCTGGGCAGTAATAGCCCTTTGTTTTATTCCGAGTCCTCAGACAAAATCACTTCCACATGCTCTGTGTAGAACTCTTATATCTCAGTCTTGAACCCCTCATTAAGCATAAATTTTATTAAAGGATGGCTGGATACCCAATGTACGTGTACATTACTTGTACCCAACGGACACTAAAAAAAAAAAAAAATGCTCAATCAGCAAAAAGGTAACAGATCAAAACATGTTGTAACTTGAACAATATTGGGCAGCAAATGCACATAGCTGGCAGATTTCAGTGACCATTTCCTCGAAAAATAAAACGACCCCCAATGTCCTTTTTCAAGGCAGCTCCCAGCCGAAACAGAGCTCTTCTCTGAAGTGATTGCCAAGTGGAAGGAGATCATGTTGAAAATCCAGAACAAGCTGGATGCCTTGGGAATAGCCACCTCCACAGGCGTGCGCGAGGTTCTGAAAAACTGCAACGCCTCCCTCGAATACATCAAGAAGAGTCTCGAGGTAACGCTGTCGAGGGCCCAAGTGGAGAACCGTTCAGTTCACAGCAGGCCCTGGGGCACAGCAGAGCCCAACCCCGGGGCAGGTTTTCTGTGTTGCTCTAGCCCGGCGGTCGGCAAACTCATTAGTCAGCAGAGCCAAATATCAACAGGACAACGATTGGAATTTCTTTTGAGAGCCAAATTTTTTAAACTTAAACGTCTCCTAACACCACCACTTCAAAATGCACTTGCCCAGGCCGTGGTATTTTGTGGAAGAGCCACACTCAAGGGGCCAAAGAGCCGCATGTGGCTCGAGAGCCACAGTTTGCCTACCCCGGCTCTAGCTTCCTGTGAATTAGGGTTCATGAAAATACGATAGAGAAAGGGAAGAGAAGTGCATGGACCAATCCAAACGGCCTTCAGCAAAGCATCCTGTTTTTAGCGCCCGCCCAGCATTCCTCGTCTGTACCTGGGGCTTCATGGCGCTGCCCCCTGGGAGGGGCGCTGTGCTAAGTGAGATCATGTATGTAGAGCTTAATCGCTGGCACGTGGAACGTACTCAGTGAAGGTTGTTTAGGTCAGTGCTGCTGTTGTGAAGTTACAAAATCAGCTAAAGTTGAAATCAGAATCCTTTAATGATTTTTGTCAATGAAATCATTGGTTCCATCCCTTTCCCCGCTGCCAGAACATTCCAGCGTCGGCTAGACATGCAGATCCTAAAGTGCTGGGTTTTCACAGTTCAGATGAGTGGGAGGCATGGTCGCTTCACTTTAGGAGGTATTTTCCGAACGGTCGCCCATTTCCCTTGCGGAATACAGGTCTCGGCTGATGTAGCGGCTCCTGCAGGCAGCCCTCTGCCCTGGGATCGGAGAGGCCACGGCAGAGCCATCTGGTTAATGCTGACCACTTGGCTGACTGGTCACTGAGCTGAGCTTTGCAGTTATTTCTTGCGTGTGTTTGGAATGTCCCCTTCGTCCTCATGCCGAGCACTTCCTTCAGACTCTGCTGCTAAATGCCAGGCCTTCCGAGATAAAAGACATATTCCTCACCGTTACGGCTCTCCCGATCTGTCACAGGCCACAGAGAGGGGAAGGAGAGGCTACTGTGTGATCTAAGATAGATAGCACCATATTAAATAGCACTTCAGCCCACCCGGGAGATGTGACCTGGGGCTGGAGAAGCATGTGGGTGTAGGTGGGCAGGTGGGGAGAGCACCCTAGGCAAGGGAAAGAGGACCATGTGGAGCTGTGGGCGAGTGTGGCATGTCCTGGAATTGGAAACCAGGGGGTGCCGATGGAGCATAGGCTGCAGATTGGAAAGCGTGAGTGATCGGCTCTGCAGGGAGGCAGAGGACAGGTGGCGAAGGGCCTGGAGTATCACAGCGAGTTTGATTGATGGAGTAGCCTCTGAAGGATGTTGAGCAGGAGAGAGAAAGGATTTCATTTAACGCTGCCCCCCAGTAAGGGAGCCAAGAGTGTATAGAGATTGGCGGTAGGGAGAAAGCACACAAGGAAACCAGTTAGAAGACTAGACATATTGGGGCGCTAAAGAAAAAAAGGGGGCTCCAGGAGCTCCTGATAGGCAGAGCTGGACTTCCGGCTTGGCCAACCAAGTGGAAGAGAGCACCTTGCAGAGGAGCAAGTTTGTGTGGGAAGAAGTAGGTCTGTGCATATTCAGAATAAAGTCCTTATGGGACAGTCACGTGAGCATAGTCAGTCCGCAATCGGGCGTGTAGATCTGGGGCAGAGGCAAGGGATCTGAGCCAAGGAGCAGGTGGGTGTGTATCAAAGTAGCTCAAGAAAAGCATGATGGGAGGAGGAAAGATGAGAAAGGATGGCGATTCGAGCAGGAAAGTGTAGGGGACGGGGAGGATCTGGAAGGCCAGTGACAAGGAGTGCCAAGGGGTGAAGAATACCAGAGCGAATGCGGAATGAAGGACGGAGGCCCGTGCTAGGGGAGCACTGTGTAACAGGAAGACCGAAGAGTCCCCAGGAGATTGGGGACAGTGCGGGCTGGAGGGCAGAGCATGAGGCTGGCAGAGATGAGTAAGTAAAGATTGTGAGTTTACAGACTCTTCTCCAGAACTTGGTGGAGAGTCGAGAGAGTTTCTTGTATTTTTAACGAGTGAACTTTAAGAGGGGAGCCTGCTGCCAAGGAGAGATTTAAGATGAAGTAATAAATAGAACAAGAAGAGCTTTGCCTGCTGTGCTTGAACGGGCGTTTCTTCCTCTGAAAAGAAGGACAAGAGTTAGAGCTGGTGTGAAGGCACTGAAGGTGGGGGGAGGGGGGAGGGGAAGGAGTTCTCTGTTCAGTGTGAGGTGATCTGCTGGGATGATGGCATGTTCTCCGAGGGATAGGGACCTAGGCAGGGATGGGAGCAGGGGGAGCAGTGCTGATGGGACCCAAACACAGCGCTTTCGTAATGACCAGTAGTACAGGGGTAGGCGTGTGCGCCCACATGTGTGTGTAAGGGTGGGGTTTGGGGGTTTTGTGTTCATTTGTTTTAGTAACAATTTTTTTTAAGCAATTTAAGCATATCTAGTCTTTCATTGAGTACAGGATGTTACCTTGACTGATGCTACTATGGATACCATTTTCCATTGATTTTTAGAAAGAGTGGAAGAGAGAGGGAAAGAGAAATATTGATGTGAGAGAAACAAGTCGATTGGTTGCCTTCTGCACGTGCCCCAATCAGGGCCCTGGGTGGGGAGGAGCCTGTAACCGAGGTACATGCCCTTGACTGGAATCGAACTCGGACCCTTCAGTCGACAGGCCGGCGCTCTATCCACTGAGCAACACCGGCCAGGGCTGCTGCAGTTGTAATACTGTGGCTTTTGTGTGTCCATGTAGGCCCAATGGGATTCATGTCCTGATCGCACATATTCTGAGTGGCTCTTCTTTTGGTTCCGGACAGGAGTACCTTGAAATTAAAAGGATGATTTTCCCAAGATTTTACTTTCTGAGCAACGAGGAGCTTCTCGCGATCCTGGCTGGGAGCAGCAACCCCGAGTCTGTCCAGGTGAGACCACCGGCCGCTGCTCAGCAGCCTCAGCCCCAGAAGCCGCGTCGGGGCCTCCTGTCGCTGACACTCCTCTCTGGCCCACAGCCTCACCTCGTGAAATGCTTTGAAAACATCAAGCACTTGCTGATCTGGAAGCAGGAGATCGGCCCTCCCACCGTGATAATGCTCATATCCGAGGAGGGGGAAGCGCTGGTGCTGCCCAAGTAGGACCTTTACGTTACAAACCTCCGTGTGGCCACTTCTGACACATCAGAGAAGCTGGCCAAGCCAACTGTTTCTTTTTTAGAAATACGTCCTTTTGTTGATTACAAAGAGAGGAAGGGAGAGGGAGAGAGAGAAACATCAATGATGAGAAAAATCATCGATCGGCTGCCTCCTGTACGCCCCCTACTGGGGATGGAGCCCGCAGCCCGAGCCGCACCCTGCCTGGTAACCGAACCGTGACCTCCTGGTTCCTAGGTTGGAGCTCAACACTGAGACACACCAGCCGGGCAGCAAACTGTTTGTTAAAGATAAAATGCGTGTCTGGAATTTTACCTTTCCATGACTAGACCAAGTGGCCTGATTCTGAAAGCCAACACGAGAGTTTGTTGGTTGAATACAGGCAGGAGGGAAACTTGCTTGCGGTTGTTGGTGCTGCTCCTTCTGATTCTTCCATGCCCTGGGGCTTGGTCGTGGCTCCCTGGCAGTCCTAACGGGCGAGGTCCTCCCGTTAACACTGGTCCGCCTGCCAGCCGGGGCCTGGGGCCCCTGGTGTGCGTGGTTCGGAAAAACGCTGTGCCCAAGTCTGGCCGTCCCCCTAAACCCCTCACTGGGCCCTCACTTGGGCTTCGTATTTCAAAGATCCAGCGAAGAATCCCAAAATGCTTTGTACTATAACCTACCCATTTTGTTAATTCGTATTTAATGGAACTACCGTATTGTCCGGCGTATAAGACGACTTTTTAACCCAGGAAAATCTTCTCAAAAGTCGGGGTTAGACTTACATGCCGGGTGTAAAATTACGGTAGCTTGCTGTTATGATGGGCATTGCTAACTCGCCAGGGGCTTGCCCAGCACTTGCTCTCTCTCTCTATTGTTATCTTCCTCCTATCATCATCAGTTCTGGTCGTCTTATACGCCGGAAAAGATGGTATTCATTTTGTGACTTGATGGCGTTGATGTCAGGATTTTCTAAAGCTAAGTGATTTGTTTTGTGTTTTGTTTTTTTGTTTTTTTGCATAGTTTTCCAAATTAAGATCTAGAAAAATAAGAGCTGTTACAGAATTAGAGTGCTTTGGCCTGTGAGTGGTATAAGTAGAGGAGGATTAGTCTACAAGCTTATCACAGGAATGAAACAGGAATAAAGATAATCCTCCACATGGTTTTTTTTCAATTACAGGAAAATTCGAGTAAGAAATGCTGTAGAACAGTGGCTGGTAAATGTAGAGAAGAGCATGTTTGATGTGCTAAAAAAGTAAGTATAATGGTCAGATCCTAAAACACACACACACACACACACACACACATAGAGTGGCCAGATTATTTTAATCACTGAACATATAATAATCTGGCCATTCAGTGTGTGGGTGTACCAGGCCTGTAATATATATATTAGAGGCCTTGTGCATGAATTTGTGCATGGGTGGGGTCCACCCAGCCTGGCCAGGGGGAGGGGACATGGGTGGTTGGCCAGCCTGTCTGCTGGTCAAACTCCTGGTCGAGGGGACAATTTGCATATTAGTCTTTTATTATATAGGATATACACTGAATAGCCAGATTATTATGCATCCAGAGATCATCATAATCTGGCCACTCGGTGTACGTGTATATTTGGTTAATTATCTAGTAATCTAAGTAGGAACGAGACAGAGAAAGGCATGAAGTGAAATCCTATTATGTCATGTTGATAAACATGAAAATAATCATTTCCACAGTGTAGACGTCAGCTTGAAGGTGTGACCATGGGCAGCATTTGGTGTTTGTTACTTTGAGATTCTTCAGGGTCTGAAAACCGGCTGGACCTGGCTGCTTCCCTGAGGCACAGTGCCCAGGAGGCCTCGGGGAACGGCCCCTTCATTTCTGTGCGTCTCTGCCCATTTCTGCTCCCTGGCATCGTTTACTTGGTTCAATCTTTTTAAAATGTTTTTTTTTTATTACTGATTTCAGGGGGAGAGAGAGATAGAAACATCAATGATGAGAGGAAATCACTGACCTGCTGCCTCCTGCAAGCTCCCCACTGGGGATCCAGCCTGTAGCCCTGGCATGTGTCCTGACAGGGAATCGAACCGTGACCTCCTGGTTCATGGGTCGACGCTGAACCACTGAGCCACACCGGCCGGGCTACTTGGTTTAGTCTCTTCAGTGTTCTCCTTTCTGCATTTTAATCTGTCGTTGCAATCTGTGTGAATGAAGGCAGAGCCTCAGAGCGTGCGCATCCACATTGGACTAGAACAGTCTTTCTGTTGTTGGTTATGAGAAAGCCACTGGTTCTGAAGTTTTAACACATCGAGGACCAGTAGTTGTCCTGCTAGCTTTACCCATTGGCCAGATGAGTCTCTATTGAATGAGTACAAAAAAAAGTTTTACGTAAATGTTAAAGTTATGTATTACATGTTCTTAGCAGCTAATACCTTTTTTAAAAAAATATATATTTTATTGATTTTTTTTACAGAGCAGAAGGGAGAGGGATAGAAAGTCAGAAACATCGATGAAAGAGACATCGATCAGCTGCCTCTTGTACACCCCCTACTGGGATGTGCCCGCAGCCAAGGTATATGCCCTTGCCGGAATCGAACCCGGGACCCTTCAGTCCACAGTCTAACACTCTATCCACTGAGCCAAACCGGACTCGGCAGCTAATACCTTTTTAAATATTCTTTGTAAAACACTGTGTACTATGAAGTGAGCATTCTCGTCATCCATCCCCAATGTGTTAATATCGGTATTCGTTAATCTTAGGGTGCCACCAGCACAGGCTCTCTGGAGCGGAGCAGGCTACCATTCACCTGCAGAAATAACCACAGGGCTTTCCTTGGCTCCACTCCTGAGCCCTGGTGATGTGAGAGGACCAGGTCTCATTCCACGTGAGGTGGGGGTGCTTCTTTCTGTAGGCAGGGAACCCCCAAAATGCATCTGGGCACTTGAGAGATCAGATTTTCAGTGGCTGCTCTGGGACTTTTCTGGTTAGACAGTCTTGTTTGCTAATGATGACAGACGTCTGTCTTTACAATTCCTTTAAAATGTCGCCCCCTTTCGATGTTGTCTAGGGTGACAACTCTTGTACGGTGTTGGAAAGTACAGATGCCGGGAGCTGCTAGTTTTTTTTGGGAAAGCTGCTCACGATTCGCCTTCAGTTCTGATGCTCATGTTTCTGCAAATCGTGCCTTGTCAACATCTTTAAGCAGGAGGTCAGGGTTCGATTCCCGGTCAGGGCCCAGGCCCAGGCTTCGTGCTCACTCCCCAGGAGGGGGTGTGCAGGAGGCAGCTGATCCATAATTCTCTCTCAACAGGGGTGTTTCTGTCTCCCTCTCATTTGCCCTTCCTATCTGAAATCAATGAGACGTAAAATAATCATAAAATAAAGATGTTCAGCTACATCAAAGGACTTCTGCTAGTCTATTGAGAAACTCAAATGCAGTTTCATCTTTAATTTGTGGATATCATGAGTTACATGAATACATTTCCTTACGGTGAACTTTTCCTGATATTCTTAGTCCCTTTTTGGTCTACTTACTTTCTTAGACAACTATATCACCATTTCCTACTTTATCCGTGCATTTGTCAATTTCTTTTCCTTTCTAGCACCTATTACATATTTTGCTATGTTGTTACCTGTAAACCATCTTCATAGAGTGTACTCTCAGTCAACACGTCAGTATTTGTACCGGTTATTATTTTTTATTAAGTGTTGTTTGTCTAATAGCTCGTCATAGCTGTTCCCATGATCAGAAGACATTCGGATCACGGTGTGATTTTTGACATTTCTGTGTCAGCTTGTTGTTCCTTGAGTGAAGTATAAACATGGATTTTGATTTTTGCTTTAATTTTGTTTTGCTTTTATTAATGTCAAAGTGTTTGATGGCAGTTCTGGTTTGTCGGCACGCCCCGAAGGTCACCCTCTGCCCTGTTCGGTCTTGGGTCTGCTTGGGCTGCCCGTGGCCTTCAGTGGTACGGCCTGGATTCCTCTCTTGCTGCCACGTGTGTGGGGCAAACGTGGGGCTCCCTTGTGGGTACCATCTGGGTTCCTTTCCCGAAAGCCACAGCGTTCGACAGGTGGCCTCTCTCTGGTGTCTCCGGCCCTCCCAGGTTCCAGCGACTTCCCTCCCCTTGCCCCTTTGGGCCTGAGGGTGGTAACACTACCCTTGCTGCTAGACCCGGTGTCCACCATCCCTGCAAGTCCCCCTAACCCTGCCCTCATCCCCGGGAGTCCCTTTAAACTCTCTTCCGGAGACCCTTTGAATGTGCTGCGTTCTGTGCCATTTTGTTCGATTTATTTTGATCACCCGCACAGTGGGACTCAGGTCCCCCATCGTACTGCGTGGCTTCTAACAGCAGCTGTGGGTTCGGCCCCTTTGGAAACGTGCAGGTGATGCTAACCAGGGATTTAAGGGATAGAGAATAGGCATGCATCGCTGAAACCGGTTTGGCTCAGTGGATAGAGCGTCGGCCTTGCGGACTAGAAGGTCCCAGGTTCGATTCCGGTCAAGGGCATGGACCTTGGCTGCGGGCACATCCCCAGTGGGGGACATGCAGGAGGCAGCTGATCGATGTTTCTCTCTCATTGATGTTTCAAGCTTTCTATCCCTCTCCCTTCCTCTCTGTAAAAAGTCAATAAAATGTATTTTTTTTTAAAAAAAATAGCCATGGATCAAGGCTCTGTGGATGATATTTAGACCCATCCACGGACCTAAAAGTGGAGGAAAATTCCCTGTGACCTTGTCCTGTCTGATCACTAGCTGGCCATGATCAGTGATGAGGTGTCAGTAATAGAGATTCACTTGTTTGTTTACAGATTTGTGAAGGAAGCCATTGAAGCCTGGAGCTACCAGCCCTTTGTCGGGTGGGCGGTGTCCCACCCGGGACAGGTGGTGCTCACCGTGGTGAGTCAGGGCCGCGCTGCCGGGGACACTCGGACGCGGAGATGAGCCGGCGGGAGGGCACGCGTGCGCATAACTGACTCGGGAATGCGCCTGGAAACAAGACACACATGGGCGGACAGATGGACAGATGCGGTAAAGCAAACACCCGCACAGCAAAAGGTTGACTAGAATGCAGCTGGGGGGCGTTTTGGAGTTCACCTTATAATCCCTGTGACTTTCCCAGTTCAAACTTTTCATAGTGAAATCTTGAATGAAAATGTTGTTTTCCTAGAGATACCACTGTGTCGTACTGCCTCAGTTTTCTACTGCTGTCAGTCAACAGTCGCTGCAGACCAACACCCTTTATGACCTTACAGTTTATAGAACAGTGGTCAGCAAACCACGGCTCGCGAGATGAATTCCAAAACGCCCACCAGGTGCATTCTACAGTTAACCTTTTGCTGTATGGGTGTTTCCTTTGTCACATATCTGTCCATCTGTCCACCCATCTGTGTATGTTATTTCCAGGTGCATGGTGACTAATGAGTTTGCCGACCTCTGACCTAAGCATTTAAGAGAGGAACACTGGCTCAGTAGTTGAACTTTCACCTGTGAACTAGGACAGTGTTGGGAAACTCGTTAGTCAACAGAGCGGAAAACCACATGTGGCTCCTGAGCCTTGGTTTGCCGACCGCTGGGTTAGAGGACAACACAGGTCTCCCGGGGCTCTGATCGGGGTGTCAGCAGGGCTGCGGTCCTCTCTGGAGGCCCAGGGGAGCCCCATTTCTTGTCTTTTCCAGCTTCGGGGGCCACCTGCCTTCCTGCCTGGGGCCCCGGCCTTCATTTTCAAGGCTAGCGATGCTGCATCTCTCTGCCCGTCCTTCAGCTCTCCCTCTGCCAACAGGCAGATAACGGTCTCCAGTTTTAAGGATACATGGATTGCATTGGATCCATAGCCTCTTGACATCTCCCCTGCCATTAACTTCCGGGTCAACCTGACAGGAACCTAGTAGCCACCTTCAAATAGCTCTGGTGTGTGTGGGAAGAGTCAGTGATGGGAGACAAACATGGAAATAGTACTTCTGAGTTCAACTGAGGAAACATTACTAGCTTCATCTTGGAAGGTTGCTATCGTTACTGCTTAACCTCGTGGTTAAGGATACATTTAAGAAGTATAAATATTGGCGATAAGTATACTTCCCCTTATTAATGGCTAAGTCCCCTTCCCCCCACCCCGCACACACAAGCATTAATCAAAATTCAGTCTCTAACTCTCCAATACATACAAAGGACTAACCTCTCTCTTTACACACATGCAAATGCACTCACACGCACACACCACACACAGACGTCACGAGCACATTTAATTTAGAGCGTTCGTGCTTCCCTTACCATGTTGACGTTTCGCCTTCCCAGAGCCAGGTCATGTTTTATAATGCCTGCACCAGAAGCTTCGCGAGTTCTCACCCGAGAGAAGAGCTGGAAAAAGCCCACGCCGATCTGATCCGGCGCCTGGGGCAGATCTCGGAGCTGGTGGTGCTGGACACGAGCAACGCGCGGACCAAGGCCGTCCTGGGGGCGCTGATCACCCTCTATGTTCACTGCAAAGACGTAGTGAGAAACTTGCTGCTGGCAAATATCTTCAGCGCGGAGGACTTTGAGTGGACAAGGTAGGTCGGCCTAATCTGTAACTCTACATAAAACCACCTCTCACCTACACACCGCTGTACCCCAAACTTTGTTAAACCTGAACTTTAAATTTCTGGACCAGTGGTCAGCAAACTGCAGCTCGCGAGCCACATGCGGCTCTTTGGCCCCTTGAGTGTGGCTCTTCCACAAAATACCACAGCCTGGGCGAGTCTGTTTTGAAGAAGTAGCGTTAGAAATTTTAAGTTTAAAAAATGTGGCTCTCCAAAGAAATTCCAATCGTTGTGCTGTTGATATTTGGCTCTGTGGACTAATGAGTTTGCCGACCGCTGTTCTGGAAGAATCGATATTGCTAAATTGTCTATACTGCCCACAGCAATCTATAAATTCAATTAAATCCCTATCGAAATTCTAATGGTATTTTTCACAGAAATGGGGGGGGGGAGCGGAATCCTGAAATTAGTATAGAACCACAAAAGACCACCAATCGCCAAAAGCGTTTTAAAAAGAAAGCACAAAGTTGGAGCCATCGCAGTTCCTGATCTCAAACTACGTTACAAAGCTGTAGTAGCCAGAACAGTGGGTTTTGCCATGAGAACAGACCCACTGACCAATGGAGAAAGGAAGCTACACATGTGGACAGTCTACAACGAAAGAGCCAGTAATGTATCATGGGAATAAGACGGTCTCTTCAATAAATGGTGTTGGGAAAACTGAAAGCCACATGGAGAGAGTGAAACAGACCCTGTCTTACGCCATAAACAAGAACGAATGCGAAATGAACGAAAGACTTGAATGTAAGACTTGCTACCTTTATTTATTTATTTATTTTTATTTTTTTATTTTATTTTATTTTTTTTAGACTTGCTGCCTTTAAACCCCTAAAAGAAAACAGCAGCTTCTTGACATCAGTCTTGGTGATCTGACTCCGAAAGCAAAGGCAAATGGGTTTTTACTGATTTCAGAGAAGGAGGGGGAGAGAGGTAGACACGTCCTTGATGAGAGAGAACCATGGATCTGCTGCCTCCTGCGCGCCCCACACTGAGGCTTGAACCCGCAACCCGGACATGTGCCCTGACCGGGAATCGAACCCACGGCCTCCTGGTTCATAGGTTGACACTCAACCACTGAGCCCTGCCGGCTGGGCAAAATACAGTTTTTTAAAATAATTGGGACAAATGGTATTTCTCTCAACTACATTCACATAAGGATCCTGTTTATAATCAACAACGTCTTTAACCACATCCTTTTTATATATGTATATTTTTATTGATTTCAGAGAGGAAGGGAGGTGTGGGGGGGAGAGAGAAACCTTAATTGACCAGCTGCCTCCTGCACACCCTCTACTGGGGATCGAGCCTGTAACCCAGGCCTATGCCCTTGACAGGAATCGAACCTGGGACCTCTCAGCCCGCAGGCAGATGCTCTGTCCATTGAGCCAAACCAGCCAGGGCTTAAACCACATTCTTATTTGAAACCATAGGGGTGATGCTTTCATAACCCCCCCATTTGTGTGATATCACACCGAGCACCATGACGCAGCAAGACCTTTTTCTCCGCGGGGTGAGCGCCTGTGTGTGGTCTTCTGAATTCTCGTTTCAGTGGCCGACACGGTCATTGTGAATTTCCCATCACTTTTCATGTATGTTATTGTTTTGATTTCTGTTTCTTTATTATGTTTCCGCACTTGGAAAAAACAGAAACAAAATAATTTTGCCCAATGACATGAGCTTTGAAAATCTTGTTTGCAGACATCTGCAGTATAAATGGAACGACAAGCAAATGCTGTGCTACGTCTCCCAAGGGGATGCCAGGTTTACTTACGGCTACGAGTACTTGGGCTGCACCCCGAGGCTGGTCATCACGCCGCTCACCAGCAGATGCTGGCTGACCCTCACGGAGGCGCTGCACCTCAACCTGGGCGGCTGCCCCTCGGGCCCGGCTGGCACGGGAAAAACCGAGAGTATCAAAGACCTGGCCAGAGTGAGTGCTTTCTGATCCAGAGTAACAATTTCCTCTTAGTCATAAACTTGAATGCTGGGGGGCCAGCCGGCCTCAGGCGAGCAGTCCCTGAAAGGGGGGGAGGCTTACGGGAAGACAGAGATAGGAAGATGGATAGAAATAAAGAAACAAAAGCTATGGGATCAGGAGGTCCGCAAAGCCCTCTTTAGGACTGCGCCCCGAGTTTATGTCACTCCACTCTTTTAAACAGTTCTGGCTACATATCACCCAATTCCTTGTTCCCCAACATCAAAGCTACATTCCATTGTTAACATGTTTCCCCACTAAACCCCTTATCTTAACTAACTTCCTTAGACTATATGTCCATCCAAGGCGCCATGTAAATCTTTTCCCAAGTATCCCATAGACACGTAAATCTTTTCCCAAGTATCCCATAGACGTTTGGCCATTTACAATGTTATGTGCTGGAGGGCAGTATTGTTTGCTAAACTACAATTGAAGGTAACCATTCTCCTGGGGCAAGGCCCGCCCTCTCAGGGAACTTTGCTCCCCGAGGGTGCTCTCCACACTTGAACAGCGCCTGAAATGTGCACCGTTTTCGTGAAGGTGTTCTTAACATTTATCAGCCCATTCGGTCATTCAGGCCAGACCGAGCCCCAGCTCATTCCGATGGCTGCGCTGTGTTGGGAGCTGGGGTCTCAGTAAGTCCACCTGTGCTTTGTACTAACCAGCTGGCTGCGAACGGTGGTTTTATTCCCTCCCGCTTCCTGCAGGGGCGAGCCGTTTATTTTGAGTCCCATATACAGATTCTTGCCTCATCTTGATGATGAATGGCCGTGTGTGGGGGGGGGGGGGAGGGGGGCGGGGAGAGAGACAGAGACAGAGACATCACTGGAATGCTTCTTTCTTAGTTTTTATTCTTTGGTGTGTTTAAAAATGACCTTAATGCTCCATGTACTAATCGAACTGTAATGGCATAGGTGCTTTCCATTCAATTCTGTTTTGTGAGGGTTTTTAAAATGTATTTTATTTACTTTTTACAGAGGAAGGGAGAGGGATAGAGAGTTAGAAACATTGAGAGAGAAACATCGATCAGCTGCCTCCTGCACACTCCCCACTAGGGATGTGTCTGCAACCAAGGTACATGCCCTTGACTGGAATTGAACCTGGGACCCTTCAGTCCACAGGCCGACGCTCTATCCACTGAACCAAACCAGTCAGGGCTGTTTTGTGAGTTTTTAAATTTGGTGAGCAATTCATCTTTAATTGCAAAAGTTTTCTCAAAAGAATGAAGACACTCATTACTCAGGAAGTTTTAACCTTAGTTATTTTGTGTCATCATTTAAGAACTTTATTAAAATAATATTTTTGTTTTCCAGTCCTTAGGTAAACATTGTGTAGTCTTCAACTGCTTTGAGGATCTGGATTATAAGGTAAAGCTTATATACTCGGATAAAAATATTATGCAAATGAAATAATTCGTTGGGGATTGAAAGAACAAGAAAGATGTCTTAGAGATATATTAAGTATTAATAGAACTATAAATGCTATTGATAATTTAAACTAATAGATTAGAAACTTAGAATGTAATGTAAACTTAAAACATTGACAGTTTGCCTTTATTCAACTGAACTACTTCCTGAGATTGTGTTTTTCAAACTATTTGATGGAGATATTTCTAAACAAAACCTAATATGGAATATAAATATATATACTAATATATAACAAATTAAGAGTACTGATCTACTCATATAAATTTATTTTTCTGTTTTCTAATCCTATACATTAACTTACTAAAAAGGTAAATCATTAAGAACAATGAGGCAATTACAATTAACATAAAACTTTGAATCAGAGTTTATATACATGATTAAAACTTTCTGTCAGCCTGTTTGTTTTGCTTGCACACTAAGATAAATCTCAGAATCTGAGATATTTATTAAAATTTTACATACCTGTCACAAATTTACCCGAAGCTTTAGAACATTTTATTTCGGTATGTGAAGTACCAGCCCTTCTCCCTCCCTCATCCCCTCTCGCTCCCTCATCCCCTCTCCCTCCTCCTCTCTGACATCTGGCCGAAGCTCCCCAAGGTCCCCAGATGCTGTTCGTGTTTGGTCTGACGGTGGTTTTGTCTTGTCTGTTTAGCTGCCAACACTTACACGTCAACAGATGCCCATCCCAGAGCCCTGGGCTGGCACCCCCATAGGTGGCAGGAGCTGAGTGGCAGCCGGTGCTTTAGCTGGGCCTCCCCTCTGGCCTGCACACTGACCTCCTCGCCCAGCGGCAGCACAGCGAACTCCCCGAGTCTGGTCCTCACCCAGGACAGGGAGCGCCTTCCTTCAGGCACCGGCCTCCGTCTCCGGGAAATTGTCCTAAAGGCCCTACGGGGAGCTGTGCAGTCAGGATCACGCCCCCCCCCCCCCCCCCCCCCGAGGGTCCCCAGTCAGCATCCGAGTTGGCCACTTCATGTTTAGGCTTCAGAGACGGGGCAGCTGGCAGACTACACCTGACACACAAAGCCTGAGTCGGGGAGGACTGGCACATGGTGTGTGCGGTTTGGGGGAATGGGGAGAAGATGCAAAAATTAACATCCTCGTCAAAATGTTCACCTGCGTAGTAACTGTCAGTAATCTTTTTCTAATTTTATTTTAAGATAATGGGGAAGTTCTTCTTCGGACTAGTTCAGTCAGGAGCGTGGTTTTGTTTCGATGAATTCAACCAGATTGACATGGAAATCCACTCGGTGATCGCCTCCCTGATCCAGACCATCAAGGCGGCTAAAGACAGCTACTCCGTCAGGTACCGGCCCGGCGGCCCGAGTGTGGCCACGCTCACGGCCACGGCCACGGTCATGGCCACGGTCACGGCCACGGCCACGGTCACGGCCACGGCCACGGCCACGGTCACGGTCACGGCCACGGGCCAGGGCCACGGCCACAGGCACGGTCACGAAGTGTTTTCTTCCGCAGGAAGCGTTGGGTGGAGCGGGCTGCTTACCCATCGTGTTTCTTTTGCTTGGTAATGAGACAAAGCGTTTGAGTTGAAGTTTTCTCAGTGCCTTTTCATTGGAAGAAACCCAGGTTTCCCCTGTAATTCTACATCTTCTTACAAAGTAAATCATGCTGGCCGCACACCCGAGCCTCCTCTTCCTCCGGGACTCTGGGGTAACAGACTTCAGTGCAGTGGTCGGCAAACCGAGGCTCAAGAGCCACATGAGGCTCTTTGGCCCCTCGAGTGTTCTAAAGCCACTTCTTCAAAATAGACTCTCCCCGGCCGAAAACCGACTTCTGCGCACGGGCCACGGAGTTTCAGTCTTACTGCACGTGGGCGCCCGCACGTGGCATTTTGTGGAAGAGCCACACTCAAGGGGCCGAAGAGCCGCAGGTGGCTCTTGAGCCTCAGTTTGCCGGCCACTGCTTTCGTGGAAAAGTCTTGTAGCTATGCTATCTGCATGTCAGATTGCTGATGTTTACTAATCGAGACGAAAACGGTTTTCCCTTCAGGTCAGTTCAGGAACTTTCATGAGTCCCTCTGTGGGCACAGCTGGGCTGTGGGTTTAACGCTCTGTGACAATTGGACTTTTCTAACGCGAGCTAGTGGACATCCAATTCTTTTTTTAAATACAGATTTCTTTATTGATTAAGGTGTTACCTATGTGTCCTTATTCCCCCATGACTCCCTTTGTCCCCTCCCATGCCCTCACTCCCCTGTTGTGGGCATCCGCTTCTAACCTCACCTCCCTGGGGTTCATTCCAACCACTGGAGCCGCTGTCACACGGCCTCACAAGTCCGTGAAGAGAAGTGGGGGTCACAGTGACCCACGTTTGACCCCTTCCTTGCCACAGCCAGCCTCGCCCGGTTTTCCGCCACCGTGTCCAGGGAGTCCTCAGATTGTCCCCCGGGTGCCCTTCCCTGTGGTGACCGCCCTCGTTGGCACCGGCTGTTGATGAAATCACCAGGTGATTCCTCCCCACCGTCTCCATGCTGGTTCCCGCGACAGGACGTGCATGTCCAGACCAAGGGCCCGCCTCGCTGATCCCAGAGTGTCTCAGTGGGCAGCAGGGGGCGGGCTGTGCTCCCCGCTAAAGCAGGAACTCAATGCCATGGCCACTCTGGGGTCCGCTAGGCCCTCTGGGCGGCGCTCTGGGCCCCAAGTTCTCCCCGGGTTCTTTTCCCTGGTCACTCAGTTCAGCCATGGGGTACCTCCCAGCCGCAGGCCCCACGACACTCACAGAGCTTCAGGCGGGAGCAGCGAAGTCAGGGTCCCAGCTGGGCTCACAGTTGTGGCTTCAGATGAGCCTCTCACTCCCCTATTACCGGTGTTTCTTCCCAGAAGGCTCTGCTTGGGCCTGAATGGAACACAGCCTGAGGGAAGTTCCAAACTCAGGTTTTAGGGGTGTCTTTGTTTTTGTTTTGTTTGTTTTTTAAGTTTTTACATTGATTTCAGAGAGGAAAGGAGCGGGGGGGGAGAGAGAGGAGAAAGAGAGAGAGAGATATCAATGATGAGAGAAAATCGTTGATCAGCTGCCTCTTGCATGTCCCACACTGGGAATCGAGCCTGCCCTTGACAGGAATTGAATCCAGGACGCTTCAGTCCACAGGCCAACCAACACTATACCCACTGAGCAAAACCAGCTAGGGCTCTTTGTTTTTTAATATATTTGTATTGATGTCAGAGAGGAAGGGGAGGAGAGAGAGAGAGAAAGGGAATCGTTGATCAGCTGCCTCCTGCACACCCCACACTGGGGATGGAGCCCGCAGCCCAGGCCTGTGCCCAGACCGGGAATCAAACTGTCACCTCCTGGTCCATAAGTCGGTGCTCAACCCCTGAGCCACCCCGGCCGGGCACAGTTGTAGTCTTAACACACTTTGGCCTAGAGGTCCCTTGGTGACGCATGCTGTCATGTCTTGTAGGTTTGTCCTGGAAGGGAAAAAAATCCGCATCAACCTGTCCTGTGCAGTGTTCATCACCATGAATTTCGGGTAAGCCTCAGTTCCTCCGTAGCAGGAGTGGGCCACTTCCGTAGCCTGCGCCTGGGCTGCCATTCTCCCACCACTGCTGTCCGAGCCCCTCCGCCGGCCGTGCTGGCCCTGTCACCGGCAGCAGCTCTGCACCGTCCACAGGCACGGCCGCCCCGTGTACCTCAGAGCAATGGCGTGTCCCTTCACGGGCAGTCGGGTGGGAAGGAGAGGGAGGGGTGAGGAGGGTTGGGGGTGTGTTGCAGAGCTGGTGAGGGGAGCAGAGGACTGAATGAGAAGGCTGTGCCTACCAGGGTGCAGGCTGGAGGGTCAGTCCATCTCTGCTGGTGGGTGGTGATGGAGATGGAGGTGGTGATGGTGATGGTGATGGTGATGGTGATTGAGATGGTGATGGTGATTGAGATGGTGATGGAGATGGTGATGGGGATGGGGATGGAGATGGTGATGGGGATGGAGATGGGGATGGTGATGGTGATGGAGATGGAGATGGGGATGGAGATGGTGATGGGGATGGGGATGGAGATGGGGATGGGGATGGGTATGGGGATAGTGATGGAGATGGTGATGGGGATGGAGATGGTGATGGAGATGGAGATGGAGATGGGGATGGAGATGGTGATGGTGATGGGGATGGAGATGGGGATGGAGATGGAGATGGTGATGGAGATGGGATGGGGATGGAGATGGGGATGGGGATGGGGATGGGATGGGGATGGGGATGGAGATGGGGATGGGGATGGGGGATGGTGATGGAGATGGGGATGGGGATGGTGATGGAGATGGGGATGGAGATGGAGATGGGGATGGAGATGGAGATGGAGGTGGTGATGGAGATGGGGATGGGGATGGGGATGGGATGGAGATGGTGATGGGATGGAAATGGTGATGGAGATGGTGATGGAGATGGGGATGGGGATGGGGATGGGGATGGGGATGGGGATGGGGGATGGGGATGGAGATGGTGCAGATGAACTGTGGGAGGAGGCACAGGAAGACACGAACGTGAAGGAGGAAGCTTTGTGAGATGAAAAGTAGGATCGAAACTGCCTTCTAGCCAAGCCCGGTTTGGCTCAGTGGATGGAGCCAGCAGACTGAAGAGTCCCAGCTTCGATTCCGGTTAAGGGCATGTATCTTGGTTGTGGGCACATCCCCAGTGAGGGGGCGGGGGGCAGGAGGCAGCTGAATCAATGTTTCTCTCTCATTGATGTTTCTAACTCTCAATCCTTCTCCCTTCCTCTATAAAAAATCAATAAAACATATTTTAAAAGAAACAAATTACCTCCCAAACCTGTTGTCAGATACAGTCACATAGAACGCCACTGGGATTTGGGGGGCGGGGGGGGGAGTTACGTTATGTGGCGATGCGTGTGGAAAGCTGAAAAGGGGCGCTTCCTGTCCTTGTCTTCTCACCCTCTTTAGGAACAAGGGTCACATGGACCTCCCCAACACTCTGAAGGCTCTCTTCCGCCCGGTGGCCATGGTGCTGCCCCATTACCAGATGATCGCTGAAACCAGTCTGCTTGCGGTTGGCTTCCAGTCTGCGAAATCGCTCTCCAGGAAGCTGGTGAACCTGTACGAGTTAGCCAGCAAACAGCTCTCCCAGCAGGTGACGCTTCCCTCCCGTGACGGGGGCGATCAGAGCTTGTCCGGCCTCGGTCAGGCGGACCTGGGGAAGGAGGGGGCACGAGAATTCCCAGCAGCATGGCACATGCATGCCCTAACATGGGTGGAAGGCCATCTGCCAATTCGGCCACAGTTCCGAACCTGCCCTCCGAGATCTGGGGAGGGTGACCGAGTGGCTGCTATTTTATTTTATTTCATTTCATTTATTATTCTTTAATTTTATTTTTACTTTCTTATTTTATTGTATTTTATTTATTTGTTTGTTAAATCCTCATCCAAGGCTATTTTCCCAGTGATTTTTAGAGGGTGGAAGAGAGAGGAAAGACAGAGAAATATCGATGTGAGAAAAACACATTGATTGGTTTTTGCCCGACCAGGCCTGGGGATCGAGCCTGCAACCGAGGCGCCTGCCCTTGACCAGAATCGAACCTGTGACCCGTCAGTCCTCGGGCTAACGCTCGGTCCCACCGCCCCAACCGGCCAGGGCTCAATGCCATGTTCAATACCTTGCATACTGTTAACTGTTCTCTAAGGAGACTTGCAGGAGCACCAGCTTGGGGAGAAGTGGGAGCCTTCGAAGCGAAATGGAGTTCAGATGACAGTTTTTCTTCATAGCAACGCCCATCAGGGACTTAACTGCGTGCTCTTTGCACTTATCACCCAATTCATTTTCCTTCCAAAACTTTAATCCTCCAAATATTTTCACGTTTGATAGGCTCATTATACGTTTGGCCTGAGGTCTCTGAAGACAATTATAAAAATGGCGGGAAAGAGGAAGCAGGAGTTTAAAAGGTCAGTTGGATTTTGAATTGTTAGGTCCAAGGGACTTAATTATACAACACTGGGCAAACAGCGGGGTGGCCTCATTCTCCACTGCAAAGCCAGGTCTTTCCCGGGAGGAGGTGTGAAAGGGTCAGGTTATTCCCTAGGGCCGCAGCCGTGCAGCCTGGCGTGCTCTCCATCCCCTCGAGACGTTTAATAAATCATTATCTTATTTTTCATCAGCTATTAATTAACCTGAATTCATTTCTGTTATTTGCAGCCACAAAACACACACACACACACACCACACCCTAGCTGGTTTGGGT
This sequence comes from Antrozous pallidus, assembly GCA_027563665.1. Classification (NCBI taxonomy): domain Eukaryota; kingdom Metazoa; phylum Chordata; class Mammalia; order Chiroptera; family Vespertilionidae; genus Antrozous; species Antrozous pallidus. Next base: position 6,559,266 of record CM050529.1, on the reverse strand, counting down.
CAGTGGATAGAGCATCAACCTGCGGACTGAAAGGTCCCAGATTCAATTCCTGTCAAGGGCATGGACCTTGGTTGCGGGCACATCCCCGGTGGGGAGTGTGCAGAGGCAGCTGATTGATGTTTCTAACTCTCTGTCCCTCTGCCTTCCTCTCTGTAAAAAAATCAACAAGATATATATATATTTTAAAAACAAACACAAACAAATAAAGAAAAACAACAACAATCCTCTACTGATACAACGCCCATCCCTGAATCAGTAACTAGGAATGGCATGACCTTGACTTTGCAGAGAAGGCAGAGCCCATCCCTAGAGCTGGGACTAGATAAACCTCATCCAACCGCAGAGCGGGTACCGAGAGGGACAGGAGGGGATGAGGTGAGGTGGCCAGCTCTTAACAGGAACACAAATGGTCTTTCATGCCAGCAACCCACTCATTCTTTGTCTGTTTTCTGTCCTTCAAGCAACTCGAGCGACAGCCTCTCTCCAGCGGAGGAGACGCTGATCGTCATCGAGGCCGTGAGAGAAGTGAGTTTGCCCAAGTGCATGGCCAGTGACGTCCTCCCTTTTGAGAACATCATCCACGACACTTTTCCCGAAGCCACCGTGTCGGAGGTCAGCCAGGGGGCCCTGGAGGTAAGGCCGCCTTGAGGGAGCTCGCACGTGACTTCGGGGGGAGGATCGCGAGAAGGAGCAAGCCGTCGATGAAAACGGTTACGGTTCTTCCCGAGTCGCTCATGGCGGCAGACATACCTGGAGATCTGTGTCTCCCTTTGTGGGGCAAGAACGTTCCCTGATGCCGAGACCAGTTTGGCTCAGTGGATAGAGCTTCGGCCTGCGAACTGAAGGGTCCCAGGTTCGATTCCGGTCAAGGGCATGGACCTTGGTTGCGGGCACATCCCCAGTGGGGGGGGGGGGTGCAGGAGGCAGCTGATGGATGTTTCTCTCTCATCGATGTTTCTGACTCTCTATCCCTCTCCCCCCTTCTCTGTAAAAATCAATAAAATATATTTTTTAAAAATAAAGAAAAGAGCTTTCCCTGCACTGTGGCCAGGGAGGGAGGAGAGGCTGGGAGGAAGGCTCCTATGTGTTTTGTTTGCTCCAAGCGAGTCCTCCCCTCTTTCCTTTCCCCTCTCCTCCCCCCTCTTCTTTCCCATCTCCTCCCCCTCTCCTTTCCTCCCCTCCCCCCCCCGCCCCCACCATGGCAGGGACTACTTGTCTCTCCCTCCTACACCCCTGCTGAGCGTTCTGTGCCCCTTCAGCTGCTGTGCCTGTCCCCTGCAGGAGTGTGAGGAATGAGGAATAAAGGAGGCAAGGCTGACCAGAAAGACAGAATTGTCTTTTTCTCCTCCTCTCCAGTGACATCCACAGTGAAAGAACCACTTGAGAAGGAAGCACAGCTGCCCTTACAGTTTCTCTGTGAAATATTAAGGCTCTTTCTAAGCCACAGCCACTTTTTCTAAGACGTCTTAACGCAAGCATGTCAAACTCGCAGCCAGCGGGCTGCAGGCATGTCTCGTTGTCTATCCACATCAAGTTTGCAACTGTAAAAACTTCCCTTGTTCTCTTTGAATGTTTTGAGCATTGAAACATTAAAATAATCATTAGAAAATTGGACACCTACCTTCATGGTAGGTAGAATTACACTAAGATGTGGGATCACTTCCAGTGTCTTTTTCACTGTAGGATAAACACTTGTGCTGTGGTCATAGCTAGTTCTGAAGCATGTTTGAACGCATGAGTTCTTTTTTTTAAAAATATTTTATTGATTTTTTACAGAGCAGAAGGGAGAGGGATAGAAAGTCAGAAACATCAATGAGAGAGACATCGATCAGCTGCCCTCCTGCACGCCCCCTACTGGGGGGATGTGCCCGCAGCCAAGGTACATGCCCTTGCCGGAATCGAACCCGGGGACCCTTCAGTCCGCAGTCCGACGCTATATCCACTGAGCCAAACCGGTCTTGGTTGAACGCCTGAAGTTCTAAAGGTAGGGAGGATCTGTGGATTTGCTACTGGAGTCTCTGAATATAGAATTTGGATGTATCGCCCCGCCTGTGGGCTCAGCGACTGAGCGTCGAGCTAGTCACAGTTCGATTCCTGGTCCCAGCCCGTGCCCGGGTTGCAGGCTCATGCGCCCCCCCCCCGCCCCCCCCCGTGTGGGATATGTAAGATCACAGCCAATCAGTGATTCTCTCTCATCATTGATGCTTCTATGTCTCCCTCTCCCTTCTTCTCTGAAATCAATAAAAAAATATTTTTTTAAAATTTGGATATATTATATTTTGGGTGGAAAATAGGTTCTTGTTATCCTCAGGTTGGTGAACTAAAAATTTAAGAACTATTATAGTAAAGTATTTGATGCCTAGTTAAGAGAGACTTTTTTAGGATTACAGACCAAGATTTTGGTTTGTGGTGCGTTTTAAATTAATGTATTTATTTTCTTTTAGAGAGTAGTAGCTCTTGCAACACAGTTGTTGGGCTTACAACCATGGCCAGCTCAGAAAGAGAAAATCATCCAGTTCCATAATCAACTTCAGGTGAGTGTAGAATGGCATGGTCGCAATTCTTTGCCCTGGATTTTAACCCATCTGATCTAGGAGGACACAATAGGAACTAACAAAAAAGAGCGATTGCCATGCTCTTCAATGTAAAGTGGTGCATTGATTAACTGTGTACCTAGACATTGTTTGATCCTTCACTGTACCTCGCAACAAATTTCCACTTGCATCTCCTTAATGCACAATTGTAAAAAAAACAAAAGCAAAAATGCTGCAAAGATGCTGTGAAGTGTTCTGCATTCCATTATTCTTCTTTCTCTGAATTGCCTATTCTTTACGAATGAACCATTTGGAAAAACATCAGACTGTGCATTTCCCTGAGTACTAGGACAATTGTACTTCCTTTTATATGTTTGCTAGAGGCCCAGTGCACAAATTCGTGTACCAATGGGGTCTCTTGGCCTGGCCTGCAGGATGGGGGGGAAAACCAGCTCTCTGACATCCCCTGAGGGGTCCTGGATTGCAAGAGGATGCAAAGGGTTGGGGACTGCTGGACTAAAAGGTCCAGGTTCGATTCTGGTCAAGGACACATGCCCTGTTTGTGGGCCCAGTCCCCAGTAGGGGACATGCAGGAGGCAGCTGATCAATGGTTCTCTCTCATCATTGATGTTTCTATCGCTCTTTCCCTCTCCCTTCCTCTCTGAAGTCAATAAAAATATGTTTAAGATAAATAAAATTAGATTTCTGGTGATTTTAACATTAGCCTAGTCAATAAAAACAACCCAGATTACTATAGATTGAACAATAATTTGAAGGAAGGGTTTGTGGATATAGTTAGAGATGTTTTTACAAATAAGAGACTTCAAGTTTCAGTTCAATTGAACCGTTAGTAAACCAAATGTAAGCCATAAATCTGCAATTTTGTTCTAGGCTTGTGTCGGTGTGATGTTAGTGGGCCCAACAGGTGGAGGAAAGACAACTGTGAGAAGAATTTTAGAAAAAGCATTAACACTTTTACCAATTGAAGAGTTGTTATCAGCTGAACCAAAGACCTCTCTTTCACAGGTAAATACTCTACAAAATAAAATGTTTCCCTGTTGGTTAAGGTTGTAGTTCATGCTTCAGTTAGAGCATCAGATTCTCTCTACGTAAGTTATTCTGTACTTGTTAAATTTATTGATACAAAATTTAGGAATCATTTGTAGTGAATGGGATTGTTTTCCATTTGGATCTCAAACTGGTCATTGCTAGTATAAACTACAACAATCAAATTGTGTGCTTATTGTATGTTTACTCACCTTATTTAATGGAGTGATAGGTTCTAATTTTTAGATAATCTAATCATCTTCAAATGAATTTTGTATCCTTCCTAATATCCATGTAACTTATATTAACTTACTGCATTGATTTACCCTTCAAGACAATCCTATCTAATAAAAGAGTAATATGCAAATTGACTGTACTTATGCTACACCCAATAAGCTATGCCCACAAGCCAATCAGGAGCGATATGCAAACTAACACCCAACCAAGATGGCTGCTGCCCAAGGCTGGAAAAAGCCTTGCCAGAGGCTTTTTCTGGCCTTGAGCAAGCCGGGGCTGGGGTGGAGCCAGCCAACGATTGGCCCAATGGCAGGGTGATTGCTGGGTGCCCAAGGCCTGGAAAACCTCACCAAGAGTTTTTCTGGCCTTGGCAGGCTGGGCTGGGGTGGAGCCAGCCAGCAATCAGCCCCATGGCAGGGCATTTGCTGGGTGCCCAAGGCATAAAGCCTGAGTCAGAGGCTTTCCGCCTTGGGCAGGCCGGGAGTGAGCAGTCAGTAGGATATCCCCTGAGGGCTCCCAGTATGTGTAAGGGGGCAGGTTGGACTGAGGGATCACCCACCCCCAGTGCATGATTTCATGCACCGGGCCCCTAGTCTTACCTAATAATAGACAAACATGTAAATTGACCATACCTCCGCTATGCCCATAGCCAACCAGAGTGAGTATGCAAATTAACCCAATAAAGATGGTGGTTAATTTGCATACATAGGCACCCAGGTCACTGTGAGGTAAGCATCAGAGCCAAGGGGGCAGGGGCAGAGCCAGTGATCTGACGGGGCTAGAGGCTTTCTGCCTGGGCAGGCCAGGACTGGGGCGGCGCCTGTGATCAATCCGTCACAGGGTGCAGGGGGTCCCTGCCCGAACCCAAAAGTAAGCTGTCAGTAGGACATCCCCTGAGGGCTCCAAGTATGTGAGAGGAGGCAGGTTGGGCTGAGGGACCACCCCACTCCCCAGTGCACGAATTTTGTGCACCAGGCCCCTAGTGCTAACTATAATATCTTACTTTCCCTGGATTGCAGTTAAATTTATGCATTTAATATTTACTCTTGGTCTGTGATACATATTCATTATTATACTTTGATATTATCATTCTTTATAATACTTTTTCTGTTCTCATAATATTTTGGTTTTTGACTTCTAGAATTTATGAAATGATTTTAGCACCTACTTTTTATATTTTAATTGATTAATGTACCAAGCTATGTTGATAGATTTACTAATGTTAAATGGCCCTGGAATTCCTAGAATACTCCTGCTTTTTCATGAAATATTTTTATTCAGTATAAAGGTAGACTCCAATATAGTCTGTACTTCAGTTATCTTACATAAAGGGATATTATTTGTAATAGCCAGGATTTTTAGAATAGTGACTTGAGTATTATGGCTGATTTTAATAACGTCCATTCTTTATAGTCCCTTGAAAATTGGTACCTTTATAGGGAACCTTTCTCTCCTAAAACCCTTTGGTGATAACCTTGCACAAAGTTGAGTAATGGTACTGATGCCGGAGGAAGGAATGGGCCAGACTTCCCAGACACAGGTGGGAGTGAGGCTCCTGCGGTTACCTTCAGAGAAGGAATCCTGAGACTCGCCCAGGAGGTTAGAATTGGGTAGATTTCATTGGCAGAGAGCTACGTTTCTCAGGTTCCAAAGTGCCCTCCCCTCCAGCCAGTGTCCGGAGTGTCCGGTCCATGTTCCAGCCGGGGTGCTATAGCATTCAGGCTGGTTCAAGTGCATTGATCCATGTGCAGAGCCCCATGGGACCCTGAGCCCTGTGGCCTGGGGAGAGCATCCCCGCCACAGGAGTCCCAGCAGGGCAGAGAGAGAGGAGACACTTCCTCGGGAAGTTTATGTTTAGGTTTCACGTGTGCTTTCAGGGGCCACGCCCATTTGGACTTGCTTACGGGTTTGATGGACAGGCAAGCAGGTAGGCAACTTCCCATGCCACTTGGACCCGACTGGGCATAGTCTACCTGGTTTTTCCTTTCCCCTTTCCTGTTCAATAATAGCCAGTTCATTAGGGTGGCATCCATACTGTAGTTAATGTCTGTAGCTAATGTCTTTAAAAACCACCCTGGGTTTTTCTCAGATTCCAGGAAGAAAGGGAAAAGTGGATACTTGCATTTTAAATCCAAAGTCTATCACTATTGGTGAGCTATATGGACAACTGGATCTCAATACCATGAAATGGACCGATGGATTATTATCAGCAACAATTCGAAATTATGTATCTTCTAACAGTTTAAGTTCTTCAAAGAAAGACATTGATCTTGTACTAAAATCAAAAATCTCAGATTCATCTAATGTAAGTGTCATATGGAATGATTATTTTTATTTGACTTGTGGATTATTTCATTATCTAAAGACTAATATTAAAGCATCATTAAGTACATACTAGGGTAAAAGTGAATATAAAAATTATGATCACTCTAGCCTGTCTGGCTCAGTGGATAGGGCGTCGGCCTGCGGACCAAAGGGTCCCAGGTTCGATTCTGGTCAAGGTCACATACCTGGGTTGCAGGCTCCTCCCGGGCCCAGGCCCTGGTCAGTCCAGGGCTCCTGCAGGAGGCAGCCACTCGATGTGTCTCTCTTGCACCCATATTTCTGTCTTCCCCTCTCTCTTCCTTCCACTCTCTCTAAAAATCAATGGAAAAATATCCTCAGGTGAGGATAAAAAAAAAAAATTATGGTCATTTTTTCCAAAGACAAAAATTAAGCTATAAAAAAGCAGAAAATATCCCACTATGTTTTAAAATGGTCAGTAAACAATGAAATGAAATTCAAGATGCGTGCTTTTGAAGGAACACAAAATGGATTAAGTGATGATTTGGTTATCACCAATATATTTTACAAATGACTGAAGGGTCAGGGGTTTGATTCCCAGTCAAGGGCAGGCACCTGGGTTGCAGATTTGATGCCAGCCCTGGTCAGGGTGCATGCAGGCGGCAACCAATTGATGTGTGTGTCTCTCCCCCCTCCCTCTGTTTCCCATCTCTGCCCTCATATCTCACCCTCCCATCCACTCTCTAAAATATCCTATATAATAAAAGAGAAACATGCAAGTTTGAACATACCTTCGCTCCTGATTGGCTATGCTACCAGCCAATCAGGAGCGGGGGCGTTGCCAAGTGGCGTGAGCACCGGGCCCCAGGGATGGAGATGAAACGGCAGTGGCAGCGAGCACCCAGCTCCCAGGCCCTGTGAGGGGAAGTGGCGGCAGCAACAGCAGTGGTGGTGTCAGTGGCAGGGAGCACCCGGCCCCCAGGCACTGTGGGTGGAAGTGGCAGCGAGCGCCCAGCCCCCAGGGCCAGGTGGTCACAGGCAGCCGGGGCTGAGCTGAGCAGGGTGATGGCTGGGTGCTCGCCAGAGGCTTTAGGCCTTGAGCAGGCTGGGGGTGAGCCATCAGTTGGACACCCCTGAGGGCTCCCAGTATGGGAGAGGAGGCAGGTTGGGTTAAGGGACCATCCACCCCCAGTGCACGAATTTCATGTACCAGGCCCCTAATGTGTGTGTGTGTGTGTGTGTGTGTGTGTGTATGTGTATGTATATGTATATGTGTGTGTGTGTGTGTGTATATATATATATATGTATATATATTCAGTGCAACAAGAACAAAGATGTGGAGAAACACACATTCTTACATCTCATTGGTAAACTGCTATTGCTATAAACTTTTAGGAAAATAACAGAAGAATTTATTAAAGATGAAAAGGCATATAATATTTGACTCTTTTAAAAATCTAGATAAAGGAGTGCATAGAGGACAGCAATGACTTGTGGGCAGGCATGCTAACTACAGGCTTCTCTAACAGGAATAACAATTGGAAAGAGCATTGGGCTTGCTTCCTTCCTGCTGAGGCCTGGGCCTGGGGAGTGACTGTCGCTGTTGGCCATGTTGCTGGCCACAGGTGGCCCATGGTGCTCAGATGATCTCTCTCTCTCTCTCTCTCTCTCTCTCTCTCTTTTTTAATAAGGTGCCTAGATAACCAGGTCTTTTTTTTATATATATATATTTTTGATTTTTTTACAGAGTGGAAGGGAGAGGGATAGAAAGTCAGAAACATCGATGAGAGAGAGAGACATCGATCAGCTGCCTCTTGCACGCCCCCTACTGGGGATGTGCCCGCAGCCAAGGTACATGCCTTTGCCGGAATCAAACCCGGGACCCTTCAGTCCGCAGTCCGACGCTCTATCCACTGGACCAAAGCGGTCTCGGCGCGCTCTCTCTCTCTCTCTCTCTCTCTCTCTCTCTCTCTCTCTCTCTCTCTCTTTTTCTCTCTTTCTCTTGTCCCACCCCACACTTTGCACCCAGCATAGGCCTAGTGTTTGCTTCCTCCTGCTCTTGGTGGCAAAGGAAAGCAGTCCATTCAGCTGATGACACAGTATTCACCCCTCTGTGGGGATAAATAATTAAGCTCTCAGGTAATTGGAAGTTAGGTATGAGCATTGATCAGAATTTCTGAGGTTGGCGTGAGAACAGCCTGTATTCCGTTCACTGGGGAGCCTGCCACACACAGGAATTCGGGCTCCATTCCAAATGCATCCCATCAGAATTGCCAAGGACGAGGTGTTGGAATCTGCAGGGTAGCAGACCCTGCCGGTGATTCTCAGCAGCCTAGCACTTGAAATTCGATGGTGAAAGAAGGAGTAGGAAAACCACACATCCCAGTGCCCACTGTGGTGTTGCTAGAGGTGGTGGAGATTCAGAGAACTTCCTCTCCTCGCTTCGTGCTTTGCTGCATTATTTGAATATTATTATATAACAAGATCATATTATCTTTCGGGGTGGGGGGACGGAAAGGGAAAAATGTTCTAAAAGAACAGGACCCGTGGTCCCAGCAGTTACTGTCTCCTGTGGTGGCCACACCGGGGGTCTTCTCAGATACGGAACCTTCTGCCTTTTCTATTTTTGTCACAAAAGAAAGCATATTGGCATACAGTCCGTTTTCATTGGGAAGTGTGGTCAAATGAAAAAATATAAACATTATTGATTTATTGCAGGTTTTTCAACTTCATGGCTCTAATATATTAGATCTCGATGCTACCATGTTTAAGAAAGAGGTGGAGAAAGAGGTTCCAGTTACCGAAAGTGAGAGTAAGTATTGTGATTCAGTTTCATCTCCATGACGAATTAACATAAAAAGGCAAGTTAACCCCATCTGAACTTTCTTTTTATATATATATTTTAAAATGTTTGTTCCATGCTCTTGTTCTTGTGCTGTTTCTTTTTTTCTTGTGTGCTTATTTGAGATTTGTGTGATTTTACTATGAACATAACAGCCCATGCAATTATGTTCCACTGGTGGCTCGATGTGAGAACGGGCCTTCATTCCCCTGGCTGCTGGCACTACCTTCACTCTGGCTAGAGCGACCTTTCTGCCTTCCCACACTGCCCAGAGGCCCCAAGAGGCTGGGGTGGTACGGAACGCCTGCATCCCCAGCCGTTTGGCACCTGCATATGCAAATTAACCTGCAATCTTTGTTGGGTTAATTTGCATACTCACTCCTGATTGGCTGGTGGGTGTCACCAAGGTATGGTCAATTAGCATGTTACTCTTTTATTAGGTGAATAGATACCAGGGCTTACGTAGGACCCTTTTGGTTTACACCAAGTCGTTGTTACAGGTAGAAATACCCCAGGTGAGCAGCAGCCACAGCCACACTGCAATATAGTGCGCTGGGTGGGCCCGCACAGGCTGTACACACCCAGGCCAGATCATGCCACCCAAACGTGGTCATCTTGAGGGCATCTGACACCCAGCAGGTGCCATTGTGCTGTGTGCCAGGGCACAGAGATGTACAGGACGAGGTCCTTCCAGAGATGCTGTCAGTCCCTGCAGGACCCTGGCCACTGCTTCCATGCCCCCTGGTGACATCTGGCAACACTGCCCCAGGAGGGCACTTACCTTCCAGACTCAGAGAGGGACTTCAGCTGTAGCTTCTGCTCCCTTAGAGTATCTCCATTTGTGTGTGTGTATATGTGTATGTGTGTGTGCGTGCACGTGTGTGTCTCCTCAGTGTCAGTCGTGGGGAGTCCAGGGATGGGGCGCAGTCAGTGTCCTTCAGAGGGTTTTTAAGAAAACCCCAAGGCAGAGGTCTCGGCTCGTGAGAGCCCATCTGAGTGGGGCACCTGGACCCTCCCTCTCCCTGCCTGTCCTGGGGGATTTTAACGTCTGTCAAGTGGCTCACCCTGTGTCTCCACAGTGGTTTATTCATGCTTCCCCTCTCCTGGCCTGTCAATTTTCTAGAACGAGGGGGCGGGTGATGGGTCCAGAGGGTGGGGAGAGGAGGAAATAGTGTCCCCGTGTGGAATGGTCGCAAATCCATCTATTCGAGTCTTTCTTCAAAGGTTGTTTATTACCCTTCCCTGCTTCCCTCCCACAGGCAGCAGGTCCAAATGATGGAAAAGATAAACTCATGGCTCTGTCTCTTACCCAAATTGTAAGGACCATCTGAGAATATTAAACAATGTTTAAAGCATTTATTAATATGTTGTCTGAATATTCCTATTCCATAGACACTAGAGGCTGCACATAAACACGATCCCTCTAGTGTGTCCCAGGGCACCATTTTCCTCTTCATGAGGAGGCGTTTTCTAATAACACAGAATCTTGTGAGACTGTGATGAAAGAAGACGGGGCCTCGGGCCCACTCCGCGTGTGTTCTCTGCAGAGTTCGATTGGCAGTGGGTTGTCATGGATGGTCCCGTGGACACCTTTTGGGTAGAAAGCCTGAACTCGATGCTGGATAACACGAAAACGCTGTGCCTCGCAAACAGCGAGAGAATCACGCTAACTAATAAAATCAGAGTGATTTTTGAAGTGGACAGTCTCTCTCATGCCAGTCCTGCCACTGTCAGCCGATGTGGAGTGGTTTATATGGTGAGTCTTCAAAATCGAATTTCTTTGTGTGTGTGTGTGTGTGTGTGTGTGTGTGTGTGTGTATGTGTGTGTATTAGAGGCCCAGTGCATGAATTTGTGTATGGGTAGGGTCTGGCCAGCCTGGCCAGGGAGAGGGGATATGGGCAGTTGGCCTGCCTGCTTGCTGGTTGAACTCCTGGTTGAGGGGACAATTTGCATGTTAGCCTTTTATTATATAAGATATACACTGAGTGGCCAGATTATTATGCATTCACAGATCATCATCATCTGGCCACTCAGTGTGTGTGTGTGTGTGTGTGTGTGTGTACACGTGTGTACATGAGGCCCAGTGCATGAATTCATGCTTGGGTGGGGTCCAGCAAGCCTGGGCAGGGAGAGGAGAGGGGAGGGGACATGGGTGGTTGGCCAGCCTGCCTGCTGGTCAAACTCCTGGTTGAAAGGATAGTTTGCATATTAGCCTTTTATTATATAGGATATACACTGAGTAGCAGATTATTATGCATTCAGAGATCATCATCATCTGGTCACTCAGTGTGTATATGTATTGATTAATTGATTTCAGAAAGGAAGGGTGAGAGAGGTGGAAACATCGATGATAGGAATGTGAAATGCAATCCCAAAAGATGGTGAAGAGACGGAAGACAGCCAGGGATGAGTGTCTCCTAGCATGGAGTCCACCATTACCCACTATTCGCCCTTCTTCTGATCTGCGTGACACGGTTTAATGAATGACACTGAGGACAGTGCTGACTTCCTGGGGAAGCAGTGCCTCTCGCCACGTATACACAGCCCAAGGCACCTCTCTGCACGTAACCCCCTCCCCCCACGCTGTTGACTGGCAGGACTGTCATTAAGAATCACAAATAGCCGAAACCAGTTTGGCTCATTGGATAGAGCGTCAGCCTGCGGACTGAAAGGTCCTGGGGTCAGTTCTGATCAAGGGCATGTACCTTGGCTGCGGGCACATCCCCAGTAGGGAGTGTGCAAGAGGCAGCTGATAGATGTTTCTCTCTCATCGATGTTTCTAACTCTCTATCCTCTCCCCGTCCTCTCTGTAAAAAAATCAGTAAAATATATATATATTTTTAAAATCACAAATATGTCAGGGAAGGATAGTTCCTTGGGCTTTTTTTTTTGCTCACTTGCCCTTGAATGGAGGATGGTTCTAAACGATATTTGGCATTGGTGAACTCAGAAAGTAGGCAGGCGTGGTAATTCATCTGTCTACCTAAATTATCTCGTGCCTTTCGTTGTCAGGACCCTGTTGATCTGGGATGGGAGCCTTACGTTACGTCATGGCTCGCGAAAACTTCTAAAATTATGAGTCCATCAGGAGTGGATTGTCTTGAGCTCTTGATTAATAATACTGTCAAAGATGGACTAAAATTTATAAAGAATCATCAGAAATTTCAGCCACTTCCTGTCCAGAACATGACCGTTGTTACAACTCTCTGCAGAATTCTTGACTCCTTCTTTGAATTCATGGGTAAAAATGGAGGCTTTGGACAACGTGAGTTTTTCCTCCCTAAGTCATACTAATGATGCCTGATGTTAGCTAGAATGTGCTGAGACATAAACTCTCACAGACAGTATTCTAGGTATAAGTTAATTCAGCCTTTTTTGGTGATGCATTTGATAACCTATACTAAAAATAACCATATACTCCAGTGTTTCTTATTCTAGTCATTTATTATAAAGAAATAATCATAGAAGTGTTCATATTTAGCACAAGGAGCTTTATATAGGACAGAATTATTTATAACCATAAAAACAGCAAGACTCTGAACTCCAACAATAGGGGAATGGATTAATAAATTATGCTACAACGGTATTATGTTTCAATGGGGAGACATGAAGGTAGTATGAAAATAAAAAGCAGAAGCCTAAAAAATAAATAAATAGAGAAATAAATAAATAAATAAATAGCAGGCGCCTTAGCCAGTGTCGCCCAGTGGATAGAACATTGGCTTGCAGACTGAAGCATCCCAGGTTCGATTCTGGTCAAGGGCACATGTCCAGGTTGCAAGCTCGATCCCCAGTAGGGAGCATGCAGGAGCCAGCCAATCAATGATTCTCTCCCATCATGATGTCTCTGTTTCCTCCCTTCCTCTCTGAAATCAATAAAATATATTATAAATAAATAGAATGAGAACCAAAGTCTCTAATATTTTATTTAAATTTAACTTTAAATGTTCTATATTTAACACTTAAATAGTATATATTTATATTAAAGACCATAGTGAAATGCATCAATATTTAATTATGATTATTTGTGGGTGCTGAAATTATGGGTGATGGCTATTTTCTTCTGTATACTTTTTGTACTGGCTGTTTCACAAGAATCCTATGTTATTTTAACATAAAGAAACCAAACATGATTTAAAGCATAAGCTAAAAGGAAGGATGAGTAATCATTCATTCTTTGTGTTTCTCTGTGGAATGGAGGACTTAGACAAAAGAGTGGGTGATGGGGTTCGGAGGGAGACAGTTAGATGTTTGATGTTTGTTTTGAGACATTTTATATTGGAAAGCATACCGGTTTCTGCTTTGATACTTGACTTTAGTAGGACCAATGTATTATTTAGCTTTCAATGGGCATTACATTTGGAGGTAGTCACCTGAATGTCTTACAGTCTTCATTTTGGAACAATCAAACTTTCAAAAAAATCATCAGAGTAGAATAAAGAGTATGCAGATTTATATGCTTCAAATAAAGAAGGCTCGACTCAGACAATTGCAGGTACACTCTCTACTCCTGTTCTCTTTTTTTGTTGTTTTTTTAAAAAAAAATTTATTTTATTGAATTTTTACAGAGTGGAAGGGAGAGGGATAGAAAGCCAAAAACATGGAGAGAGAGACATCAACCAGCTGCCTCTTGCACGCCCCCTACTGGGGATGTGCCCGCAGCCAAGGCACATGCCCTTGACCGGAATCGAACCCGGGACCCCTCAGTCCGCAGTCCAACGCTCTATCCACTGAGCCAAACCGGTCTCGGCTGCTCCTCTTCTCTTAAAAAGGTAACTCCCACCCTGGCCAGGTACGGTAACTTCTTAAGATACTGTAGACAAATAATAGTGTCAGTTATAGAGCAAAGATGCTCTTCTCTGATGACTCACAAACTGAACAGTGTTCCAAGGGAACCCTCAGTAATTCATCAGCTACACTTTAAGTGTGTTGTTAACTGTGGGGAAATACTCCTTCCTTTTCCAGATGAAGATTCGCAGCCCATGTCAGCTGAGAGAAGTTCTGTGCACTTAAAAGCTCCGGTCAGGTTCAAGAGTGTGGACAGGAGGTCAGTTGCATGCGTTCAACAGACACGTTTTAGTACGAACTACTTGCCAAACACTCCAATAGGCACAAAATTACTTGTCAATAAACCAATACCTTTATGATGTCATATCCTCAGAATGCACTTAAAATTTATATTTTTCCAGCTTAGCGATCATCTTGTATGTCTAATACAAGGTCGCCAGATTTTCTTGTATGTCTGATACAAGGTCGGTTCTTTTTTTGTTCCTCAAATTAGCCACGACTTTGACGTCATAGTCTTGGCACCTCTATGCCTTCTGCTCAAATGCTTTGCCTCCTACGTTTTGCCAAATCTCACTCATTCTCTCGTCTCAGTGCACCTGTAGCTTCTTCAGAGCGGCCTTCCCTAATGCCCACAATCTAAGTCCGTTATCTCTGCTGATACCCTCTAGTGGTGTGTGTGACTCTTTACTCTTTACCCCGAACATGGTTTGCTGTTCATTTTCGTGTTCTGGAAATAAGGGGCCATGTTAGCTTTGTGAGGAGGATCTGCTATATAGTCAGAATTCAGGAAACGTTTGCTGAATAAACAATGACATGTGACTAGAAGTTTCTAATAGATTTGTATGCACACATTGTCCATGGATGATTGCCAGTAAATTTCAGTTCATTGATGATATTTTTAGGATTTCCATAATTTACAATTAATTGTATAGTGATGCTAAATCCTAAACTGTTTTAAATGCCTTCAGGTCAGGCCCAAACCTGTCATTCAGTCTTATCAACCTCAGCGTTGAACAAAGGAAGTTCAGGGTCTCAGAGACCAGGATGACCTGGCTGGACCCAACCTAGAGAAGACTGTGCCAGACTCACAGCACCTGGCTACAGCCAGGTTGAACTAGGTCAGTGGTCGGCAAACTGCGGCTCGCGAGTCACAGGCGGCTCTTTGGCCCCTTGAGTGTGGCTCTTCCACAAAATACCACGGCCTGGGAGAGTCTATTTTGAAGAAGTGGTGTTAGAAGAAGTTTACATTTAAAAAATTGGGCTCTAAAAAGAAATTCCAGTCGTACTGTTGATATTTGGCTCTGTTGACTAACGAGTTTGCCGAGCACTGAACTAGGTCAACCCTGGGACTTGGTTAGTAGTGAATGACTGGTCACTTGTCACTCACTAAAATGAAGAATTACCAGATCCTCTTCCAGAGACAAGTAAACTCTCAGCTCATACACTGACGTAAAAAGTGAATCGTGTATATTAATTAAGTGAAATCTGACTACAACCCTCTTACACACATGGTCCTTTGACAAGAGAAGTAGTAGCCATGTATAATTGACATGACTTACCAAAGGAAAATTACCCACTAACTTGGATTTTTATCTCAAGAGCTGATGACCTAAAAAAAAAACCCCAAAATGTTTAGGTCCACACTTAACTATTAAAATTTTTACTAATGAAACTTGGCTATGGTTTTTGAAATAAGTGACTGAATGCCCCCGAAAAGAGTTAACTGTCACCCCGCCCCATTTACCTCCTCCAGTGCCGAAAGCCCGTGGTTTCTGGAGAAATACCCCGAGAAGCTAACGGTGATGATTCAGAAGCTGTTCGTGTTTGCGTTCACGTGGGCGTTTGGGGGGACCTTGAAACGTGAAGACGAACATGAGGAGGATATGCTGATGTACGCAAGCTTTGAACCTGCTTCTCTGGCGAAAGTCACCTATGATTTTGACAATCTTGTCCACGAGTTATTTGAAAGTCCACAAATAGGTGAGTTCTGGGGAGGAAAAGTCAAAAGTTCTGCTTCCTTTAGGAGAAACATTGGAAATCCTTCAGCACCGGGCCCACCTTTTAAGTGGGTTAGTGGCCAAGACCGGTTTGGCTCAGTGGATAGAGCGTCGGACTGCGGACTGAAGGGTCCCGGGTTCGATTCCGGTCGAGGGCATGTACCTTGGCTGCGGGCACATCCCCAGTAGGGGGCGTGCAAGAGGCGGCTGATCAATGTTTCTCTCTCATCGATGTTTCTGACTTTCTATCCCTCTCCCTTCTGCTCTGTAAAAAATCAATAAAATATATTTTAAAAAAAAATAAAGTGGGTTAGTGAATACGCTCCAGCACCCTTTGGTGAAAGAGAAAACTAGATTCCTGGGTGATTTTTGTTGCTATAAGAAGCTACAACTCACTGTAAGGCCGAACAAAGATAAAGCCTTGAGCGCTCGCTGGTGTGGCTCAGTGGATAGAGCATCCATCTGCGGACTGAAGGATCCCGGGTTTGATTCCAGTCAGGGGCACATGCCCAGGTTGACGGCTCGATCCCTAGTAGGGGGTGTGCAGGAGGCAGCCGGTCAGTGATTCTCTCTCATCATGGATGTTTCCATCTCTCCCTTTCCCTTCCTCTCTAAAGTCAATAAAAATATATTTTTTAAAAAAGATAAAGCCTTGAACCTGAGCTTAGCCAGGAGGAGCCCATCAGCTGTATGGCTGGGTCTGTTTGTACGCATCACCACGTAGCGGAAGCTGCAGTAGATTATTATTATAGTTTCATGTTTCTGTTTTGAAAACGGCTTTCTTAGATTTTCCAATAACACTTTTGGAATGATTTTTAAAGCCTTATATTTCCTTTGTATTTTTCATAGCAGTTCTGATAAGTGGCACAGAGCCTCATAGTTAGAAACAGTAAACCTCCCCAGTTAGCTGTTACTGGTTAAAGGGACTTTGAAGAGATAACGTATCAAAAAGAGACAAAATATTGAACGGGAGTATATTTGCTAAGTAAAGGGAGAACTAGATGACCAAGTGCACAAATCCTACGAGTTGGTCTAATGTAGCAAAGTATCATTTGAGGTTATTTGTCAAAGTTCTGTTTAAGACATCCGTGTTGCAAAGTTTTTACTTCCTCTGGTAACCTTCAATATCACAAATATTTGATATTTATATACAATGGAGTATTACTCATCCACAGACAGGACAGAAATCTTGTTATTGGTGACAACAGGATGGATTTTGAAGGGCATTATGCTAAGTGGAATAGGGCAGACTGGGAAGGACAAGTGCTGTCTGATCTCACTTGTATGTGAATCTTAAAAAGCCTAACTGAGCCAGCCGGTGTGGCTCAGTAGTTGAGCATCGACCTAGGAACTAGGAGGTCACGGTTCAATTCCTGGTCTGGGTGTGGGCTAGATCCCCAGTCAGGGCTGAATAGGAGGCAGCTGATCAATTATTCTTTCTTATTGATGTTTCTCTCTCCTTCTTCCTTCTGCTCTGAAATCAGTGAAACAATATATATTTTAAAATTTCATAAATGATTAAAAGGAACATATCAAATGTCAACACTATTTATTGTCTTCATATGGTGAAACCATGGCTAAATTCCTTTGCTTTATTTGTTCTGTACTTTCCGAATCTATTAACAAAATTAATTATTTTTAAAATAGTGAAGTAAGTGTAATTTGCAAATAAGTATCAGAGTTTTCTCATGTACAACCAGTGTATTACTGGCATTTGATAGTAATAATAAGCAGAAACGGGCAAGATTTCAAAGGCTATCAGATCATAATTCACCTTGCTTTCTGGACACACAAAAAAAGAGACAAAGTTAACAAAGCTTTGTCTTTAAATAATTAAAGACAAGAAGAAAAAAACAGGCTTATTTTACATATTTGGATCTACCCTTGGTGAACATTTCTTATTTCTGGTTCAACAACCAAAGCTTTCAAATAGAGAGCAGGTCATGAGCGAAACATGCCATAAATGAACCCCGTTGTTACTTGGACTTATTTATATTTTTCATTGTTTTCAAATGTAGGCATGACCCTCCCAACTGGCGAGACATCGATCTTCGGGTATTTTGTGGATCTGCAGCAGTGCGAATTCATCCGATGGTCAGAACTGCTTCCTAATGTGCAGACACTCATTCAGAAAGGTAAGTCATTACAGGAACTGGGCTCTGATTTCTCTAAAATATTAGGAATACTTCATATATAAAAGCACTGTAGTTATGTCATCAACTTTGAGGCCCGATGGATTGCAAATTTGTGCAGGAACCAATAATTAAAAATTAATAATCCTATATAATAAAGGAGTAATATGCAAATTAACCGTACATCTGCTACACCCACAAGCCATGGCCACAAGCCAATCAGAGCAAGTATGCAAATTAGCCAAGCCAAGATAATGGTTAATTTGCATATC
Organism: Antrozous pallidus; assembly: GCA_027563665.1. Taxonomy (NCBI): domain Eukaryota; kingdom Metazoa; phylum Chordata; class Mammalia; order Chiroptera; family Vespertilionidae; genus Antrozous; species Antrozous pallidus. The sequence goes on along the minus strand of CM050529.1, from coordinate 6,541,133 downwards.
CTGGCATAGAAGGAACCAAAGCTGTGGAGAAGGCAAGCAAGTGGGATGGGGGAGACGGGAGGGAGAAAAGCAGGCAGGTGGTGGAGAAGGAAGGGAGCGAGGCAGAAGAGAGGCAGAAGAGATGGGAGGGAGCGAGGCAGCAGAGAAGGGAGCGAGGCAGCGGAGAAGGGAGCGAGGCAGCGGAGACAGGAGGGAGCTTTGCTCAGGCCGCAGGAAGCCCTAGTCTTGCAGGAATCTTCCTGCAACAGAAGATTCCTCTAGTACAAGAATAAATTATGTTTCCTGTACTCACAATTGTACACTTACATTTGTTCTACCCTATATGTTTACAAAACATGCCTTTTATTAAAAAGCATCCTTGACTTGGTTTCTGAGAACGTTGGAATGTATTTGATTAAGTTGGTTGTACATTGTAAAACTGTAGTTCATAGAAAGTCTTACTAGTGGAAATCTTCTTTTACTTACCTGTGACTATTGAAGCAAAAACAGGAAAACACATGTACATACTGCAGTTGACTGTAAAGGAAACTTTAAATTAGAACAGAATAAACAATGTGACAAATACCCAGATATGCTATATTGTTTTGTTCTCAACCTTCTACAAAAGTAAGAAAAAAATATATAAAAAATTGTGGTATTTTGAGAGCTTGGTTGAAGTTTGAGGCAGGAATTTAATGATGAAGCTTCATGTAGATTTCTTGCCAATACAAGGAATTCAATATGCAAATTGAATTAATTTGCTTTGAGGTTAGGTTTCACTCATCAAAGAATTTCATAGTTTAGTTATAAGAATTTTTAGAGAAAACAACCAGAGCTGTCAAGTCATAAAGCATCCAGAAAGTTCTAACTCCAAATTAATTTCAGTTGGAAAGAGTAGGGTTCTGTTACATAATATTTGTCCCAGTAAATATTAGTGATTGATCGTATTTATTTACAACCTATGAATTGTTTATCACATGTTAGTACTGACATTGGTCATTTTGATCTCAGTTTTTACTACTACATAGAAAAAACATAACTGGGTATCGGTGCATGTAACACAGTGTTTTAGGGTATCCCTCCTATGGGAAAGCGCTGATCTTTTCTAGAGTGTGGGGAATAGGTGACTAAGATAAAGGGATGACTAGGATATATGACTGCGCAGTGCATGCCCTTACATACTGTTGAGTTGTGTACCATGTAAACATTTTAGCTATTCGACTTTTAATTTAAAAAAGAGGGAATAAAAGTATAAGGAAGTGAGGCTTTGTTATATTTATCCCTTTTGAGAGTTTTGGCTGTGTAATGTGGGGAAGAATTGTGGTGGTATTAGGGAGCCATGGGAATAAGGAAAACTTGGTTTAGGTTTTTTTTGGGGCGGGGGCTGTTTTAATTCATATAAAATTGCCTCTATTCACCTGGTTTTACAAACAAAAATGTTAATTTCACATGGTTCAACCAATAAGATTGGAAATACTAGTGCATGTGTGTTTGTCCAAAGGAAAATTCCAATACAATGAAAATCAGATAGTGGTGGGGAAGAAGGATCGATAATAATGAAAGCATAATATGCTAATTAGACCAGATGTCCTTCCAGACATCCTTCCAGATGAAGCTGGGGCTGCGAGGGAAGCCCCGGTCCCAGGTGCCAGAGGGAAGCCAGTGCCGGCAACTAGGGGAAGGAAAGCCTACTCTTGCACAAATTTTGTGCATCGGGCCTCTAGTTATCAAAGAAGTGAAGTTCTTTTTTCATTGTTGGCTTTTTGATTGCTTGTTCTTACTTTCTCTATCTTGTTGAAAGTGTTACAGATGCCCCGTTTGTCACCCCTCACCCCGGCCCTCACTGAGGTCCTTTTCGAAAGGATGGAGGAGCCTTGGGCAGGACAGCTGCTGTCTTAGGCTCACTGGAGGGAAGGATGAGGGGATGCACGCCTGCAGGGGAGAGCAGGTTGAGATTCGTAGGCTGGGTGGGAGGAAGGTCCGAATGCACAGGTGAGCTCAGCAGGCATGTAGCGAGCTCGCCAGCAGCGTCTGAATGAAAAGGACACCCTCTGAGATCCCCAGGGACCCTCAGGCCCTTGCAGTAGCTTTGCCTCACGTGTATATGTTTTAATGGCTCTGTAATGTACCCACTTTCCAGAAAGTATTGAGCACCTAAAAGATGAAGTTAACATTCATTGATAGACAAAAGGCCTGATGCACGAAAATTCGTGCAAGAGCATGCTTTCCTTCCCCTGCCCCACCCCTTCCTCCCACCCCTCACTCCCCACCCCCCGCCCCACTGCTGGCACCGGCTTCCCTCCGGCTGCTTCCCTCCTCTGGCTGCTAGCAGGCACCTGGGACCCAGGCCGGCTTTCCTCTGGCTGGCTTTGTCAGGAAGGATGTCTGGAATGACGTCTGGTCTAATTAGCATATTGCCCTTTTATTATTGCAGATGGTAGATGACCTGAAACTTTCTTTTTCAATGTGACTTAGGAACGTCAATACTGGTGGACCCGCAAGGCCCCGGGGAGAGCATCCTGAAGATCACGGAATACGGAGAGACGGTGAACCACACGGCCACCCGGGACACCACGTGCCTCTCCTTCCTCGTCAGCCTCCTCCTGAAGAATTTCTGCCCTGTGCTGCTCACAGGTGTGAAAGAATCGCCAAAGAAGGGGAACTGCAGAGTTAGGAGGAGGCTTGGCGATTATTGTCTACCCATTTTATAAGTCGGCGGGGGGGGAGGGGGGGAGAAATACCCTAAAAAGCTTTAGCTATTCCCACCTACAGCATCCGAATCACACTCCGCACGTGGGCCAGTCTCCCCTTCCCATCGCCCTCCTGCCGAGCCCCAGGAGGACCATGGGCTTAGGGGGGTGGGCCTCCTAGCCTGTGGCCTGAGGTCCCTTAGGGCCCCTGACGGTGGTAAGCTTGGCTGGTTTAATGAAACCTGTGCACATAACTCCACGCGAAGAAAAGTTAAAAATAAATGGCCCCATTTCCCAAAACCTTGCGCACACACTTCCTCAAGCCGATGCTCGGGTTCCAGCACCGCTCCTGCTCTTGTGTAATGTTCGCTTCAACCCGTCCAGTCCCCTTCTCCGACTCTCTAACTTCTGTCCTTTCCCGAGAGGCACAAACCCCCTTCCCCGTTCTGTACTCAAAGGACCCGGGCAGCAGGGATGTGGAAGCTCAGCTAACCCTCCGTGGCCTCCAGTTTGGACTATGGCAGTGGTCGGCAAACTGCGGCTCGCGAGCCACATGCGGCTCTCCGGCCCTTTGAGTGTGGCTCTTCCAAAAAATGCCTCAGCCTGGGAGAGTCTATGTTACACAAGTGGCATTAGAAGAAGTTTAAGTTTAAAAAATGTGGCTCTCCAATTTCAGTCGTTGTACTGTTGATATTTGGCTCTGCTGACTGATGAGTTTGCCGACCACTTTTACTTGCTCTTTGGTGAATTGTAAAGCCATGGCTTCCTGGGCTGCTGCAATGAGGGGTTTATTCCAGTTCCCACCCATCCCTTCCCACCCCCACCCCCCGTTGTGTTGCTAAAAACATTCAGGAAAATGAATTACATGTAGTGGTTGTGCAAAAATGTCTGTGGTCAGTGCAAATGCATATTCTAGAAAAATAACGGTTAACTCCTAATATATTCTTTCCTAAGAGAGATAATTTAAATAAATACTTGGTGAGGTTTTCATAGAGAGTGCTAGACTTATCCACTCTTCCCCACAATTTTTTTTTTTAAAGGAAAGAGCAAAAACATACTTTGCATGCAATTTTCAAATGAAAGAAAATGTTATTAGTTTACTTTAACATGTTAGCATTTGTTTGTTTTCTTGCGTGTAAATCTAACCTGATGTATTCTTTTATTTTCCCCGCTAGGAGACTTCGGTATTGGGAAAACCAGCGCCGTTAGTCAGATGCTTGCAAAGCTAGAGGGCTCAGGAGGATTTGATGTGAAACACGAAACAATTTTAGGAGAAATCCTACTATATAACGAAATTAAAAAGTCAAGGTAGGGTACATTAAACTCCACGTCTGATTTGTCTGTAAAAAAGTTTGCTTTAATATCTATACATTGTTTTAAAAAGCAAATGTGTTATGGAAAAATGCAGAAATATTCAAAAGAGGAGTTAAGAAAATCTTCACTTTTCCACAGTGTTAACTAAATTTCTTTAAATGAGAAATTCTGATATTTATTTTTAATATAACTAAATTTAAAATTTTAATTCTTTGACCTAACAAAGAGAAGCTATGAACTCTTTTCCTTCCTGGAAAAATGTAGCTAAATTTGCAAATATAGTGTTGCATATGATTGGTTTTGTTTGCACTAGAAATGTATTTCCTTCTTATTAAATATATTAATATTGAGGCCCAGTGTATGAAATTCATGCAAGAGTAGGACTTCTGCCTTGACTGATTTGGCTCAGTGGCTAGAGCGTCGGCCTGCGGACTGAAGGGTCCCAGGTTCAGTTCCGGTCAAGGGCATGGACCTTGATTGCGAGCACATCCCCAGCGGGGGGTGTGCAGGAGGCAGTTTTTTTACAGAGAGAGTGGAAGGGGCCTGGAGGGGGGTGGAGAGAGAGAGAGACAGAAACAAACATCGATGTGAGACACACTGACTGGTTGCCTCCTGCACGCACCCCCATTTGAGCCGGGGATTGAGCCTGAAAGTGAGGCGTGTGCCCTTGACCGGAATCAAACCTAGAACCTCTCGGTCCACCGGCTGGCGCGCTCTCCACTGAGCCAACCCGCCAGGACTGCCTCTCTCTCTCCAGGGGCGCCTTTAGTCCAGGCTGCCCTTACTGACTGGGCACACCAGCTTTTTGGGAAGGGACTCCGCCTGCACTCAGACAAGGCCGGAAAGGTCAGAGAAATCAGTTTTCAGACCTTCACTGCAGCAAGAATCATTCCTCCTCTGAGTTGTTCCACTCGTGACCAATGGGGTCTGGGAAAATAAATGTTCCTGTAGGTTCCATATCTAAACTGCAGTGGGTTCTAACCATGAAGAAGAATAGCATAATGGGGGGAAGCGCTGGAGACGGAGCGGAAATAAAGGTGCGGGGCCTTGTGTTGGGGGACCCGTCGGCAAATGCCTTTCGTAAAGGGCGGCGGCTCCGTGGCTTACTTTCCGGAGAAACACCAACAGCTTGGCATCCCAGCACTTTCCTGTTTGTGTTTTTATATATTTTTACTCACTTGGGAGAGGGAGGGAGAGGGAGAGGGAAACATGAAGGATGAGAGAGAACCGTGGATCGGCTGCCTCCTGCCCCCCTCGCTGGGGATGGAGCCCCCAACCCGGGCTGTGCCCCGACCGGAGCCAACCATCCACCTCCCGGTTCAGAGGCCGGCGCTCCACCACCGGCCCCCCCGCACCCCCCACCCCCCCCCCCCCCCCACCCCCCGCCGGGCCTGTTCGTTTTCAGAGGAGCCGGACTTTGTGGAACCCGGGTTCGGTGCCGACGGCGACACTAATCTGACCCGAGGAAGCGAGCGGGAAAACAGCTGTCTCCCTGGCGGAGGGAGAAGGAGCAGGAACCCACACACGCTGATGCTCTGAGCTCACTGTGTGGGTCCGGTACCGCGGCAAACGAGCTAACTTGGAACCCTTACCATGTGTCCCGACAGCCTGAGACAGAACATCAGCGCCCTGCTCTCGGAAACGTACAAGACGGCAGCCGGGAGCCAAGGTATGGGCTTACAGCGCCCCCCCCCCCCCCCCCCCCCCCCCCCCCCCCCCGCTCCCCGAAACACGGCCTGCTGTGTGCCGAGACCTCAGAACGCGGGCTCAAATGACAGTGCAAATAAAATGCCCCAAAAAGTAGGCACTGCCCTCTCCGCCGCCCTCCCCTCCCCACCGCCCTTCCCCCTCCCCCGACCTCCCCTCTCCACCTGCTATCCCCTCTCCCCCCGCCCTCCCCTCTCCACCGCCCTCCCCGCTCCCCCGCTCTCCCCTCTCCACGCCCTCCCCCTCCCCCGACCTCCCCTCTCCACGCCCTCCCCCTCCCTCACCCTCCCCCCTCCCCCGCCCTTCCCCCTCCCCCGACCTCCCCTCTCCAACTGCTATCCCCTCTCCGCGCCCTCCCCTCTCTGCCACCCTCCCCCGCCCTCCCCTCTCTGCCACCCTCCCCCCTCCCCCCACCCTCCCCCTTCGCCGCCCTCCCCCCTCTGGCTGCCCTCTCCTCTCCACCTGCCCTCCCCTCTCTGGCTGCCCTCCCCTCCGCTGCCCCCCCTCTGCCGCCCCCCCCGTCCAGCTGTTCTGTTTTGCTCAGGAGCTAGGATGCTTCTCTCCGCAGAGTGAGGTGTCTGCCTACCAGGAGGGTGACCTCTGGCTGAGCAGGGGGCCCTCAGACCCCGTGTGAAGGCCCCGGGCGGCCCCTGGCCGCTCTGTGGACAAGGCTGCGGAGGCCGGGGCTGGGGTTCACAGGCCGGACTGTCTGTGGACACACATGGGCTCAGGAGCCGCGTCCTGAAATCCTGACCTTGTCCGGCGGCAGCAGTGCCACTCCCGGAGAGAGGGGTGGCCTGACCCGCTGTGGAAAGGGGTGGGGGGTCTGGCCACAGATCCCGCCACAGGGTCATGGGCTCGGGGTTATTTGTTGCTGTTGTTTTTAAAATATGCTCTTGTGGATCTCAGAGAGGGGAGGGAGAGGGAGAAAAGCATCACTGATGAGAGAGAATCACTGATCGGCTGCCTCCTGCACGCCCCCTACTGGGGATCGGGCCCGCACCCGGGCATGTGCCCCGACGGGAATGGACCCCTGACCTCCTGGCTCACAGGTCAGCGCTCCCCCACGGAGCCCCGCCGCCGGCAGGAGCCTTTTGCTTCGCTTTGCGTTTGCTGGCGCGCCGTCTCTAGCCCTTCAGAGAAGGAGCTCCCATTCGGGTGCATTTGGTGAGGACGCTTCTTTCAGACCTGGCCCGCACAGTTTCATGGTAAAAAGTGTGTATTGCAAATCCAGCTGTTTTCAAGGCATTAAAAGCTCCCCGTGTCTGCTGTGCACCAGCGAAGAGAGGGCTCCCTGCGCGCTGGACCTTCCCGTTGGCTGTGGCTGCAGAGGGGCTGGTCCCACGAGAAGGAGGGGATGTTTGGAAAACACCTCCCAATTGGCACGTCCTCTCTCCTCTCTCCCCAGCTTGTCCAGAACCATTTTTTTCTCTTTTTTAAAAAATACCTTGATTTTTTTTTTTTTTTTTTTTTTTTTTTTACAGAGGATGGGAGAGGGATAGTTAGAAACATCGATGAGAGAGAAACATCCATCAGCTGCCTCCTGCACACCCCCTACTGGGGATGTGCCTGCAACCATGGTACATGCCCTTGACCGGAATCGAACCTGGGACCCTTCAGTCCGCAGGCCGACGCTCCATCCACTGAGCCAAACCGTCTTCGGCATCGTAGAGCCATTTCTGTAACCTGACAGCAGAATTGTACAGTGTTGTAATTTTTTTGTATTTTTTTAACGCCTCGGGATTAAGAAACATACTTTGAAAGTGTTCTGAAACTGTTTTCCTTTCCGTGTTTGGCATCATAGATAAGATTACCAAGAAGCCAGAAAAAGTGGATGACGGCTCCTTTAAAAACAACCTGAAAGGAGTCATCACGTCCACCATCAACTTTGGCATCAAGGTGAGCGCGGCCAGAGCCCGGGACACGATCCTGAAGAAGTTACGACGGAGAAATAAAGACACGCTCGGAGCCCCGAAGAACAACCGGGTGAGGCACCCCCCGGCGGCGGCGATTGGCTTCTGTTACTCACGGGACCCAGTGACTTACTTTAATCCATACCAGTAATCAGAGAGCATACACTTCTACCGTTATTGTGAAACGCATTTAAAATGGAGATTTGGGCCCTAGCTGGCTTGGCTCAGTGGCTAGAGCATCGGCCTGCAAACTGAAGGGTCCCAGGTTCGATTCCGGTCAAGGGCATGTACCTTGGCTGTGGGCACATCCCCAGTGGGAGGTGTGCAGGAGGCAGCTGATCGATGTTTCTCTCCCATCGATGTTTCTGGCTTTCTATCCCTCTCCTTCCTCTCTGTGAAAAATCAATAAAGTGTATTTTGAAAATAATAATGTCATCTTAAGGGGGCTAATGTACACAGTTATAATCAGTACACTTCAACGCATAATATTTTCAAAGGCAGAAAGTAACATGCTTGAAAACTGGAAATGTGTCTGAATTCTCTGCAACAGCATCTGCAGCAGAATTGTAAAAGTCTAGTCCCGCGTGGCAGTGTCATTCCTAAACCAGGGCCCATCTTATATGATAAAAGGGCAATATGCAAATTGAACGAATGGCAGAATGGCTGGTCACTGTGATGCACACTGACCACCAGGGGGCAGACACTCAACACAGGAGCCAGGATCCCAACTGGTGAGTGCGGGCAGCAGTGCTAAGGGTGTCCGGGGAGCGGGCCTCCGCTGTCAGTCGGATAGCCCCCAAGGGCTCCTGGACTGCGAGAGGGCGCAGGCTGGGCTGAGGGACACCCCCCCACCCCCCGTCCCCACCCTCCAGTGCACAAATCTCATGCACCAGGCCTCTAGTAGGAAATATAAATACCTGCACACCTAACACAGTTCCTCACCAACTCAATGAGTAAATGCTAAGTGCATAATAATCACATTTGTTCCTTTGTAAAAGCCACAATTGGATTACTTTATTCAGCATCAACCGCATTTCTAACTTTGTCAGTGGAGGTCTATAGGAAGGGAGTATAGTTTCTGCTATTTTGAAAGCATTGGTTTGGAAGGCCATATCAAAATAGAAATTGGTCTGCTGCTTTTTAATAGAAAAAGTCATGTCATTCCTTATGATTTTGTTCTCATACCATAGCATAAATAATATCCCTAATTCATACTTTAAAGAAAAGTGATACTAATTAATACATTTTAAAACCTTTGTCTTCCTTCAGATTGTAGTATTCATTGATGACCTGAATATACCGGAAATAGATAAGCATGGAGCACAACCACCCCTGGAATTAATCAGACAATTACTAGACTTGGGAGGAGTTTATGATACTGAAAAAATTGCATGGAAGGTAAAGTTCATGTTAAATATTGTTGAAATGTGGGTTTGGGGTACAGACTTCTTATGGGTCCTTGTCCGATGAAAATGAAGAATAAATTCATGGACTAACAGATTTCTTTAATAAGAATGTAGAAGTTTATTGGAAGCATATACAAACTCCCATCTGGGCAGGGGGGTCCCCAAAGGAGACCCCCCTGGGGAGGGGCCCCCAAGTGGGAAAAGCCTGCTTTCTCTCTCTCCCCCCCCTCTCAAAAATCTAAATATGAAGATCTGTAATCTAAAAAAGTCTGTCTTGTGTCCCTTCGTCTCCAGCTTATATGTGCTGCAGTTCTTTGTCTGACCCTGACCTTTTCTAATTGGACCCTTCTTCATTTAGGGCCCCTGTGCTTTCCTCCTGGGTCATTTAGCTACATTGTATGTTCCAAAAGCCGAAGCCCACATGGTCCCCCTCCCTTCCTCTCCACTTATTTTCCAACATTCCTCCATCCTCTGTGAAAATGTTTCCTGTGACTTTTCTTTTATACTCTGTGAATGCATGCCTTCCCCCTCTCCCCCCCCCCCCCCCCCCCATCCTGTGGCCTTTCTCTATCCTCTGTACAAGTAAGATAAGCATTTGGGTCTCCAAGGCCCCACCTATGCATTCCTCTCCCATGGGCCTTCTTTATTTCTAAGACGTAACCTGCTTATTTTGTCTCTCAAATTTCTTTTATTGTTACTTATCAATAAATTAAATATTTATAAGAATGTTGAGTGAATTGAGAAATTTGGAAAATCTGGTGAAATGGACAGGTACCGCAAGAACGTTAGCCATGCCGGTTACATCTGTGCAACGTAGCGCAGGGCACGGGGTCACAGAAATGCCACTCTTAGTTGGGTTAAGTCCTAGTAAAAGTTGCAAGTATGTCCTGAAGGTCTAGTTTCCGATCCAGATAATACTGTTATTAAGCATATGAATACTTCATCGGCATATAATGCATATAAGAAAAGCTAATCCCTGTCAGATACTCCCATCTTTATTTTTAAGAGCACAGATCAAGGGTTTTCAGAAGTATTGCAAAGTCAAAAACAAAAAAACAAATCCAGGGAGGAATTTCTCTGCAGTTATTTGTTACGTTGAACCAGGTCAGAAATGGCTGAAACGTTTTTACAGAGAGGAAGGGAGAGGGATAGAAAGTCAGAAACACCGATGAGAGAGAAATATCGATCAGCTGCCTCTTGCACACCCCCTGCTGGGGTTGTGCCCGCAGCCACGATATATGCCCTTGCCGGAATCGAACCTGGGACCTTTCAGTCCGCAGGCCGACGCTCTATCCACTGAGCCAAACCGGCTTCGGCTGAAACGTTTTTAAAACATGGAAGCTCTTTCCTCCATTTGGTTCCTTCTCTGGAAACACAAGCTCTGTGTCCCGGCCCTGATCAGATCACCTGGACGCCCCGACCCCCCTCCTCCTTTGTCAAACCAGCTGTTTGCTCAGCCAGCTGCCATCACAGACAGCCGGGTCCCCGACCCCGCCAGACTGACCCGCTATACCCCAGACTGACCCGCAGGAGCCCCAGACTCACCCGCTATACCCCACACTGACCCGCTATCCCCCACACTGACCCGCAGGAGCCCCAGACTCACCCGCTATACTCCACACTGACCCGCTATACCCCACACTGACCCGCTATACCCCACACTGACCCGCTATACCCCACACTGACCCGCTATACCCCACACTGACCCGCTGTACCCCAGACTGACCCGCTGTACCCCAGACTGACCCGCTATACCCCAGACTGACCCACAGGAGCCCCAGACTCACCCGCTATACCCCAGACCCGCTATACCCCAGACTGACCCGCTATACCCCAGACTGACCCGCTATACCCCAGACTGACCCACAGGAGCCCCAGACTGACCCGCTATACCCCAGACTGACCCACAGGAGCCCCAGACTGACCCGCTATACCCCAGACTGACCCACAGGAGCCCCAGACTCACCCGCTATACCCCAGACTGACCCACAGGAGCCCCAGACTCACCCGCTATACCCCAGACTGACCCACTATCCCCCAGACTGACCCACTGTACCCCAGACTGACGCGCTATACCCCACACTGACCCGCTATACCCCACACTGACCCGCTATACCCCACACTGACCCGCTATACCCCACACTGACCCGCTATACCCCACACTGACCCGCTATACCCCAGACTGACCCGCTATACCCCAGACTGACCCGCTATACCCTAGACTGACCCGCAAGAGCCCCAGACTCACCCGCTATACCCCACACTGACCCGCTATCCCCCAGACTGACCCACTGTACCCCAGACTGACCCGCTATACCCCACACTGACCCGCTATACCCCACACTGACCCGCTATACCCCACACTGACCCACTATCCCCCACACTGACCCGCTATACCCCACACTGACCCGCTATACCCCACACTGACCCGCTATACCCCACACTGACCCGCTATCCCCCAGACTGACCCACTGTACCCCAGACTGACCCGCTATACCCCACACTGACCCGCTATACCCCACACTGACCCGCTATACCCCACACTGACCCGCTATCCCCCACACTGACCCGCTATACCCCACACTGACCCGCTATACCCCAGACTGACCCGCTATACCCCAGACTGACCCGCTATACCCTAGACTGACCCGCAAGAGCCCCAGACAGAGGACCTGGGTGCTGGGCACCCAGGGAGAACCCAGGAGACTGGGGGTGGGGAGAGAAGGCCCAGGCAGGTGAGAAATGCTCGGCCTGAAATCCCTCGAACTGACACAGTGGTTGGCAAACTTGGCTCATGAGCCACATGCAGCTCTTTGGCCCCCAGAGTGTGGCTCTTCCACAAAATACCACGGCCGGGGCGAGTCTATTTTGAAGAAGTGGCTAAAAAAATTGGCTCTCCAAAGAAATTTCAATCATTGTAGTGCTGATATTTGGCTCTGTTGACTAATGAGTTTGCCGACCACTGACTGACCTGACAAGAAAGGCGTGAGCAGGTGTCTGGGGGTTTCTGTGGCCGGGGCAGGGGCAGAGGCAGGAACCATGTGGCCAGCAGCCCGTTGTGGGAAGACAGATTATCGGGGCGACTCCCCCCAGCGCTGCTGTGATGATGCCCAGTCGCTATTGCTGTGTCTGCCCTCCCACCCCAGGCCCACCCGGCTTTTCTGGAGACACACTCGGGGGCTCCCCCGAAAGCTCGCATCCCCAGGACCCGCTCAGCTGCCTCCCGACAGACTGCTCCTTGTCCTGCGGCTGGAGGCCGTTTCCTGAAGCCGCATCGTACACTCACCTGTGAGGACGGGCCGCTGCGGGAAGACGGGTGCCTGTGACGTCATAACTGCTGTTTGACAGGAAGCAGTCACGTCGATCTTTCCGCTCAAACATTTTAAATCTCTGGTTCATTGGAGGGAAACGGAAACACGTTTCACTGTCCCTGGACCCGTTCAGCCCTCTCTCCTCTGTCTCTGCCCACAGAACATCCAGGATCTCTCGCTGGTGGCAGCTTGCACGGCCGGAAAGGGGGACATCAGCCCCCGTCTCCTCAAGCACTTCTCCGTCCTCGTGCTGCCCCACCCTCCGCAGAGCGCCCTGCGCACCATTTTCCAGGTGCTGCGCCCGCGCCTTCCTCCCGGGAAGAGGGTGGAAGAGGGTGGACCCGTTCCCTGCCGGGAGGGGACCTCGGAGAATTCCGATCACTAATGCCAACAAGAACTCTCCAAAGGGGACAAGCTTTATTCCCCCCCCCCCCCCCCCCCCCCCCCCGCCCGCCCACATCTTCCGGCCTGTGCCGCTTCGCCGCTGCATCCCAGACACGGGACCTAGTGTGTGAGCAGCAGGGCGGCGCTCGCCCGTGGACGCTGACCGTGAAACTGACTCGCTGTGTGGGCTGGGGCTTGGGAAGCTGGTTCGCAGGCCCAGCCCCCTTTTTGCTCGTGTTGAGTTGTTCTTTTTATTTTCTCAGAAGATCAAAAGGAAGGAGAGAGCCCTGACCGGTGTGGCTCAGTGGACAGAGCGGCCCGCGGACTGAAGGGTCCCAGGTTCAATTCCGGTCAAGGGCATGGACCTTGGCTGCGGGCACATCCCCAGTGGGGGGTGTGCAGGAGGCAGCTGATCGATGTTTCTCTCTCATCGATGTTTCTAACTCTCTATCCCTCTCCCCTCCTCTCTGTAAAAAAATCAATACAATATATTTTTTTAAAAAGTAAGGAGAGAAAAAATTCTCAAATATCACATTAGAAAAATGGCTTCACACTGTGGAGTCTCAGAAGGCGGGATGGAGGGAGGGGGGGCGGGGATCAACCAAAGAACTGTGTGCGTATGACGTTAGCCCGCGTCGGCCCGCACCTCTCTTCACCCAGTAGGGACGGGCTAGAAATAGTCCGGGCTTGAAATTTCCGGCAAGCTGGATTATTCCGTTTCTTCCCCCAGGTGCATCTGGGCATATATCTATCCATCCACAACTTCACGCCCGAGGTGCAGAAATGTAAGGATCAGATAATATCATGCTCGCTGGCTATCTACTACCAGGTGTGCCAGAACATGCGGACAACGCCGACCAAGTGCCACTACATGTTCAACCTCCGAGACATGTTTAAGGTTTGTCTCCAAATTCGTTCTCTAGCGTGCCCTTAACGTGTAAGTAACATGTCATCTTACCGAGTTCTCTCTCTGTCTCTCACTCTCTCCCCCCCCCCATCCCCTCCCTCCTCCTCTCCAGTTTTCTTACTCATTGATATTGTCAATATTAAATTGTGTAAAAGGGGCGAAAAGGGAAATTGAAATTGATCAGTTTTGCTGGCTGTTAGCAGCTTATGCATGAAGCAGTTACAGAGAATCATTAAAATAGCTCCATGCAGCCAAGACCGGTTTGGCTCAGTGGATAGAGCATCGGACTGCGGACTGAGGGGTCCCAGGTTCGATTCCAGCAAAGGGCATGTACCTTGGCTACGGGCACATCCCCCGTGGGGGGCGTGCAAGAGGCAGCTGATCGATGTCTCTCTCTCATCGATGTTCCTGACTTTCTATCCCTCTCCCTTCTGCTCTGTAAAAAATCAATAAAAATATATTTTAAAAAAAAATAGCTCCATGCAGAGAATCCAATGATGAAACCACTGTTAGAATATTGGCTGAGATTCTCACCAGGGAAAGGAGTGGCTGGTGTGGTCCAGTAGATAGAGCAGCCGCCTGAGGACAGAAGGGTCCCAGGTTGGATTCCAGTCGAGGGCACATGCCCGGGTTGTGGGCTCGCTCCCCGGGGTGGGGCGTGCAGGGTGTTTGACCCATGTCCTCGCAGCGGATGGTTAACGGTGCTGTGCTCTCCCCCACTCCCCCCGCCAGCTCCTGCTGGGGCTGCTGCAAGCGGACAAGGCTGTCATCGACTCCAAAGAGATGACCGCCCTCTTCTTCGCCCACGAGGCCGCCCGGGTTTTCCATGACCGCCTCATCGAGCGCTCGGAGAAGGCCCTCTTCTACCAGTTCCTCTCCAAGGAGCTGGAGAACTACTTCCAGGTACGCGTGTGCTCCGGGCAGGACTTCTTTCTATTTCTTTTCCATACGAAGTTTTTTTAAAAATATATTTTATTGATTTTTACAGAGAGGAAGGGAGAGGGATAGAAAGCCAGAAACATCGATGAGAGAGAAACGTCAATCAGCTGCCTCCTGCACACCCGCCACTGGGGATGTGGCCACAACCAAGGTACGTGCCCTTGACCGGAATCGAACCTGGGACCCCTCAGTCCGCAGGCCGACGCTCTATCCACTGAGCCAACTGGTTTCAGCTCACACATTATTTTAAATGGGCCTCGAGCAAACGTGTTTCTATTCCAACACACAGACATTTCTGCGACATTGAGGACAGGAACGTTAGGAAGTGTGTAAGATGTGAAAACTCTCGTAGCCAATGCCATGTGCCGGGCTTTTGGACACTTCACACAGCCCTGGCCCGTTTGGCTCAGTGGATAGTGTCAGTCTGCAGACTGAAGGTGTCCCAGGTTCCATTCTGGTCAAGGGCACGGATCTTGATTGAAGGCTCGATCCCTGCCCTGGGAGGCAACCAATCGATGTCTCTCTCTCCCTCTCTCTCTCTCTCTCCCTCCCTCCCTCCCTCCCTCCCTCCCTCCCTCCCTCCCTCTCTGTGTCTCTCCCTCTCCCTTCCATACTCTCTAAAAATCAATGGAAAAATGTCCGTGGGTGAGGATGAACAAAACCAACACAAAACAAGGGATTTCCACAGCGGGGTTCTTAAACATGGAACCCGAGGACCCCCATAGAGCCTTAGATAAAACTATTTCTGTGTGTTTCGTTTCCTTTGTAGCCTTTGCGTTTTGCTGTGTGTGTGTGTGTGTTTTTTAAACATTATTCTGAGGAACCTGTGGATTTCACTCCAAAGTGGGTCCAAGGCACAAAGTAGGTGAAGAAGCCTGGGGCCGAGGCCTGATGTCGAGCAGTGGGGATGCCGGTTCTTGGCGTTGGTGTCCATAAGGAGACGTGGGCTGCTAAGGGGGCCCCCGGACTGTCACCTCGCCACAGATCCAGTGGACCAAGGAGTCCATGATGAGCGACGCCACTGTCTTCGTGGATTTCCTGCGCATCAACAAGGCGCACAGGAAGAAGAAGTACCAGAACACCAACGACTACGCCAAGCTGGCCCGGCTGCTCAGCGAGTTCCAGACCAACATCAGGTCCACCTCGGAGGTGCGGACGCCAGACGGTAGCAAGAGCATACCTGTATGTGTAGTCATTCATGTATGCACACATACGTGAATATAGAATGTACTGTCTGTAAGGTGTGTGTGTGTGTGTGTGTGTGTGTATACACGCACACAAACGAGAGAGAGCGTTCAAGGGGAAAAAGTTTATCATATGGTAAAGCAGGCCATTAGAAATGCAGTTTTATATTGTTTCATCTGATTTGATCTTATTTAATGAAAGGCTAAAATTTTATTTTATTTTTAAAAATACATTTTTATTGATTTTAGAGAGGGAGGGAGGGAAAGGGAGGGAGAGAAACATCCATGATGAGAGAGAACCACGGGTCGGCGGCCTTCTGCACGCCCCCAGTGGGGATGGAGCCCGCAGCCCGGGCCTGTGCCCCGACCGGGAACGGAACCAGAACCTCCTGGGTCACAGGGTGAAGCTCAGCGCCGAGCCTCCAGCCAGGCCAGAAGGCTAAGGCACAGCTGTGAGGCTGGGGGGCTGCACTGATTGGCGGTGGTGAGTTAAGGGGTGAGAAGGCAGTGTGGCGCCAGGACCCAGAGTGAAACAAGGAGCAGCAACACGGGTGCGACTCGTGTAGCTTTTCCCGTTGTCATGGGAGGAGATGGGCGGGCACTACGACACCAGCAAAACCGCAGGCACCGTGAGCCGGTCCCCGAGGACTCTTCCTCCCACTCCTCCTGCCCGAGACCGCAAGGAGACGCAGCCGGGAGCTGTCTCTCCTCTCCCCTCGGGTCTGTGACCCCCAAACCCCCGTTTTCCACACCACTCTGTTCGCAGAGCAACAGTCCTCACTGTGCAGACTGACTGCCCACGAAGGGAAGCCAGTTGACTCGGTCTAGATGGACTAGAATAGTCACCGTCAGTTCTGCATGCTCGTGGGCAATACCAGAGTGAGGCCTAGCCAGTGTGCTCGGTGGGTAGAGCACCAGTCCACAGACAGAAGGATCCCGGGTCAGTGCTGGTCAAGGGCACATGGCTCAGTTTCAGGCTTCGTCCCAGGCCCTGGTCGATGTTTCGCTCTCGCTCTCTCTTCCTCTCGCCCTCCCTTCCACTCTCTCTGAAAATCGATGGGAAAACATCCTCTGATCAGGGTTAATAACAACAAAAATCCTGAAAAGCGCGCCCTCTGCCTGCGCTCAGCCTGTGTGTCCGTTTCCTCCGCTAGATCTCGCACTCGATGGTGTTCTTCAAGGAGGCCATAGAGCACATCGTGAGAGCCGCACGCGTCCTGCGGCAGTCGGGGACTCACATGTTGCTGGTAAGAGTGCAGTTTTCACACGTTGTTACGTTGCTAACTTAAGGCAATCTAATAAATCTGCTCACAGAAGTTGTATTCGTCTTAAGAGTTTGCATAAGAAACGCATCAGCACATAAAAACGCTACTTGTTTTTCGAAAGTATTCGATCTGAATAAAAGTGATGGCTCTACCAGTGGTCGGCAAACTCATTAGTCCACAGAGCCAGATATCAACAGGACAACGATTGAAATGTCTTTTGAGAGCCGAAAACCGACTTCTGCACATGGGCCACGAAGTTTCAATCGCACTGTACATGCGCGCCCGCACGTGGTATTTTGTGGAAGAGTCACACTCGAGGGGCCAAAGAGCCGCATGTGGCTCGCGAGCCACAGTTTGCCGACCACTGCTCTAGCACAGCCTCAGCACTAAGAGCTCTTTGTGCAAGTGGATCTTACCTCAAAGCAGCACACGCACTTGGATTTGGATTTAGAAGCAAGCACGAGTCTTGCTTCTAAATGAAAAGTTTTACTTCTCATGAAAGCAAGGGGGAGTTACATTCTTTAAAAAATGCCTAAATAACTTGAATGGAGGTATTATTTTATTCAGAAGGCTACAGAAAATCCAACATATTTAGCCAATTATGCAAATCACACAATTCATGACTACTTGTTATTATTTACATCTATTGTTTATTTTATAACTCTTTTAATTAATTTAAATCACACCATTTTTCCCAAGGAGGACTTTTCTTCGGCATTCAGAGAAACTAGAGCTTTGTTTTTTAAATCTGTTATTTCAGCAGACATGTACAAGACTAACGAAAAAGAATTGAAAGTTAGAAAATAGCCCAAGCCGGTGTGGCTCAGTGGACAGAGCGTCAGCCTGCAGACCAAAGGGTCCCGGGTTCGATTCCGGTCAAGGGCACGGACCTCGTGCTGTGCTCTCCCCCCCTCTGCCTCTCCCTCTCTGTTCCACTCTCCCTAAAAACCAATGGAAAATATCCTCAGGTGAGAGGGTTAAAAAAGATTAGAAAATAGAATTAATGCAACAGCAGATCTTTCCACCATCAACACTATTCCTTTTTAGCCTCTCCCGTCCCATAAATGGCACCACCATCGGTCTGCCGTGCTAGCCCCAAACCTGGGACCCCTCATTCTTGACACCTTTCACTCCCCGCATTCAGCTTGTCAATAATCTCTCTCCCCGAAAAGTTCTAAAAATAGTCTACCGTGTTTTTATTGTCTAAATTCTAGCACGTCTGGACGGAAAACGATGCAGGGAAAGATCGCCAGGACATACATAGGGATCACGTGTTGGTTTTTTTTTTTTCTTCCGAAGATTGGAATAGACGGCTGTGGGAAAGAAACGTGTACAACCTTGGCCGGCTACCTGACGGACCACAAGCTCTACCACGTGCCCGCATCTCCCAACTATGCCTACGTGGAGTTCAGAGAGGACTGTAAGAGAGTGCTTGTCCAAGCGGGGCTGGAAGGGACCCCCACCGCGCTGGTGATGGTGAACTTAAGCCTCGATCAGGTAAGTCCTTTCGTCGTTATTACTTGTTGAAGTTTGATCGTTTATTTTATTTTTTGAAATACATTTTATTGATTTTTCACAGAGACAAAGGCAGAGGGATAGAAAGTTAGAAACATTGATCTGCTGCCTCCTGCACACTCCCTACTGGGGATGTGCCCGCAACCAAGTACATGTCCTTGACCGGAACCGAACCTGGGACCTTTCGGTCCGCAGGCCGACACTCTATCCACTGAGCCAAATCGATTCTGGCGAAGTTTGATAATTTAAATAGTCCCCCCCACCCCCCACCTGTTTAATATTTGAAAAGGAAATATTTATCTGTAAACCAATTAATCTACCATATCAAGGCCCTTCGTTACTCTCTTTTACCCAGTTGTAACCACAGAGTTTGTGCATCTGTAATCATGGTGGAGATCGTTTTGCGTGAGCATCACAACCAAAGCATTTTTATCTTTTTAATTTTCACTTTAATTGAGCAAACACAGGTGTTTGGCAGTTAGAAGTAATTTATCTCTGTAGATAAAGTTATCTGTGCTTTTTTTTTGTAAAAGCTCTAGTGTCTATATAGTGTTATAGTGTCTATAACTCTCTGCCCATGTGACCTGCAGTGTGTTGTGTGCACTCTGCCCATGTGACCTGCAGTGTGCTGTGTGTATCTCTGCCCATGTGACCTGCAGTGTGCTATGTGCACTCTCTGCCCATGTGACCTGCAGTGTGCTGTGTGCACTCTGCCCATGTGACCTGCAGTGTGCTATGTGCACTCTCTGCCCATGTGACCTGCAGTGTGCTGTGTGCACTCTGCCCATGTGACCTGCAGTGTGCTGTGTGCACGCTCTGCCCATGTGACCTGCAGTGTGCTGTATCTCTGCCCATGTGACCTGCAGTGTGCTGTGTGCACTCTGCCCATGTGACCTGCAGAGTGCTGTGTGCACTCTGCCCATGTGACCTGCAGTGTGCTGTGTGCACTCTGCCCATGTGACCTGCAGTGTGCTGTGTGCACTCTGCCCATGTGACCTGCAGTGTGCTGTATCTCTGCCCATGTGACCTGCAGTGTGCTGTGTGCACTCTGCCCATGTGACCTGCAGTGTGCTGTGTGCACTCTGCCCATGTGACCTGCAGTGTGCTGTGTGCACTCTCTGCCCATGTGACCTGCAGTGTGCTGTGTGTATCTCTGCCCATGTGACCTGCAGTGTGCTGTGTGCACGCTCTGCCCATGTGACCTGCAGTGTGCTGTGTGCACTCTCTGCCCATGTGACCTGCAGTGTGCTGTGTGTATCTCTGCCCATGTGACCTGCAGTGTGCTGTGTGCACGCTCTGCCCATGTGACCTGCAGTGTGCTGTGTGCACTCTGCCCATGTGACCTGCAGTGTGCTGTGTGTATCTCTGCCCATGTGACCTGCAGTGTGCTGTGTGCACTCTCTGCCCATGTGACCTGCAGTGTGCTGTGTGCACTCTGCCCATGTGACCTGCAGTGTGCTGTGTGTATCTCTGCCCATGTGACCTGCAGTGTGCTGTGTGCACTCTGCCCATGTGACCTGCAGTGTGCTGTGTGCACTCTGCCCATGTGACCTGCAGTGTGCTCTCCTGAAGTGGAGGCTTCTGTTTCTTCTCTTTCCTTGTTAAGTTCACCATTGAGTAAGGACCTGTCTGGCAGGATGTACTTTATAAACAGGCACAAATATGTTAATCTCCCAACTTTTAAAAAGGTATTCTTTTGCATAAGTCATATTTTTCCACAGCCAAAACATAATTAGCTCATACTTCTTGGTAGCAAAATTTTAAGGAGATATTGCTTATTATCCATGACCCAGTTATGTGTAGTTATTAGTATTGTACAATATAATATTTGTGTTTCCTCCTTATTCTGAGCCTCTCTCTCTCTCCCTTTCTCTCTGGAATTGAGTTTTACTTTCATGTCATGTTTTAAGAGTAAAACCCTGTCTGCTGTGCACTTCTCAGTTTTTTGTACATTTTACCTCGATATTTTTCCCCTCCCCAAATGTGAGTGCTCGGCCCTGTTGAGTAGGTGAGGTTTCCCCCAGGCCGGCCACCTGATGTTCTAATGTAAGAAATAGCTTTTCAGCCCTGGCTGGTTTGGCTCAGCCTGCGGACTGGAAGGTCCCGGGTTCGATTCCGGTCAAGGGCATGTACCTTGGTTGCGGGCACATCCCCAGTGGGGGGTGTGCAGGAGGCAGCTGATCAATGTTTCTCTCTCATTGATGTTTCTAACTCTATCCCTTTCTCTTCCTCTCTGTGAAAAAATCAATAAAATGTATTGGAAGGAAGGGAGGGAGGGAGGGAGGGAGGCCGGTTTGGCTCAGTGGATAGAGTGTTGGACTGCGGACTGGAGGGTCCCGGGTTCAATTCCAGTTGGGGGCATGTACCTTGGCTGCGGGCACATCCCCAGTAGGGGGTGTGCAAGAGGCAGCTGATCGATGTTTCTCTCTCATTGATGTTTCTGACTTTCCCTCTCCCTTCCGCTCTGTAAAAAAAATCAATAAAATATATTTAAAAAAAAGAAAGAAAGAACTTTTCAGCCCTGGCCAGTGTAGCCCAATGGGTAGAGCGCCAGCTTGTGGACTGAAGGGTCCCGGGCTCCATTCCAGTCAAGGGCACGTGCCTTGGTTGCAGGTTCCCCCACCCTGGTTGGGGGGCTTGCAGGAGGCAAGCAGTTGATGCTGCTCTCCGCCTCTCCCTCTCCCACTCTCTAAAAAGTGAGGATGCACAAAAAAGGAAGAAAGAGCTTTTCAGAAAAGCACTGTCAGAGCAGGTGAACAGAATTAGCTGTGTCTGAATAAAGCTCCGTCCTCCTTACCCTGCTGCTCGGTGTTCCGAGGGGCGAGTGGGATACCCGGGGCCGTGACTCACGTGCAGGGGACCGGGTTCCCCGCAGGAGGCGTTCCTGGAGGATCTGAACAGCATCGTCGGTCTGGGGGAGATCCCGGACATTTTCGAAAAGGAGGAGCTGGACTCGCTCGCCCTGCGGATCAGGTCTCTGGCCGAACAGACGGGCTACGTGGACAACAGGCAGGCGGTGCTGTCCTTCTTCCAGAAGGTGCGGCTGCGACAGACGGGCGGGCGGGCGGGCGGGCTCGGAGGCCGCGGGGAGGGGGCGCAGGCCGCGGCCATCTCTCCCGCGTGTGGCGGTCAAGTTGGGGACTTGCTTGAGTTCCGGCAGGGAGTTTGTTAAAGCTAAAACGACTGCCGTCCCTACACACAGAGCTCTCGGGCTGGCCAGAGGTAAGCAAAGATGTGGTCTCACTGTCATTGGCTTGAAAAATGACAGCTGGCCAGAGTGACAAAGGAGAGCCCACGGTTTTTTTTCCTCTTTTTTTTTGAGAGAGAGAGAGAGAGAGGGAGGGAGGGAGAGAGGGGGAGAGAGAGGTTGTCTCCTACACATGCACCGACCAGTGGCAGGAAGTGAACCTGCGGCCCAGGCTCAATCCCTTCGCTGGACTGGGACCTGCAGGCCCCCCTCCCCCCGCCCCCATGCACAGGCAGCGCTCTAACCATTGGACACACTGGCCAGGGCCCCCCTGTGATTTCTTACGCTGAGATTCCTTCCCAGCCGAGGAGGCTTTCTTCTCGGTCATGTTGGCCACAAGTGTGGACAGGCAAGAAACAAGAATGTTCTCACGTTTTTTAAAGAAGCCTCCGGTTCGGCGAGAAGCTGGCCAGGGAAAGTGGAGGGGGGGGGGGCGTGGTCAGAAGGAGCTCGGCAGGGGGTGGCTGAGCAAGGAGCAGTTCGAAGCGAGGTATGACCAGTGACCAGTCACCAGAGCCAAATACCAACAGGACAACGATTGAGATTTCTTTGAGAGCCACATTTTTTAAACTTAAACTTCTTCTAACGCCCCTTCTTCAGCATAGACTCACCCAGGCCGTGGTATTTTGTGGAAGAGCCACACTCAAGGGGCCAAAGAGTCGCCTGTGGCTCGCGAGCCACAGTTTGCTGACCACGGTCCTAGGCCTTCTGACCTGTGGCTGGTGACTGACCAGTGGCTTAGTGACCAGGTGGATGTGGCTCCCCAGGCCCCAGTGTCCGCCAGGGGAGCCACACGGGCCTGCTTTCCCTGTGCCCGGTCCTCCCTCTCGCGGAGTCGTTTGCAAACCGAACTGGGCAGCTCTGCACCCTCCCCAGACCCTGGTGACCGGCACGCGGAGAAGATGGGAAAGACGCCAGAGGTAGCATCCACCATCGTGAGAGAACAAGGCCGTGCGAATGGCTGCTTCGACTGAGCTGTGGCTTTGTGTGTGTGTGTGTGTGTGTGTGTGTGTGTGTTTTAATGTATTTTTATTGCTTTCAGAGAGATGGAGAGAAACATCCATGATGAGAGAATCATGGATCGACTGCCCCCTGCACGCCCCCTGCTGGGCAGGGATCGAGCCCACAACCAAGGCCTGTGCCCTTGACGGGAATTGAACCGTGACCTCCTGGTTCTTCCTCATCACTGATCTTCCTCTCTCCCCTCCGCCCTTCCTCTCTGAAGTCAGTAAAAACATTCAAAAGGAGGAAGAGCTCGGTGGGAATGGCCACGTCCCCGAGGAGGGCGCTGGGCGGGGCCGGCCTCCACTCACTGAGGACAGAACTGACAGCGTTAAAGGCGTGTCCAATAGGACGTGCTTCTCAAAGCAACGGATTACAGCTTAACTCCGATTTCCATTGTGTTTCAGAGAATACGGAAGAGTTTGCACGTTTTTATGATCGTAAGCCCCACAGAACCTAACTTCCGCCAGAACTGTCGAGTCTATTCCTCTATGATCAGCTCCTGCACCATTGACTGGTATGAGAAGTGGCCGGACGAGGCGCTCCTGGTTGTAGCCGACACTTTCTTGAGAAAGAATGTGGATTTAGAGAACAGAGAGGTAAATATAACTTATTGTAAAAAAAAAAACACTAAGCTAACACAAGGGAAGGTTTCCATTTGTGACAGGGTCTGACAGTATCCCATTCCTGAACTACTCTGAACCCTCGGTGGACAGAAACGGCAGCTCCCAGAAAAATGATAAAACAAGTCACGTGTTTGTGTGGACTGTGGATCAGTTTCCTGTCTCTTTTGCCCCCAATTTCACCTTCTTTCAAAGATGCTCAGATTCCTTGCCTCCTGGGTCCCCTCACGCCTCTGCCTTCATGGGGAACAGCGGGTGTTCACTCAAAGCTCAGCAATGGGGACTCTTTCCCTTCTGCATTTCGAGTTTCGCAGACCGGATTCTCTGCATCTTCCTACTAACCCTCTCTGGCTTGGCTGCAGCCCCCCAGCTCCAGAGAAGTGAGAACACAAGCCACACACACACACTCACACACACACACTCACACACAAACACACAGACACACACTCACACACAGACACACACTCACACACACACACTCACACACACACACTCACACACACACACACACTCACACACACACACACACACACAGACACAGACACACACAGACATACACACACACAAACACACACAGACACACAAACACAGACACAAACACACAGACACACACACACATACACACACAGACACACAACCACACACACACACAGACACACACGCACACACACATACAAACACACACACACAGAGACACACACGTACACACACACATACACACAGAGACACACACACACCACACACACACAAACACACACAGACACACACACACATACACACACACAAACACACACAGACACACACACCACACACACACAGACACACACACACACTCACACTCACACACACAGACATACACACACACACACATACACACATACAAACACACAGACAAACACACACACACACACACACATACAAACACACACACACACAGATAGACACACAAACACACAGACACACACATACACACACACAGAGACACACACACGCCACACACACACACACACACACACATACAAACACACACACACACAAAATTAGCTCCGAGTTTATGAGCAACAGGTAAAGAAGAACCCTTTGAGAGTGACTCACCAGAAGCTCGCCAGGGGTGTAGACAGAGGAAGCTGTGAATGCGCAGAGCCTGAAGCTCAGGGAGACCTCAGGGACTTGCACCCTTACTTGTCCAAGTGTCGAAGGCTAGGAAAGGCCACAAACAGCAGGGACGGTGGGACCAGGAAGGAGACGCAGCTGGCTTTGCGTGATCGGGTGGTGGGCGAGACTTGGTGGGCCGGAGAAGGGCAGTTAGGACTGGGCTGTACCTAAGTGACAGTTCTCTCCAAAGCTCAGCAGTGGGAACTCTCTGTTCTCATCCCGCTCACCTATATATCTGTATATCCTATGGACACTTATATTCTTTTTTAAATGCATTTATTGATTCTTTACAGGGAGGAAGGGAGAGGGATAGAGAGCTAGAAACATCGGTGAGAGAGAAACATCGATCAGCCGCCTCCTGCAACACCCCCCCCCCCCCACTGGGGATGTGCCTGCAACCAAGGTACATGCCCTTGACCGGAATCGAACCCGGGACCTTTCAGTCCGCAGGCTCTATCCACTGAACCAAACCAGTGAGGGCAAACCCTTACATTCTTACGTTGTTTTACTCGTGGGAATTGAGTGTCCTGCTGTTGATAAACTACTTTAAGGAAGATGAGAGAGAGAAAGCACCATAAACAATGGACCCTTGACAGGAGTCCCCGACGCCTTGGGTGGCTGTAGCAGGAAGGAGGGATCAGCCGGTCGGAGAGTCTGCACATCACCCATCATTAGCCATAGCCTTGCCTCTTTCACTCTCGTACCATCCCAGCTATTAAAACTCATCTGTTCATGGTCCATCCATCTGGGGCCTTTGTCTACAGCACCACGTCTCAAAAGTGGTAAACTATTTCAAGTTACTCACAGTGTTCAATTTCCTCTTTTTTATGTATATTTGAATCGCTTTCTCTTAATTCTTAAAAAATGTCTATATTTTTCAGAACTTAAAGGAAAAACTAGCCCCAGCATGTGTCCAAATCCACAAAAGTATAAAAGACTTGAGCCTAAAATACTTCCAAAAAACCAGGAGGCGCTATTACATTACGCCCCGAAACTACTTGCGGTTCATGGACACGTTTGCACAAATTCTGAGGTCACGCGAGAAAGAATTGCAAACAAAGAGGTAAGGCTTTATGACCAAATCAGAAAACATGTTTATTTTTCTCTCTATATTTATGAATAAACTAGAGGCCCGATGCACGAAGATTCATGCAAGAACGGGCCTTCCTTCCCCTGGCTGCCGGCAGCGCCTTCGCTCTGGCTGGAGCCGCCTTCCCACCTTCCCACGCCGCCCAGAGGCCCTGAGCAGGTGGGCTGGTGTGGACCGCCCCCAGCTGCTTGGCGCCTGTGTTTGCAAATTAGCCCGCCATCTTTGTTGGGTTAATTTGCATACTCATTCATGATTGGCTGGTGGGCATCACAAAGGTACAGGCAATTTGCATGTTACCTATCTTTATTAGATAGATAGACTTTGCATCAATGCTTTTATATCTAAAAACAAACATAAGATCTGCCAGTGTAGCTCTAACCTCGATTTTTTATAGGAATTGCATTAAACCTGCCCATCAGTTTGGGGAGAATTGACAGCTTGACCACGTTGCCTTTCAAGGTGTGACCACAGTATATTTTGCTTTACTAATGTTTTGTCATAAATTGTCCTACCTTTTTCCTCCTTCAGGGATCGCTTCTACATGGGTCTGTCCAAGATCCTGGAGGCCACAGCTCTGGTTACAGACATGCAGGAGGAGCTTCTGATCGTCACCCCTCAGATAGAGCAGAAGACAAAGGTGAGTTTCATTTGAAATCCTGTTTTACTAATGAAGCTCCTGTAGTTTAGCACAGGATGGCATTGCAAAGCTCACATTCTTGTTTTGACACTATGCAGTTGCATGATCTCTCTTAGTCCCAATTTCCTTATCTGTCAAGTGAGGAGAACAATAACAACAGTGCTAGCAAAATATTAACATCATTATCCTATATAATAAAAGCCTAATATGCTAAGTGTCCAACTGTTGATTCGACCATTTGACCAGTCACTATGACACGCACTGACCACTGGGGCAGACACTCCAACCAGGTTAGCTTGCTGCTGGGATCTGGCCAATTGGGACTGGGCGAGATAGGCCAGACATGCCCTGGAGTCCTCCCACAGTCCCTCCTCATGCAGTGGTGGGGTCCCTTAGCCTGACCTGTACTCTCTGGCAATCTGGGACCCCTTGGGAGGATGTCGGAGAGCCGGTTTTGGCTTGATCTTCACAGGCCAGGCTGAGGGACCCCACTGGTATAGGAATCCATTCATTGAGCCTCTAGTTTTTTCATACTTAAACGTGATGATCAGTATCTAACTAATGGTAAAAACCTGAGCTAGAAAAATTCCCTAGTTATTCATCATCCGAAATGTTCTGTGGTCACAGGGAATCTGCCAAGTATTCTGAAGGCATTACATGCCATTGCTTTGTACGTGTGTTGTATGAAATGATGTTTATCATAGCCATCTTCGTTAGTCTATTAAACAAAGATATTTCAAGCTGGTGTTGATCAGTTTTTATAGTAATGAAATGTGTTATTTGAATTTCTCCTTTTTAAAAACATACCTCTCTTAAAATCCATGCTAAGAAGAATTATTTGATTCATTAGGAAAAAGAAATGTTGATGGAAAAACTACAGAAGGATTCACAAGTAGTTGAGAAAGTCCAGATGCTCGTTAAGCAGGATGAAGAAATCATGGCAGAAGAAGTACGAATTGTGGAAGAGCATGCTCAGGTAACATTAACACAATAACCAACAGAAATCATTTGGAGATTTGCAAAATAATTCCCTAACGCCCACATTTCAGAGGTCGGGCTGACTGCTCTTCAATATCTCCAGGGCTCCAACTCTGGGTACTTTAATATTTATGCCAACAAATATTAAAAGAATAGAAAATTACTCCCGTATTTTCTGGCGTATAAGATGACTTTTTAACCCAGGAAAAATCTTTTCAAAAGTTGGGGGTCATTTTATATGCCAGGTGTAAAAATACCATAGCTTGCAGTTATGATGGGCGTTGCTAACTTGCCATGGACTTGCCTGGCACTTGCTCGCTCTCTATTATTTGTCACCTTCCTCCTGCCATCACCAGTTCCAGTTGTCTCATGCGCTGGAAAATATGGTATTTCACAGCTAGACATGGAAGTGAATATTTAGAATAAGTAAAGATATCAAATAGTCTACAAAATTTTAAAAGCTGCCCATTTTTATAAACATCATGCAATCTAGAAAAATAACAATACAGTTCAATAATTCACTGCCTTAAACACCCCCCACAGTACTTTTTTCCTGCATTTTTTCCACTGCATACTCTGACTGCTTTCTCATAGGGAAATTATTTTGTGATTTCATTTCTGACAGAATCTTTAGTATAGTCGATCAAAGTGCGTTTTTCACATGGATAGTTTTCTTAGAAAAGTTTATTTCAACTTCATCACTTAATTGTTGATAATGTCATGAACATTTTTATCAGTATTGTCAAATTTGCTATAGGCAGCAATGGCATTTCAAGATTTCTTCTCTAGCAGTTAATTTAAGCACTCTAGGAATTCGTTTTCCATCAATATCTTCATTATAGGTGTGTTTTCTGATTTTCATATTTTATATTAATGTCGGTATTTTTTGCAAAGTCAGCCAAGATCTTGAATTTTTCCAATGTGATCATAGGATGCATTCTTCATTTTGACACACAATCACTTTTGTTTAACATCCTCGAATTTTTGTCTTATTTGTAAATAACAGTTAAAATGATAAATTAACTTTCACTTATCTATATAAGGAATGTAATTTCTCACTTATATTATTGAGACATTGGCAACATCTTGATTCCTTCCTAAAACCAGGGATTTTAAAGAACTCTTGTTTGCACAACTCCCATCAAAAGGGGGATAATGCAGCCTGGGCAGTGTGGTCCAGTGGTTGGGCATCAACCTATGAACCAAGAGGTCACAGGTCGATTCCCGGTCGGGGCACAGGCCCGGGCTGCAGGCCCGGTCCCCAGTGCGGGGCGTGCGGGAGGCTGCCGATCCAGGATTCTCATCACGGACGTTTCTGTCTCTCTCTCTCCCTCTCCCTTCCTCTCCCTTCCTCTCTGACATCAGTGGGGGTGTTTTTTTCAAAAAGGGGAGAAGTATGTGCTGTGTTATCAGACGTCCTCAGGAGGCAGTGGGTTTCCCTTTTGTGCGGCTGTCAGTGAACGTCTGACCACGTGCTCACAGTTGTCCACGTCTAATAAGCGGAAGGCCTCTCCACAGCCCCGACTCCGCGTCCAGGCATCATCAACATCGTGTGTCTCCTCCACAGCCTGGAGCCGAGCGCTATAGTTCACACTTCTCTTACAGTACGCCCTCTGGCCCTGCGCCTTACTGTCGCACGCCAGGAGAGTTGGAAGTCTCTGGAATTATTCTAGATGTCCTATTTGAGATAAGTTTACATTTGTGTGTAGGGAAAATAATCTATATATATATATATATATAAAAGCCAAGCGACCAGGACACCAAAATGACTGGAATGACCGGTTGCTATGATGTGCATGCATCAGCCAACCAACACCATGGGGGCAGCCCCTCCTCCTGGCTGGTCCTACCCCCCTCCCCCGATGGCCTCCACCCTGATTGGGGGCGAGGACAGCCAGCCAACCTCCCATATCCCATCCCCCCTGCCAGCCCAGCCCAATTGGCCCCCATTGGGGCAGGCTGGCTGGATCCCACCTGTGCACAAATTCGTGCACCGGGCCTCTAGTTAATAACAACACAACTGTATACATCCCTATGTATCTGGGGGCTTCTCCCTTCCTGCAGACAACTGCCAGTGAACTCAAGAGTGTGATGCCGGCTCTGGACAAGGCCATCCTGGCTCTTAATGCCCTGGACAAAGCCGATATCTCTGAGTTGAGGTGAGTAATTTACCTGTTTCTTTTGAGTTGAAAAAGCTCCAAATCATAAATACATGGCAAAAGTCACTCCGACTACATTCCATTGTTAGATTGTCCTTTTTACCAATCTTAGTTTCTTTCAATTTTATGTTATGTGTGCTATCTACCGTACCTAGTCCATGTTATGATACCATCGACTTGTAAGGCATGTCAGTATTTTGTAATTCCTGACCCGCCCCTGCTCATAAACCCAATCGCAGTCTCAGCGATGCAGAAATGTCCCTCTTGGAATTGGTGAGGTCCTGTGTGGCCGAGGCCAGGAAGAGGAGCCTCAGGGCTGTGTGAGTGCCCGGCCTGCAGTTCACAAATCAGAGATGCGCTGCTCCTCAGGCCAGGCTAGCTGGAGAGCAACCTGCACGTTGGTGCTGCACTGCTGGCCATGGCCACTAGGTGGCACTATGGGGGAGCACTTCCCCTTGTGCTCTTCCCCCAAAAGGCAACAAAAGAAAAATTCCCAAGAAAATACAAGCAGAACCCTAGCTGGTCTGGCTCAGTGGATAGATCGTCAGCCTGTGGACTGATGGGTCCCAGGTTCGATTCCAGTCAAGGGCATATCTCTGGGTTGCGGGCTCGATGGCCAGTAGGGGGCGTGCAGCTCATCGGTTGCCTCTCAGACACTGAGCCACGCCCGCCAGGCAAGACACTCAAATTTTTAAAGACACCCAAGTAACGAGAAAAAGCTATGCACCGGCCATTAGTTCTCCTTGCCCAAAATGCTTGTTAGAAATAAATCTGTACGTGTTGTCTTCCGAGGTGGTTGACCGGGTGCGTGTAATGTTCCTTGTGAGGCTGACGGGCGTCTCCGTCTGTTGCAGAGTGTACACGCGCCCCCCCTACCTGGTGCTCACGGTCATGAACGCGGTCTGCGTCCTCCTGCAGAGGAAACCCAACTGGAACACGGCCAAGCTGCTGCTGTCGGAGACCGGCTTCCTGAAGAAGCTGGTTAGCCTCGACCGGGACAAGATTCCCGAGAAGGTACGGAGCGCTCGCTGGGGCGTGCACACGGACACGTTTGCCTTTGCAGACCGAAAGAGCCAAACAGGAGTGTGGGCACTGGAGTCTGGGCTCAGCTGGCGTAGCCCAGAGGTTGAGCATTGACCTGTGAACCAGGAGGTCGCATGTGTGGGTTGCAGGCTCGATCCCCAGTGGGAGTCGGGGGAGGTTTGAAGGAGGCAGCTCATCAGTGATTCTCATCATTGATGTTTCTCTCTCTCTCCCACTCCCTTCCTTGCTGAAACCAATAAAAATGTATATTCTTTTAAAAAATATATTTTATTGATTTTTTTACAGAGAGGCAGGGAGAGGGATAGAAAGTCAGAAACATCGATGAGAGAGAAACATCGATCAGCTGCCTCTTGCACACCCCCTACTGGGGATGTGCCGGCAACCAAGGTGCATGCCCTTGACCAGAATTGAACCTGGGACCTTTCAGTCTGCAGGCCCACACTCTATCCACTGAGCTAAACTGGTTTCAGCTAAAAATATATTTTTTAAAAAAATTAGAATTAGCCGAGACCGGTTTGGCTCAGTGG
This sequence comes from Antrozous pallidus, assembly GCA_027563665.1. Classification (NCBI taxonomy): domain Eukaryota; kingdom Metazoa; phylum Chordata; class Mammalia; order Chiroptera; family Vespertilionidae; genus Antrozous; species Antrozous pallidus. The sequence continues at coordinate 6,510,157 of CM050529.1, read as the reverse complement.
ATAGAGCATCGGACTGCAGACTGAAGGGTCCCAGGTTCGATTCCGGCAAGGGCATGTACCTTGGCTGCGGGCACATCCCCAGTAGGGGGCGTGCAGGAGGCAGCTGATTGATGTCTCTCTCTCATCGATGTTTCTGGCTTTCTATCCCTCTCCCTTCCACTCTGTAAAAAATCAATAAAATATATATATTTTTAAAAAATTAGAATTAAAGGAGAGCATTACAAGATCAGAGAGCAAAGTGCATCTCCGAACAAAATGGGATTTCTGGAAGTGTCAGGGAGGGGCAGCGGGTCTCTGCGATCAGAAAATGCCCTGTCTCACTCTTTAAATAATGAAAAGGGAGAAGAAGCTGGAGGGGAGGAAGTCTGGATGGGCGGAGGGAGTCACACTGTGAAAGTGCAGTGAGTGGATAATTGTGTCTGAGAGTTTTTTAGATATAATTGATATATTGGTACTAGAGCCAGTTTGTGCTTAGGCATGTGTGCGGGGTTTTGTGGTTAATCCTCACCCAAGGATATTTCTCCCATTGATTTTTAGAGAGAGTGGGAAAGGGAGGGAGGGGAGAGAGAGAGAGGGAGGAACATGGATGTGAGAGAGAGAGATAGATTGGTTGCCTCCTGCACAGGTCCAAGGACCAAACCTGCAACCAGGTATGTGCCTCTGACCAGGAATCCAACCCGAGACCCTCCGATCCAAAGGCCAGCGCGCTAACCACTGGACCACCAGCCAAGGCTGGGTATGCAGTTTCTGTTCTGCCGGTGAGCAGCTGGGCAGGTCAGATAGGAGATAGGATTTTGTCCTAAGGTAGGTGAGGGGACACTTCAGATGAAGAATGGATCTTGCTCATGTAACACCTCACTTATGTGCTCTCTAGGTGTTCGTAAAGCTGAAAAAATTCTTAACCTTACCCGACTTCAACCCCAAAAAGATCGCCCTCGTGTCTGTCGCCTGTTGCTCTATGTGCGAGTGGATTATAGCTCTGAACAACTACCATACCGTACAGAAGGTATGCTTTCCCCTCTCAAACGTCTGAAACCACTTGGAAGTGACCCTTTGCACAGATGAAGTATCCAGGAATACTTTCCAACAAGATGCAAGTGAGCTTCCAAGGAAAGAATACGTAGTGACACACACCGTAATCCAACACATGCCGCGCACACAGCGGGCCAGCACTGCTGTCCGTCCTGCTCTTTCTGGCCAAGTGCTTTTGTTTCATTTGTTTCCCTACGTCACGCCGCCTTACACTGCTTTGTTTCTTCTGGACAGGTAATGCCAGGCAAGTTCATTTCAAGGGTTGACACTTACAACGTCTTTTAAACAAAAGCAGCATTTTAGCTCTGGCTGGTTTTGCTCAGTGGTTAGAGCGTCGGCCTGCAGACCGAAGGGTCCCAGGTTCGATTCCGGCCAAGGGCACAGGCCCAGGTTGGCAGCTTGGTCCCCCTTGTGGGGCGTGCAGGAGGCAGCCAAACAGTGACTCTCTCTCATCATTGATGTATCTGTCTCTCCCTCTCCCTTCCTCTCTGAAATCGATAAAAATATATTTTTAAACAAAAGTGGCATTTAAAAAAGTGAACTTGACTTCCTTAACACTCAAACGTTCCTTTTAAGGTGGTGGGCCCTAAACAGGCCCAAGTAGCCGAAGCCCAAAACATTCTACAAATTGCACAGCAAAGGTTGGCAGAAAAACAGAGAGGTTTGCAGCTGGTAAGAAATTTTTTTTGCTTGCTAAACTGTCAATACCTTTATGAACTAGACGACAACATCAGGAAAGAGCCATTATCCCAGTCGAGTTCGTAAGTTTAAGGAAAAATGGGGATGACAATGAAGGTAGAAGAGCTTAATTATGATGAAACTAGAGGCCCAATGCACAAAATTTGTGCAAGAGCAGGCCTGCCTTATCCCAGCTGCCCGTCCCGGCTTCCCTCCGGCGCCGGCAGGCATCTGGGACCCGGGCAGCCCCGGCTTCATCCGGAAGCTCGTCCAGAAGGACGTCCGTTCTCATTATCGTTTTACGCTTTTATTATTATAGGTGATGGAAAATATAGTAAATGTTACCTTAAAAATAGATAAGCAGACACATTGTTTTTCTAACAGTTTGGGGGATACCTGAGATAAAAAGTTAAAAGAACACTGGGCCAAAATACCATCATCCCTTACCCTGGTCTACTCGAACACCCACGTGCCTTTTTCTTCTGTTTCGCCCCCCCCCCTTTTAATTTAATTTTATTGGGGTAGTTCTGGTCAGTGTGATCCCATAGGTTTCAGGTGAAACCTGAGCTGTGAATTGCATTGTATGCCCACCACCCGAAGTCATACCGCCTTCCGACACCACATATTCAGCCTCCTCTACCCTTTACCCCCCCCCCGCCCCATTTCCTCTGTTGTCTGTGTCTTTGAAATTCAGTTTTATATCTTACATATGAGGGAAATCATACGGTTTTTAGCTTTTTCTGACCTATTTCACTGAGCAGGAGGCAGCCAATCAATGATTCTCTCTCATCATTGATGTTTTTTTTCTCTCTCTCTCTCCCTTCCTCTCTGAAATCAATAAAAGTCTATTTAAAAAAACAAAACTTCAATACCAAGGGATTATTTATTTAATTATTTATTTAATTATTTATTTAATTACAATGTACTTAGTCATTGGTAAAATAATTTATCTTTCCTGGAAGATTGTTCAGGATGTGAAAATGAAGTGGTTTACAAGCTATCCTATATAATAAAGGGCTAATATGCAAATTCTCCCCTCGGGAGTTTGACCCACCAGGAGTTTGACCGCTCACTGTGACATGCACTGACCACCAGGGGGAGGTGGTAGAACGAAGGAAGGTTCCAGCCAGCAGCTGGAAGGCCCTGAGTGGCCTTGATTGCCGGCCAGATCTAGAGACCCTACTCATGTAAGAGTTTCATGCACCGGGCCTCTAGTATTTATATAAATAGGAATAAACTCTCAAGGAAAAGTAAAATTAGTCTTAATAATAAATCAATTGTCTTTCAGGTTGAAGAACATTTACAGTATTTGCAGGCAGCCTACAGAGATATCGTTGCTGAGAAAGACATATTAGCAGGTCGAAAACAGCTAGCCACGAGGCGCATGTACTGTGCGTCTGTGTTGCTCACCGCCCTGGAAGATGAGAAGGTGTGACTTTGGTTGGTCTTCCGTCTCCTTCGTTAATGTCTCGTGCTTGTCTTCAAACGGGTCCCAGACCCCAAAGATCAGAAGTTGTTTCGCTCATCGCTAAGACAGCAGCACACCTGGCCTGTGTGATGCCCCGTAAAACTGTGAGAACTTCAGGTTCTCTTTTCTAAGTATCAGAACGGATGGGGCCGAGAGGGAAGAGGGGACACCAGGAAGGGGAAAGAACGCTTTCTTTTGTTTTGTCTTCTGACCTTTTTCACCTTGTCTTGTTATTTCTCTTCTAATTCGTCTTCCTTGTCTGTCCAGGAATCTTTACTGAGCTGGGTAGGTTTAGTCATACCTCAGCTCTCTCAAAGGATGTTACAGAACCCCCCAAATAACTTTAATTTAGTGTGTTTAGGTAAAGACCCGTGAGGGGAGACTCCTGCAGGGCGGGCAGAAGGAGGCCACATCCCTCCATTGATGTCCTCGGGAGCGTGCATGTTGAGCGGTGGCCTAGCATCAGCATTATCCCGGATGTTAAGTTCCCAGCATGCTTCGTTTATTGAAAGTTAAGCACAGACATGGTCAGGGAAGGAGGCTCACCGCTGGGGAGTGTGGGTTCAGATCCCAGCTCCCCAACAAGAGCTTTGTGGACCTGAGCAAGTTGCCTAATTTCTCTAACCTTATTGAACAGGATATTGAAAGAGTCAAGTGAAATTTTCAAAGTCAAGTGTCAGATAAGTGAGGATTTAATAAATATTGATCATTATTATTATTGGACACCATTAATAATGTAATATTTATTTTTAATTACCCTGCTTTATTACACAAAGAATTTGAAATGCCTATCAATCTTAGCAAATATCCCAATGACAAAACCAAAAATAGGACTCATGTTCCCTTAAAAAAATGTACGTGTTTTTATTTTAGCCATTATCTTACCTAATAAAAGAGAAACATGCAAATTAACCATCACTCTGCTATGCCCACAGCCAATCAGAATGAGTATGCAAGTTAACCCAATAAATATGGAGGTTAATTTGCTATGAGGGTGGGCGGGGGCGGGGTGGGGGGCGGAGGTAGCTACTGGTGTAGTGCTCCAGACAAAAGCGAGGACTTGTCGGCTCCAGGCAGCCCAGGAGCGGGGACATGCTGGCTCCTGGTGGCCCAGGAACGGGGACTTGCCAGCTCCTGGGTGGCTCAGAGTGAAGCCAGGGGCCTATTTTTGCATGAATATCATGCAATGCGCCTCTAATTATATTACAACTACAGCAGGAGAAGAGGAACAGAAATGGCAATGATTGATCCAACTGGGAGACCATTTATTTTTTTTTAATTTAATCTTTATTGTTCAGATTATTACAGTTGTTCCTCTTTTTTCACCCCATAGCTCCCCTCCACCCAGTTCCCAGCCCACCCTATGCCCTTACCTCCCCGCCACTGTCTTCATCCATAGGTGTACAGTTTTTGTCCAGTCTCTTTCCTGGGAGACCATTTAATTTCCAAAATGTCTCAAAATAGTAGATTTTACAGTAAATACCAGTAACCCATGTTTATTTTAACATTTAGACTCGATGGCAAGAAACAATTGATCAGATAGACAGCAAGTTGGAAGGAATTGTGGGTGACATACTGATTTCAGCGGCATGCATTGTCTACAGCGGAGTATTAACACCAGAATTTCGCAAGTTGATTGTGAATGAATGGAAGAATCTTTGCACTAAAAGCAACATTTCTTTGTCTTCTAACTTTTCTTTAATTGAAGTCATGGCACAAACACAGCAGGTACGAACATATCTGTTATCCAGGGAAGTGGCTTTATTGGTGATTTGGATTTTGCATGTGCATGGATCTTTCCCCCAAATTATTTTGATAAATGAAAGTACTGAAGTCTGTTCTAGGCTTTAAAATTTTTTTAAGTTATAGTTCTAATTCCTCAATTAGTTATTTCTACTATTTCCCATCCTCTGGGAAATAGTCACAAAATATATTTTTTCTCACTATAACCCTACTACACTGTCTAATAATTATTGCCAACTTCTTTCCCTGAAACTCCTTTCATTAATAAATTGATGAACTTATTAAATCATGAGTAGTATTCTTAGAAACAGCCAAAATATAGACCTCACATTTATTAATTTATCCGTAGATATTTATTATCTATCTATGTAAGTTCCACGCTGATGAGGGGATAAAAAAAGACATACACCATTACCCAGAGAGTAATTTTAAATTGGTTCCCCTGCTGATAACTTAAACTGACCAACCTAGAAATTCTCAGAAGCAATTTGTTTTTATAATGCTAAGGACAAATTTAAACCCAAGTCAATAATTTAAATGTAAATGGTCCAGTTAAAAGGCTAAGATTATAAGACTATATAAACATGTAAACAAAAATACAAAGCAGAAATCATGTGTTAATTAGAGAGGACATATCTAAAATACAAAGATTGATCATAGACAATGGGAGGAAATTTACCATATTCTGTCTTTTTTTTAAAGACAGAATAAACTTTAATGCAAAAAGGAATGACTAGAATTGTATAACCATGTGTTACAATACAATAAGAATTGGTTTAATTCTTCGAGAATATGTTAATAATTCTCAGTTTGTACTTAATAACATGACCTCAAATTCATACAAAACATACATGAAAAGAACTGCATATAAAAGTGGACAAACCTGTAACCATAGTGAACGATTTTAATACCCTTCGTTCTGTGACCTGTGAGAAAAGAACACAAAAGCTGGTACTGATAGAGATTTGCCCGGCATGGTTAACAAATGGGTGATGAGCGTAATAAGACGCTGCTGCCTACACCTTCAGGTTACACATTCTATGCAAACACACAGACAGCCTTGCCAAAATTGGCCTTGTGATGGACCACAAATAAAGTTCAACAAATGTCAAAGGACTTAAATGTCATGGTGTCTGATCAAAGTGTAATTAGCTAGAACTCAGTAATTAAAGGTTCCTCTTTGAAAAACCCGAAATTTCTGAACATTAGGCAGTATATTCCTAAACTAATCACAAGTCAGAGAAGAAACCAGGATTGGGGAAGGGGGAGAATGAGCACTAGTGAAAGGTTTTCCTTTGGGATTGGAAACACGGCAAAGGGTTAGCCGCTATCTCCACTTGTGCTTAGCTCTAGATCAGAGATTCTCGACAGCGTAGTAAGGCAAGAAAAAGGAATTACAGGGATTAGAACTGGGAGAGAAGGAAAACAAAAAAGGGGGGGGGGGTTTGAAGGTGCTATGTACCTAGGAAATTGAAGAGAGTATGTAGATATATCGTGAGCATTAACTAACGAGAGTTTAGCAGAGTTTCTGGAATTAAAGTTAATGTGCAAAAAACAATTGCATTTCTCTACACCGGCAACAAAGAGCCATGTTTTTAAGGTACCATTTGTATAGCATGAATATGAATTATTTTTAAAAATTGTATAAAACTATAAGATACGGAGATAAATGTTAAGAAGCCTGAACAAATGAAGAGGTATACCATGTTCATGAACTGGAACACTCAATATTGTGAAGTTGAAGTTCGATAGATGAGTCATTCTAAGTTGATGTATAGATCCCAAGTATAGTAGCTCCCCCGTCAGCAGGGGATGCCTGAGACTGCAGAGGGCACCTGGCCCTGTGTATACCAGTGTGTTTTTCTTTTATTCCTTTATTTTTATTGTGACCCTGTATTGTATTACAGATGTCCCCAGCCCCCCATTCCCTCTGGCCATCAGCACACTGTTGCCCATGCCCATGGGCTATGCCTGTATGTTCTTTGGCCAATCCTTTCACCTTCTTTCACCCAGTCTCCCCTCCCCCGACAGCTGTCCGTTTGCTCCATGTTTTTTTCCTGTATATACACGTCTTTTCACTGAAAGGAAGCCCGTCACGGCTTCTCTCTGGCACATCTGAATTGCCAGCATTACTTTTTAAAAATATATATTTTTTTATTGATTTCAGAGAGAGAAAGGGAGAGGGGAAGAGAGATTGAAACATCAATGATGAGAGAGAATCATTGATTGGCTGCCTCCTGCATACCCCCTATTGGAGATTGAACCCACAACCCAGACATGTGCTCTTGGTCGGAATCAAACTCGGAACCCTTTAGTCCACAGGCCGATGCTCTATCCATTGAGCCAAACCGGCTAGGGCCAGCATCACTATTACGGAGCCGTCATTAAGTCAAATAAGGGTAACTTGAACACCAGCATCGCAGGACCCCGCCAGTGGGCGTGGTCTACTAAGCAACTAAGGGGAAGGTACAGCCTGCGGGTGTTAACCACGTGCGGACATTGATAAAACAATGAAAGCGCCCACGGTCTCGTTTCAGATCCGCCGGTGGCATCAGCAGGGGCTGCCCCTGGGTCAGTACCTGACGGAGAACGCCATCCTGATCAAGCACGGCCTGCCGTGGCCTCTGCTCATTGACCCCTACGAGCACGGGGGTCACTGGATCCGCCAGGTGGAGGGCCCGCAGCTCCAGGAGTTCTCCTTCCAGGACAGCGGCTGCATCAAGAAGATTGAAAACGCTATAAAGACGGGAGGGAGTGTCCTCTTGCAGGTGTGTGCCCCCGGTCCCATGCCGCGGACACACATCTGGTGTGCACGGAGCGCGAAGCCAGAGTGAGACCTTAAAGGAAGTAGCAGGTAGCCTCCTGGAGGGGAGGGGGCAGTACGTGCGTATGTACCGTGAGTTTTCAGTGTCCAGCTCTCCCGGGTCTGTCCTTCACTCTGTCCAGATATTGACAAGTTTTGCATTTTTTGAAATATATTTTATTGCTTTTTACAGAGAGGAGGGGAGAGAGATAGAGTTAGAAACATCCATGAGAGAGAAACATCGGTCAGCTGCCTCCTGCACACCCCCCCCTCTGGGGACGTGCCCACAACCAAGGTACATGCCCTTGACCGGAATCAAACCGGGGACCCTTCAGTCCGTAGGCCAACGCTCCATCCACTGAGCCACACCGGTCAGGGCAGATTTTGCATTTCTTAAATGCTGTGTCTTTTCGGCCGATTGATTCTGTGTGCGGTGAGCTTTTTTAACTCATCCCTATTGCGTTTTTCAGAATCTCTCTGAAACTTTACCCACGAGCTTGAAGGCAATCTTGAAGAAGGACATTTACCAGCGGAGAGGACAGGCTTATATCAGGGTCAACGATTCTGAGATTGAATATAATCCCAACTTCAGGTAATGTCGCAGCGCACTGAACAAATGATTCTGTGTTCCGGGGCCGTGGCGTGGCCGGTCCTGTTTCCGTCCTGGTAGGCGAGTCCCGGGGAGGAAGCAAGGTTGCGTTTGAGTGTTCTCCTCAACGGTCATGTCCCCAGTGTCTGTCTTGTTCCTCGGGCCACAGAACAGAGTGAGGTTTGGTTCCGTCATTGCACACCAGCATTCTTCAAACTGTGCCACAGAGTTTTCAGAAACCGCCCAGAGAGGACAGCTTGCTGCAGGAAGCCTGGTCCTGCCTGACCCACAGCAGCTTGATTTGATCTGTTAGCCTAACGCCGTGGTCGGCAAACTGCGGCTCGCGAGCCACATGCGGCTCTTTGGGCCCTTGAGGGCGGCTCTTCCACAAAATACCACGGCCTGGGCGAGTGTATGTTGAAGAAGTGGCGTTAGAAGAAGTTTTAAGTTTAAAAAATGCGGCTGTCCAAAGAAATTTCAATGGTTGTACTGTTAATATTTGGCTCTGTTACTAATGAGTTTGCCGACCACTGGCCTAACAGACAGGTAGTGCTTCCACTCCCATAGAAAAAGACCCATATTTGATGTCTTGAGCACAAAGACAGAGATCTTTGCCCGGTGCAGTAGGGTGTGTAAAACACTGCATCCTGTTCCGAGAGTAATGAGTCCCACCAGCTACCATCGCAGAGCACAATTGTAGAGTCTAATTCAGTGACCACAAAAATACAGTTCCCATGTGCAGAAGACAGTTGAGTTGTAGGTCGTATGCATTCTCTTCATTCTCAGAAGACAGATTGCTGGGTGAGGGAGTAGCCAGCAAGGAGAGTGCTGGTTGAGGGAGTAGCCAGCAAGGAGGGTGCTAGCTGAGGGAGTAGCCAGCAAGGAGAGTGCTGGTTGAGGGAGTAGCCAGCAAGGAGGGTGCTAGCTGAGGGAGTAGCCAGCAAGGAGAGTGCTGGTTGAGGGAGTAGCCAGCAAGGAGGGTGCTAGCTGAGGGAGTAGCCAGCAAGGAGAGTGCTGGTTGAGGGAGTAGCCAGCAAGGAGAGTGCTGGTTGAGGGAGTAGCCAGCAAGGAGAGTGCTAGCTGAGGGAGTAGCCAGCAAGGAGAGTGCTGGTTGAGGGAGTAGCCAGCAAGGAGAGTGCTAGCTGAGGGAGTAGCCAGCAAGGAGAGTGCTGGTTGAGGGAGTAGCCAGCAAGGCTTTGCCCCTGCTGGTTCCTGAGCCCTCTCTTGCCCTGGAGCAGGACTGCCAAATCCTCGCGCCTTAGGGTTCTCTGTCCAGCTCCTTCCACATCTACCAAAGCATGTTCCTCGGGGGTTAGTAGGTGTCACTCAACAAAAAGGGACCCTCTCCTTTTTCAAAGCTCCGAGTTTAACGAAGTTCAACAAGATTCTTCCCTACAAGGACCTACTCCCCTTCACTTCACTGAGGTTCCCCAGAAAGGAGCTCCCTGCAGAGCGCATGTGGGCAAGCTCCGTGGGGCCCATCCTCCCTCTCGCTGAACACTCTGCCATTGGTTAGGCAGCAGCTCTGGGAATGCCAGTGGCAGCCTTTCCTCACCTGGCAGCCTGGCTGGTGTCAGAGCTGGGTGTGTGGGGACGTGTAGAGGGCCCTGGGTTGGCGGGCAGACTGACCAGACCCCACCTGTCCCTTTCTGGCCATGCGTCATGGGCCATGTACTTAACCTAAGCCGCCGCTTCACCCGCCACCAAAAGGGAACAGGACTGTCTCCTTCTATGGGGTTACAGTCAAGTCTGGCCACCCCTTCCCACGGCCCCTGGTTCCACCTGCTCCAAGCCACCTTCTTCACCTTTTTTTTAATTTAATAAATCTTTGTTGTTCAGATTATTCTCTTTTTTCCCCCATAGCTCCCCTCCACCTGGTTCCCACCCCACCCTCTGCCCTTACCTCCCCTGCACTGTCTTCATCCATAGGTGTACGCTTTTGTCCAGTCTCTTCCCGTACCCCCACTCCCCTTTCCCCCCCGAGAATCGTCAGCCCACTCCCTTTCTATGCCCCTGATTCTATTATATTTACCAGTTTATTCTGTTCATTAGATTTTTTTATTCACTTGATTTTTAGATTCACTTGTTGATAAATATGTATTTGTTGTTCATAGTGTTTATCTTTACCTTTTTCTTCTTCCTCCTCTTCTTAAAAAATACCTTTCAGCATTTCATATCAGACTAGGTTGGTGGTGATGAACTCCGTTAACTTTTTCTTATCTGTGAAGCTCTTTATCTGACCTTCAATTCTGAACGATAGCCTTGGTAGGTAGATTCTCACCTTTCAGCCGGCCGCCTCCCTCTGCGCACACTGCTCTCCAGAGAGCAGATAGATTGTCCTGTTAAAACAAATCGTGTCACTCCTCCACTCAACCCCTCCGCTGCCTTCTCTCTCCTTCTCACTCGGGGAAACCCATAGTGTTATCATGACCCAGGGCAGGAAAAAGTGCTATTCATCTTCACTGTGTCCTGAGGTTCAGACCAAATGTAGTACAAACATCACTGATGGTTGCGTTCTTAAAGTCATGTGTCGTAAATGTAGCATATTTTCTGGTGTATCAGACAACTTTTTAACCCAGGAAGATTTTCTCAAAGTCGGGGGGTCGTCTTATACGCCAGGTGTAAAAATACCGTAGCTTACAGTTGTGATGGGCGTTGCTAACTCACCAAGGACTTGCCCGGCACTTGCTCTCTCTCTATTGTTTGTTACCGTCCTCCTCTCATCATCAGTTCCAGTCGTCTTATACGCCAGAAAATACAGTATCCACAGAGTATAAACTGATGGCCTACTTGTGTACAAGGCAGAATAGCAGTGAAAATAAACCTTGTTACTTCCAGGAGAAATATGTTTCATTATTAAAATAACTGGTTTTATTTTCCCCTTCGATTGAATGATGAAACCTTTCTCGTGTTTTAGGTTATACACAAGTACCAAAATAGAAAACCCCTATTTTCCTCCGGCCGTTTACAACCTCGTGAATGTGATCAACTTCTCGGTGACATTCCAAGGTCTGCAGGATCAGCTCTTGTCCACCATAGTCACTCACGAGGTCCCTCACCTGGAAAACCAGCGCTTCCAGCTGTTGGAGAGCATTTCCCTGGATGCTATGACTCTTGAGGAGCTGGAGGAAAAAACGCTGAATTTACTGGAGAACACAGAAGGCGAGTTACAGCGATTAGTGGCGCCCTAGCCAGTACTCAGTGGGTAGAGTGTCAGTCCTTGGACTGTAGGGTCCCAGCTTTGATTCCGGTCAAGGGCATGGACGTGGGTTGCAGACTTAATCCCTGACCCTGGCTGGTGCATGTGCAGATGACAACTAGTCATGTGTCTCTCCACATCAATGTTTCTCTCTCTGTATCTCTCCCCTCCCTTCACTCTCTCTCAAAATCAGTGGAAAAATAGCCTCCTGTGAGGGCTGACAAAAATGTGTATATAATTCAGGAACAGCCCAATGCAAGGCCTTCATGGGCGAAGTATAGAGAAAGGATGCGAAGCCTCCATGCTCTCTCCCATGACCACTCTTGCCAAACACGCGTGTTCACCAACCCGGAGCTCTGCCACTCCGTTGGGGGTGTGGAGGCGTGATTCATTGGATCCTTGGCCATGGGTGGTCAAGTCCACCTTCACCCCTCTCCCCTCCCCAGAAAGCAGGCACCCTGTTCATGGGATGAGAAATCAGTCTCATCGCCCATTATCGCTCGCATTTGTTTTGGAAATAGAGTACAATAGGAAATATTGGAGTGTGTCCGAGGAAGTGAGGGTACACCTGTTAGTTTCTGGAAGTTTTATTTCATCTTCTGTGTGTATAGCGGGTCACCGTGGAAATGCCTTCCTCGTGATGGAAGGACCACCTGTGTGCCCGCAATAAGAATAGAATCCATAAACACGGATGTAATTTAGAGAAGAGATGAGGGAGTGGAAAGAGGGGCGTGCGTGCTGTTACTCAAATTTACTAGAATCCTGACTCATCTTCACTTAAGACAGCGGTTCTCAACCTCTCTAATGCCGTGACCCTTTAATACAGCTCCTCATGTTGTGGTGACCCCCAACCATAACATTATTTTCGTTGCTACTTCAAAGAACCGCTAGCAGGGTTGCCTAAGAACCATTGGAAAACCCAGATATTTACATTACAATCCGTAACAGTAGCAAAATTACAGTTACAAAGTAGCAATGAAAGCCAAAACCGGTTTGGCTCAGTGGATAGAGCGTCGGCCTGCGGACTGAGAGGTCCCAGGTTCGATTCAGGTCAAGGGCATGTACCGTGGCTGCGGGCACATTCCCCAGTAGGGGGTGTGCAGGAGGCAGCTGATTGATGTTTCTCTCTCATCGATGTTTCTATCCCTCTCCCTTCCTCTCTGAAAAATCAATAAAATATATATTTTTTTTAAAAACCAACAAAGTAGCAACGAAAATAATTTTACAGCTGGGGGTCACCACAGCATGAGGAACTGTATTAAGGGTCGTGGCGTTAGGAAGGTTGAGAACCACTGAAAAGCACATCTCAGAATAAAACCAACAGCGGACACTCTTCCATAAAGAGCACAGAACGAGGAAGCTGCCGTTGACTATTGGGGAGGTTTTAGTTTACATTCATTTTCTGTTTGTTTGTAGGGTGTATACTAGATAACGAGGAGATTGTAGACACCCTGAGAAAATCCAAAATTACTTCCAATGAAATCTCCAAGCGCATCAGCGAGACGGAAAAGGCAGAAAGTAAAATCCAAGTGACGCGGAAGAACTACCTCCCCATCGCCACCCGCGGGACCCTGCTCTACTTCGTGGTGGCTGGTCTGGCCCAGATCAACCACATGTACCAGTTCTCCCTGGACTGGTTCCGGCAGATCTTCCTCTCATCCGTTGTTTCCAAAAACAAAAAGCAGGAAGAACACGGGTTGAAAAGGGAGAAAAGCTCTCTGAAAAAAGTTCACGAACTTCTGAGTCTCCCCAAAGAATCCAGGTTAAAACTGGAGAAACAGCCCTTGGAGAGGCATCTGAAAAACTCAGTCGATGTGCTGACCATGAATGTGTTTAAGGTGAGACAGCTTTACGGCGAAGTTTGCATGTGTGTGTGCTCTCGCTGCGTTCGCCTGACAGTTCTGTGGTCCCCGTAGGTGGTCTCCGCAGCTCTGTTCAACCAGCACAAACTGTGCTTCACCTTCCTGCTTTGCACCGCGATCATGAAGAATAACGCCAGCGAGAGTCCCCCCACGAACAACCTCGGCTCGCTCCACGAGGAGGAGTGGAACATCTTCCTCTACTCGAGCATTCTGGTCAACACCAACGGCGTGATGCCGCAGCCTCGACTCGATAGTAAGTCAAAGTCCTGCCTCTGGGTTTGGTGAAGTATTTCCCTGAGAATCACTAAAGGTTTCTAAGGTGCTCTGAGTCAGTGCTTCTGCGTGTGTTCCATTCAAAGCAGCTTGAGTTCAAGGGAAATAATCTGTTTTCTCGCTATACCCCCTGTGCTGTTGGGCATATCATTGGTGCTCACCAACTTAGGGTGAATGAACGGTGAGCATAGCCCTAATCTACATGATTAGGAGGCTAAGAAGGCCCACGATCGGCCTGTCATCTGTAAGTTGGAGGATCCAGCAAAGCTCGTGGTGTGATTCAGTCCAAAGGCCTGAGAACCAGAGGCGCTGCTGGGTAAGTCATGGGTGGAGTCCAGTGCACAGGCAACGAAAGAAAATATAGACAAACAGAACCATATCACACATGGAAACCTATGCATCAAAGCTCACAGTCAACAGAGCGAAAGACGAGCTATGGAATGAGGAAAGTATTTCAAATCATGTATCTGATGAACGAATATACAAAATCTATACATATAAAAGCCTAAGGGATTGTTATGACCAGTCGACCAATCGCTGTGACATGCAGTGACCACCAGGGGAAAGCTCCTGCATTGAGTGTGTGCCCCCTGGTCAGTGCACATCATAGCGACCGGTCGACCGGTTTTTCTGGCCATTCCACCTTTCGGTCGTATAGGATTGTTACATGAAATAGCTTTTCCCCACCAACAGGTACTTAGTGAGCATCTATCTTGCATTGCGTCGCTCAGGTACAGGACGTGCCTCCTCCACTGTGACTGTTTCTCCTCCCCCCCCCCGCCCCCCCCCCGCCCCAGACCTGTATGAAACGTACCAGAGCCGGCACCTGCAGTGGGTCTCCCCCGTCCGGTGGAAGCAGTGCCAGTACCTCAGCGGTCAGCTGGAAGCCTTTGCTGTGCTGTGCCGCTCCCTGCTGACCAACGTGCCCCAGTGGAGAGCTTTCCAAGACAGCAGGGCTCTGTACGTTCTGTTGAGCACGCCGTTCTCTCCCAAAAGAGCTTCCCTGGAGGCCCGCGAGACGTCACCGGAGCGAAGTAAGGAGGCGTTTCACGCTGTAGCCTAACTCGGTCACAGCCATGTGTATGTAGGGTATCGCCTTACGGATGGAGTCTGGTAGCTTAGGTGATGGGACATTCGAGAGAAGAACATTACTATGTTGTAAGCACCTCTCTCTTAGAAATATATGCTTATTGGTTTCAGAGAGGAAGGGAGACGGAGAGAGAGAAACATCCAGGATGAGAGAGAATCATGGATCGGCTGCTTCCTGCATGCCCCCCACTGGGGATCGAGCCCACAGCCCGGGCATGTGCCCTGGACTGGAACCGAACCCGGGACCTTTCAGTCCGCAAGCCGATGCTCTATCCACTGAGCCAAACGGCTAGGGCTAACAGATGTGTTTGAGATATTGTTTTATATAAGAGACGTGTTTTAAAAATTGCATGGGAAATAGAACTTAATTTAAATGACTTGCTACTTTCAACATATCTTTTCCATTTTGCTTTTTCAGTTTGAGCTCTTCCTCCTCACTTTTCCCTGCCCCTTCCACCCACGTCACCCCTATTCAGGGCACACCACCCCAAGTCAAGTGTCCTTCCGTCACCATTTATCCCCCTTTACCATCCTCAACCTCCCCTTCTCCCTCCCCCACCCCCGGCCCCCGCCGCCCCACAGCCACCACACTGTTGTCCATGTCCAAGACTTTTTTCTCCTCTTTTGCTCAATCCCTCTACCCCCTCCACCCAGCTCCACCACCACCACCAACAGCTGGCAGCCTGCTCTCTACAATGCATCCATCTCCACTCGGCTTGTTAGTTCATTTTTGTTCATTTGTGGCATCTTTTGGTAAGCCAAAGTATTCCATGGTTAATCCTCGTTTCTTTCTCTAAATTATATCTAGCTGAACTTCAGAGTGAACATGAAGAATTACGTAGTCCTATAAATTTTCCCTGGGAGAAACTCACTCCATTTCAAAGACTTATTTTGGTAAGTCCTGTCCTGGCCGGTGTGGCTAGGTGGATAGATTATCGGCCTTTGGACTGAAGGGGCCCGGGTTTGATTCTGGTCGGGGCACAATCCAGGTTGTGGGCTCGATCCCCAGTAGGGAGTGTGCAGGAGGCAGCTGATCAGTGATTCTCATCACTGATGTTTCTCTCTCCTTTTCTCTTCCTCTCTGAAATCAATAAAAAATATTTTTTAAGTCCTTGGGGTTAACGATGAGTACAGTGGTGACAATCTATAAATGCGTGATTGGTCAATGAGGCAGAGCAGCAGCCGGCAGCATGAGGGCGACGGGATCATGACCAACCACACGGAGAACACGGGTTCTCCCAGCAACACTGTCCAGGCCCCACCCCTCGTCTGCTTCCCTTTGGCTTCTGTCTTCTTTTTCAGATAAAAGTCCTCAGACCGGAGCGTTTAAAGAACGCAGTGAGAAAGTTTGTAACTGACAAAATAGGGAGAGAATATATCCACAGAACCGGAATTAACCTGAAAGAGTCGTATAAAAACTCCAACGCCAGGACCCCAGTGATCCTGATTCACTCACCAGGTAAGCTGCTGGTAAGCGGGAAAGATGATGCCGCCTTTGTCAAAAGAGGTGGAGAAATGAGCTGTGTCCGGGTAAAATATTTTCCCGTTCTGTTTAAATATTTGGGAAGGGACAGATTCAAATTTAAAGTATAGTGAGAATGAACCTTTCGCCCAGCCGGCGTGGCTCAGAGATTGAGCTTCGACGATGACCCAGGAGGTGACGGTTCGGGTCCCGGTCAGGGCCTGTTTCGAGCTCCATCCCCAGGAAGGGGGTGCCCTCGAGGCAGCTGATCAATGAGTTCTCTCGTCATTGATGTTTCTCTCTCTCTCTCTTCCTCTCTGAAATCACACAAAGAATGAACCTTTGTAAAAGTGTAAAAGGACAAAGAGGAGTGAGGTGGACAAAAACAGAAGCACGTACCAGCACTAGTTTTCTGTGTAGACAGAAACTGTGCGGACAGGAAATGTCTCGCAAGCACACACTACTGATCAGAAAGTCAGATATTCCTTGTATTCGTTGACTGTTCAACACTGACTCGTGAAAAATACATACGTTAGAAAATAAACCATCAGAAATTGGTCCTTCTGACGCAGCCCCTGTAACTCCTCAAAACCCCCAATGCGTTTCTTTTTCATTTTCTTGTCTTGGCTCTGTAAACCCTGAGCAAAATACTTTCCTCAGTTCCCTTCCCTTCTTCATCGTCTTCAGATCAGACACGTCCCTAGGCCTCATCATTTTCAAATGGGTTCCACTGGGCAGAAATCTTGTTCAAAATGCCCCTCACGTACAGACGTCCTTGTCGGAAACCTTTCTGTGTAAAACTTCTGGCCCTGGGCCTGCCACGAGGTGCCGTCCGTTCCTTAAACACTTGGCCCAGGATGGCAGCGAGGGCGCTGGCCGTCCCGAACCCGGCGTCTAAGCCACAGAACGGAGGGAAGGGACAGTTGACACAGCTAAGTGCGAATGTGAGTGCCAGAGCCTCCCATAAAGCTTAGACGCCCGTCCCTAGCGGCAAGAGAGGCTGCGAATACAGCGTTTTAGCTGGTGCTCGCCCCTCCGGTGACACTGGGCTCCAGCCACAGAGGAGGAAGGGACAGTGATGTTGGAGTAGATGACAGAAGTGGCTGCTAGAAGGCCTAGGTCCCCACCCCCTCGCCATCTCCTCCCACCACCGCACGCGGTGTGAGATTGTGCGTAAGGGGCAGTTCTGCGAGCTCACATCTGTGCGTCTCTGCGTTGTCACTCAGGGGTGGATGTCATCAACACGCTCCTGAAGTTTGCCCAGGAATCCAGAGGAACGGCCGAGGACGTGACCATGCTTTCTCTGGGCCAGGGCCGGGCAGCCAGAGCCGAAGGCCTCATCACGGATGCCCTCGCCAGAGCCGGGCAGTGGGTCTTCCTGGAGAACTGCCACCTCGCCGCGTCCTTCATGCCCAGGCTGTGCGCCATCGTGGACTCGTAAGTTCCCCCGTGTTTGTAACCAACCGGAGGAGCCACACAGGGAGGGAAGCGGGACCTGTGTGTGCCTGTGCTACCACCGGGGAGACCGGAGCTCACCATGTGCCTGTGCTGCAGCCAGGGAGACAGGACCTCAACATGTGCCTGTGCTGCAGCCAGGGAGACAGGACAGTGTGTGCCTGTGCTGAGGCCAGGGGACAGGAGCGCACCGTGTGCCTGTGCTGCAGCCAGGGGACAGGAGCGCACCGTGTACCTGTGCTGAGGCCAGGGGACAGGAGCGCACCGTGTGCCTGTGCTGCAGCCAGGGGACAGGAGCGCACCGTGTGCCTGTGCTGAGGCCAGGGGACAGGAGCGCACCGTGTGCCTGTGCTGAGGCCAGGGGACAGGAGCGCACCGTGTACCTGTGCTGAGGCCAGGGGACAGGAGCGCACCGTGTACCTGTGCTGCAGCCAGGGGACAGGAGCGCACCGTGTACCTGTGCTGAGGCCAGGGGACAGGAGCGCACCGTGTACCTGTGCTGCAGCCAGGGGACAGGAGCGCACCGTGTACCTGTGCTGAGGCCAGGGGACAGGAGCGCACCGTGTACCTGTGCTGAGGCCAGGGGACAGGAGCGCACCGTGTACCTGTGCTGAGGCCAGGGGACAGGAGCGCACCGTGTACCTGTGCTGCAGCCAGGGGACAGGAGCGCACCGTGTACCTGTGCTGAGGCCAGGGGACAGGAGCGCACCGTGTACCTGTGCTGAGGCCAGGGGACAGGAGCGCACCGTGTGCCTGTGCTGAGGCCAGGGGACAGGAGCGCACCGTGTACCTGTGCTGAGGCCAGGGGACAGGAGCGCACCGTGTACCTGTGCTGCAGCCAGGGGACAGGAGCGCACCGTGTACCTGTGCTGAGGCCAGGGGACAGGAGCGCACCGTGTGCCTGTGCTGAGGCCAGGGGACAGGAGCGCACCGTGTACCTGTGCTGAGGCCAGGGGACAGGAGCGCACCGTGTACCTGTGCTGAGGCCAGGGGACAGGAGCGCACCGTGTACCTGTGCTGCAGCCAGGGGACAGGAGCGCACCGTGTGCCTGTGCTGAGGCCAGGGGACAGGAGCGCACCGTGTACCTGTGCTGAGGCCAGGGGACAGGAGCGCACCGCGGGCGTACTGCAGCCAGGGGACAGGAGCGCACCGTGTACCTGTGCTGAGGCCAGGGGACAGGAGCGCACCGTGTACCTGTGCTGAGGCCAGGGGACAGGAGCGCACCGCGGGCGTACTGCAGCCAGGGGACAGGAGCGCACCGTGTACCTGTGCTGAGGCCAGGGGACAGGAGCGCACCGTGTGCCTGTGCTGAGGCCAGGGGACAGGAGCGCACCGTGTACCTGTGCTGAGGCCAGGGGACAGGAGCGCACCGTGTACCTGTGCTGAGGCCAGGGGACAGGAGCGCACCGCGGGCGTACTGCAGCCAGGGGACAGGAGCGCACCGTGTACCTGTGCTGAGGCCAGGGGACAGGAGCGCACCGTGTGCCTGTGCTGAGGCCAGGGGACAGGAGCGCACCGTGTACCTGTGCTGAGGCCAGGGGACAGGAGCGCACCGTGTACCTGTGCTGAGGCCAGGGGACAGGAGCGCACCGTGTACCTGTGCTGAGGCCAGGGGACAGGAGCGCACCGTGTACCTGTGCTGCAGCCAGGGGACAGGAGCGCACCGTGTGCCTGTGCTGAGGCCAGGGGACAGGAGCGCACCGTGTACCTGTGCTGAGGCCAGGGGACAGGAGCGCACCGTGTACCTGTGCTGAGGCCAGGGGACAGGAGCGCACCGTGTACCTGTGCTGAGGCCAGGGGACAGGAGCGCACCGTGTACCTGTGCTGCAGCCAGGGGACAGGAGCGCACCGTGTACCTGTGCTGAGGCCAGGGGACAGGAGCTCACCGCGGGCGTACTGCAGCCAGGGGACAGGAACGCATCGTGTACCTGTGCTGAGGCCAGGGGACAGGAGCGCACCGTGTGCCTGTGCTGCAGCCAGGGGACAGGAGCTCACCGCGGGCGTACTGCAGCCAGGGGACAGGAGCGCATCGTGTGCCTGTGCTGAGGCCAGGGGACAGGAGCTCACCGCGGGCGTACTGCAGCCAGGGGACAGGAGCGCATCGTGTGCCTGTGCTGAGGCCAGGGGACAGGAGCTCACCGCGGGCGTACTGCAGCCAGGGGACAGGAGCGCACCGTGAACCTGTGCTGCAGCCAGGGGACAGGAGCTCACCGCGGGCGTACTGCAGCCAGGGTAAAGGTGCTCTGGGCCCTCAGAGGAAGTGGAAGCTGTCTTTTGTGTGGTCCCTTTTCCCAGCACCTTGACAACTACACCAAGAATTTTTTCAAATTCTTTTTGTAATCAGCCATCCCATCTTATTGTATTTATTTTAATTTTCTAAATATATTTTATTGACTTTTTACAGAAAGGGAGAGGGACAGAGTGTTAGAAACATCGATGAGAGAGAAACATCGGTCAGCTGCCTCCTGTACAGCCCCCAAATGGGGATGTTTCTGCAACCAAGGTACATGCCCTTGACCAGAATCAAACCTTGGACCCTTCCGTCCGCAGGCTGACGTTCAATCCACTGAGTCAAACCAGCTAGGGCTACACTAAGAATTTTTCAGTTTTTCTTAGAAAAAAGAGCTGAGGTTTACTTTCAATCTGTCTGTCACTTGCTCTCTTTCCTTCTCAGACTGTCACGCTCAGCAGGTGCACCTGTGTCTACGCACAGAGCACACACTGTGTAGATCTAGGACTTGGCCTTTCATGTTCTGTGTGATCCCAGCCCCGACTTTCAGGGATGACTCACTCCGTGGCCTGGAGTCGGAACTTACTCGGACTTTCTCTAGCTCCACGCACTTTTCTAGACGGATCTCTGGAGCGGGTGCTCGCTCACACAGACACAGGCTTTCTGTGGCAGGGACAGGATTTGGGAGAGAAACTCAGGTGCCTCGTTCAGCCCTTTCTTGTTCCTCTTCCCTCCTCTCGGAGTTACCGCTCATCAGACATCCCTACCAGTAAACGCACGCAACTGCTCGACTTAAATTTCCAAAACTTTGCTAATAGCCTTCATTCCGTTCTCAGACTTTCTTTTAGTGGTTTAAAAACTATTTAATAATTTCCCTTTCCTACATTTATGTCATCAGTTATGGCACTCAGAAGACAAAGATGTCTTAGTTATATGATGTCAACAGATGTAAACGTTGGAAGATGACACTATAATTTCCACCAGGTTTTCCATTCATTATTTAGTAAAAAAAAAATATATATAGGGTTCTTACCATCTGCCACGAGTTATTCTAAAGACCGAGGACACAGCATGGACCAGACGGATGTCATGTCGCCCTTCTAAAAGCCTAGTGAGCCCTGGCCTGGGCGCTCCCTGGTTAGAGCGCCAGCCCTTGGACCGAAAGGTCCAGGGTTCTGTTCCGGTCAAGGGCACGTACTTGGTTGCTGGCTGGATCCCCGGCCCTGGTCAGGACACAGATGGGAGGCAGC